>JAJJWX010004422.1:0-600000 GCA_023529315.1 Papaver bracteatum | reverse complement strand
GCACTTTCATTCTAGTAAGATCGATCCCGCTAAATGAGCAACTTCAACAACCACACCGTCTGCTGTCCAAATGTAATATCCCAGAGACGGTGCCATTTTTATTCTATTCACATGCTTTCACTATTTTTCATCTTTCTTTCCCTCCCTCTGAAAAGTAATATTCCTGATTATCAAAATAAGCTATAAAATTCGATTGCTCATTGGTGGATTGAGCGACATCACTTCTAAAGATGAACAGATAAATGAGGAACTACTGTATTGGTTTAACTGGGGACATCATCTTGTAGACTCTTCATATGTGTTTGACTGATGACATGATTTTAGAAGATGCTACAATCCCAACAAATCAAACCCTATTGTAATATCACATCACCAGTCATCATCCACATGCTCCAGTTTAGAGCTATCAACGGGGTAAGCTAGGGTCAACCCTAACCCTAGTACTATTCATCTACAAGCCCAAAATCTCAACCCTAGACCTAGACGGGTTGGCTTGGCGGGTTCACGGGTTGTCTTCTTTTATTAAGCCTCACAAAATTCAAGTATTTATATTTAAAAATAATTTTATTTTTTTGGTGCTAATGAATCAATCTATTTTGGATTCGATATCTCTATTTTATTGATATGGAATGTGAAGGGATTGATGATCTAAAATAATAGGAAGGATTTAATCACTAATTGTTATTTGTTAATATGTATATAATAAACGTAAAATGTGTTTTTTATTTCTTAGGTGTAGGTTGCTTTGGTTCTATTGAATTTAAATTTCAAGTTATTGGTTGTCATTCAAGAGTAAATAAGATATAAATTTCAAATTATTGAAAAAATATAAAATGATATCACGGGATTTTTTTTTGTGTCTCACATCAACCATAAAATCAGACATATGACTATATGAGCGACTATATGAGCATATACTCACGGATTGACCCTAGCTTGGCTTGTTTTTTACTAGGGATAGATATGTTAACCCTAGCCCGGCTTGTTTAGACAACGGGACAAGCCGAGCCGGGTTGAAACAAGCCAAGCTAGGTCCAACCCGCAATCCGGGTTGAAAATTGACAGCTCTACTCCAGTTCCACTATTGCAACACCAACACACCAGTTAACAATATCATTTTCAGGGGAATTGAGCAAGGGAAACTATTGATTGTACGTTTGCTACACATATATGCATGCATTAGATAACCAAAATAATTTATTGGCTATACTCTTAATAGCACTACCTCTCAGTTCGTATGGACATAAAAATGGATATAATTGAAGGAAAGGTGCTAGTACATATATATATACACACTTGCATCCGAGTTGAGATGTACTCCTTGTCTTTTCTTATATTTCATTTCCAATATCACACCCTTTCGTCGCAAACGGTTCATCCTAGCTTTTTTCGAAGTTGCTGGCTCTAATGGCTCAACGTAATTATCCAATATAGTTATGTGTTTCTCCCGATGCATGGACTTTGTATAAACAAAATGCGTCTGAGTTAATATCCAAAACCAAAATATAAAGTTCCATGCACATTGAAGGAATACAAATATATATACACCTGACTCCGAGATTTGTTGTATTCACCGTCTTCTCTTGTTTCACTTTTCCAATATCACATCCATACGCCGCAAACAATTAATCCTTACTTCTTCCAGAGTTAGCAGTTCTAATGGCTTAACATGTTTAACCGATGTACATGAGGATTTCACTGTTGCATGAATTACAACGTCGTCAAAACTAAAAATATGTATTCTTTTTTACCAATGATCCTAAAAAATCTTAGTATGCATTCAATTAGAGGATTTCCAAGAGATTATCAAATCAAATTCTCCAAATGTACCTGAATTTTAATCAATACTTCCCCCACGTTTTACATAATTTCTTACATCCACTACCACGCCAAATAAAGTTCGCACTATTAGAGATACCAAAGTATTATATCCAATAATCCCAAAAGGATCTTATAAATCCATCTTACATGAATATGGGTATACATGCATGGTATTAATTCATGTTCCAAATTCACAAAGATTTTCAATTCCCTTGCTTCTTTTAGCCGAAACCTTGCTTCTTTTAGCCGAAATCATTCTGTAAATTCCAAAGGAAATCTCTTATTTCCCATCTGAAGCAAATTTGTTTCCAACTATATACAAATTCATTTAATTTTTCGATTCTCTTTCTTCTTTTAGCCGAAATCTAGTGTAGATTTTTAATGATATGAGAATGTAAATTAAATACGTATTTTTTTTCATATTTGTTGCCATTGAAAAGTATTATTCCGCATTTAAACCAGATTTGTTGCAAATTAAATTTATCGATTTCCTTTCCTCTTTTAGCCGAAACCTAGCATATTTTCTTTCCAAATGAAATATGAAATATTATTTCTGATTCAGAGATAATGATCTTGCTAATTTACAGAGTTTCTCATAAACACGGGTTTTTCTGGTGATGATTTTGACCCTTCAAATTTTTCGTTGAAGGCACATGTTGATGAGTGTCCACAAAAACTAGATTTCCTTATTTTGATGCACCGCCGTGCCTATTGGCACTCATAATGTTAGCAAAATCATTAACTATTAGGGTTCTCATATACCACCATAATTAGTGGTTCCAAATATTTTGGATAGCTACATTATTCTCATATACCACCATAATTAGTGGTTCCAAATATTTTCTTATAAAAGATATATTTCATATTTTTTAGTATTTTCATACACTGTTTAGGAACTTAATTATGTTCTCATATCATAATAATTAGTGGTCGCAAATATTTTTGTATACAAAATATAATATATATCAAAACATAATAAAATTAGAAAATTGGTTTTATTTAGTTTATTTTAAGTTTGTTATATTTTTAATTATGGTATAAACAAAATTAAGAAATATAATATGAAAATGAGGTGTATTATTTTGTCATTGCTTGAATTTTTGTATGATCGTTTTTGTATTGGCTCGCTTTAAATTCTAATCTTTGCTTCAATCTTTTGTTTCAGATATTCTCTTAATTCTGTAATCTTTTAATTTTGGATAGCACCACCAAAAAATAATTTCGCAAGAAAGAAGGTTAGTACCCATGATCAATTTTTTTTTAATTATTCTTATCGGAAGTGTAATCTTTTTAATTAATAGAATAGAGTTGTAATTAGGAAAAGAATGATTCTGAAAGCTGTAACTAAACATTGGACATTAAACAATTTCTTTTTTTGCATTTTTTTAATTCATTGATATGTTATTGATTAGGATGCATTATTGATTTGATTTTTTGATTTTTATGATGAAATCATGAACGGGTGATTGGTTATTGATTTAATGTATTTTTGGAAACATTACACTCCTTGAAATAATTGATCCAACATTAGATATACTGTAGATGTTTTTTTTTTTTTTTTTTTGTATTTTGGTAGTTTTATAAGATTTTATTAGATTTATCTATTTTGGTAAATATTTTTGTTGGATTAGTTGGAAAAGAATATTTTCCTAAAATATTTATTAGCGAGAATATTAAAACATTACCAAAAAAATAAAATAAAGTAGGGTCACAATCAACCAGAAGCGAGAATCAACCAGGAGCTCCGGTGAATGAGATCGCTCGAAAAAACTCTGTTATTATATAGAGAATTATTAATGGTGTTTTGTTTTCCTATTTAACAAGGGGGATCCAACTTTGCAATTTGGCCTTAGGGAAACTCACGTCGCCCATGTGGAGGAGAAAAGGATGGTTGATTCCACCACTTGCTTAAATCAAGTTATGAATCGAATTGCAGAATATAACCATTATACATTTAATGGACGTATTCGACAAAAATAAAAAATATATAGTAATTATACGTTTTGAGGAGAAAAGGATGAGATTAAAAATGATGTTACGGTGGGTCCCATTGTTCTCTCAGCCGGAAAAATATTTATCGGGTGTAGGCGTAAATAATCCACAGGGACAGGTGGACCGATCCTAAGAAATGATGTATCGAGGAATAGGTAAAACAAGAAGTGTTGAATCATCCCATTTAATCTGGGCGCGAGAACAGAGAAACCGAAGCAGCCCGTGAAGTCGACATAAAGAAAGGAAAATTTCTGATGTGATGCTCATCGGGTACAAGAGCAATAAATGCTCTAACAAAGTTGGTGAAGAGATAAGAAGATTCCGGTCAAAGAAGGACTCGGGTAGGAACTCTAAGGGCGACATCGATTGTAATCATTCAACAAGCGACATCGGACAAGAAGGCATCAGAAGGAGATATCACTCGGTTCGGCTAAGCTTCTCGGCTGTAACGTTACTTGTCACTCGAGAAGAACATCAAGGAAGATGTAACAAGCCTAACATTGTAATCTGGTTGTATCACCACATATAACTATAAATAGAGACCATGTAAAGAGAGGAAGGGTCAAGTAAGAAGTGAGGGTGGAGGGAACACTAAGAGTTTGAGAGACATAGAAGAGCTTGTTAGTGAGAAACTCATCTTGCAACCTTGAACCAAGTAATAAGATCATCCATTTACCCCTATGGTCGTAGGTAATCATGCTGAACCACGTACATCTTGTGTTCTTGTGCATCTATTGCTTGTTTACTTTATGATGTGTTTGTATTGTGATTCTTTGGATTTAGTAGTAGGATTTTCCACATCTATATTCTGGCGCCGTCTAAGGGGAACGTGTAATATCTTTTAGATACCTTGCATAATCACCATTAAAAGAGAGATTCCAAAGCTCCTAAAAATATCTTTGGATGATAGTTGATGCCAAGTGAAAGACTCTAGCGGTAGACCTGTCGTTTAAAGCGGTTTTTTTTTAAAAACTAGATTTCTTTACATTTATTTCTTTTGCATATTCGTTGAGAAGCTCACAAAAGCATCGTTCATATGAAAAACTTAATTAAAAATCTTTATTGATTTGCTCCTTTGGAGAAAGAAAGCAAAAATCTTTTTGTCTTACGATTTTGAGTCGAAGAAACTAGTGACTTACTTTGTTTTGAAAACATCTTCTTTATGTCAAAACACTCAAAAAAAATCTTGAATAGAATATCAAGTCCGAAGTTTTGGTTGATCGTATTTCATCTTATGGCTTAAATGAGCTGACGCAATGGTTCAAAGCTACAAAACAGATCATCTTTGATGCTCGGTAGAAGCTAGAATGAAACTTTGCTTCGCTTGCCATATCTTTTTATAAACACACACAATAGTATCAGCAGTGAGACCAACTCAAAAGCATTGAGTTAGGATTTCCAAAGCTACGGCTAAAATAGGTATGGTGAGCACTTCGCTAATAGTCTCATCTTAATCTTACAACAAGAGCCTCATAGCGTTATTAGAAAACCAAATGAATCCCATGGTACAACTTTCCTTGTGGAATTATGAGGAAAAAATCGAGAAATCTTGTTCCGGCAACCTGCGTAGTTTAACCTTCGGCGAAACAACTGGTGAAGGTCGTCGTTACTACCAACCATGGCCAAGAAAGAAATTTTCCGACTGAGCGTACAAATGATTAATGATTTCTGGCACAAGGAATGTTAGGACAAATAATAATTAATGCAGGGGGGAAGTACAGAAAGCGTTGTGTCATAACAACTTTTCAAAATTTATCCTTTAGGTTAGAATCACCAATCCTGCTGAGGCCAGCACACTAGAGTAAATAGAATTGTACTAGAATGAAATTTTTCCTCTATGAATAGCAGAGTTGTTGTACTTTATCCTTAACCTTTTCGAAAACAGTTCAAAGTAAGTGTTGTGTGTTTTTCTAACGTAGTTAGGGACGGACGGGCGAGCCGAGGTACATAGACTACACCTGAAGCGATGGCCAATACTTCTAGGACATGCAAGATTCTGAGGAACCGGGTCGTAGCAGGAACCAGCGCACAAGAAGGAGTGGTAGAGTCCTTACAAGAAGGTAGCAGGCAGAATCATCAAGGAGAGTCCCGGGAGCCGGGGAGAGTCTCGGGCACCGGGGAGAGGCATGGCAACTGTCGACGAAGAGATTGATCTAGGCCGAGACAATGATTTCCCACCAAGGGAATTAAGGATTAACCCAAGTCAGATGAGACATGGAGACATGGAAGATAGAAGGACTGCATCGGAAACTGAGGATGAAGAGGAAGTGCAAATGACTCAAGAGGAATAGAGGTGAGAAAGGAAATGTGCGGAGTATCAACATGCACTAGAACAAGAAGGAGAAAGGCTCAGACAAGTGCGCTTGGGAATGGGAAACCCTACCCAAGACATTCCACCAGTAACTACCGATCCCCCTAGCTCCAATCGTTCCCCCCATTTCTCCTCCAGAAGGACCACCAGCAGTACCTCCAAGCGCAGTAGGAAACCACGTAAATGGGCACTCTATCCATGAGAGCACTGACCTGATGCTACTTGCAATCAAAGAAGGCAAGAAGATCTTATGAGAGAGCTGCAGAGAAGGAATCTGGCACTTGAGCATGAAAACTACCAGCTGCGGAATCAATGATCTGGATCGCGAGGGTCATCAAGCCGAGGTGCCTCTAGCAACCAAACCCAATCAAGACACACTCAGACTCCATCCCTGAATCGAGAACATGTGCCTGACCCTAATCTCTCAAGGAGATGGTATGGACCACCCGAAAAAAAATTCGACCGAGGAAGAGGCGACAAACGAGAGATTGGATGCAGCAACCAAGCAAAAACTCAAGCAACTTGAGCATATAGTTAAGAAGTTGGTATGGAATGGTGAAGACGACAAGTTGGAAGAAGTAATTAATGAAGCACAAAAGACACCATTTACTAAAGAATTATAAAGGACCCCATTCCCTCCAAAGTGCACATTACCTACCTTCCTATCCAGGTTTGACGGCACCGAAAATGCCGGAGAACACATCAAGATGTACATCATGTCTTTGTTGCGGTGGATGAACTATGATGTGGTCATGTGCAAGTTTTTTTCGGTCATCTTGGAAGGCGAGGCGAAGAATTGGTTATACACCTTGCCCGATGAATCCATAGGCAACTATGCTGTCTTGGTAGAGACTTTCCTGAAACCTACATGCACAACAGTATTTCTTGACCAGGATCAATAAGCTATTTTCTCTGGCACGAAGATTTAGGGAACCCCTGCGGTCTCTGACGGACAAATGGAGAAAACTGTGCACCGACATCAGGAAGGTGCATGTCGATCAACAGATCTTCGGATTCGAAAACTCATTGGGAAAATCAGACCCTATTTGGATAGTGACGTACACCGAAAAATCCCAGACGTTGAGGGAAATAATAAAAATACAAGAGAATTACATTGCATTAGAAGAAATACAAGCAGGGGCACATGATAGAGGAGTACAAGAAGCCAGCGCCGCGGCCGAGGTTTCCCCTCAAGGAGACACAAAACGATCGGAAAAAAGGCCGATGGCACCACAGCAGGGGTCGGGAAAAAAAAGAAGTGGGTCGAGAAAGGAAAGAAGCCTCGTCATGAACCAAGAACTTATACGCCTTTGAACGCGCCATTGGGGGAAATATTCAAGGAGGTAGAAAAGAGAAACGCTATCAGGTACCCAAAGATGAGGGAAATCCAATTTGATGAAACGATAAACCATCCCGAGTTTTGTCATTACCATCAGTACCGAGGCCATTCAACTAACGATTGTCGGGAGGTAAAAGACACCGTCCAACATTTGATTCGAGATGGGTACTTGCGACACTTTGTCAATACGACGTTGACACCTGTTCAGCCCGATGTTCATGTGCATCAAATAAGAATCAATTGGGGAACCAAGTTCTCCTGCAACACTATCTCGCACTCGGAAACTCAAGTGTTCGACCTGGGCACATGTATTACTTCAAGGATTCATAAGAGGGGTCGATATGAAAAAGAGATCTTCAGTATGGCTAAGACCCTCCTATGGATCCTTGGATGATGCAACCGATCACCTTTTCTTTAAAATACATCCCATCAAACGGCCAAGCCCATGGAGACCCCCTGGTGATAACCTTACTTATTGAAGAGTGGGGTGTCAAAAGAATATTAATGGATAGCGGGAGTTCAGTCGAGGTCCTCTTTTACGACACATACAAAAGAATGAAATTATCTGATGACATCTTAATCCCGTCAACCTATTGAATATACGGCTTCAACGGTACGGTGATGGTACCAAAAGGAGAAGTCACTCTTAGGGTCTCAGTTGGAAAAGGATATTTGGACACACTTACCACCTTATGCGTGGTTGACGTCGTGTCGCCTTACGAAGCGATTCTCGGCCGAACTTGGATCGCAGGTATCAAAGGAGTAGGATCATCATACCATCAAAGATTGAGGTTCCCATCCTATCGAGGAGTAGTGGAGGTTTTAGGCGATCCCCATGCGGCGCGACAGTGTATACAGATAGATATCTAACAAAATGAAGAAAGGCGATCAAGACAACGCCGAGAGAAGAACAAATTTAAGGAGATAAAAGCGGGAGAAGAACTAGAAAATGTGATGTCACAATCCATCTGTAGTTGGAGGAAAACCTACACTACACCCTTCACAAGAATTCACAATAATCAACACATATTTGAAGATTAAAAATAACACTTTATTATTTGATTCTCAGAAATGTTTACAAGAAATAGATGAGATCAAGAATACAATCACTTTCTTGAATTTTCTCTCTCCTCAAAACTTTCTTAGTGTTCAAAAATTCATCTCCCCTTTCTGAACCTACCGGGTCTCTTTATATAGGATAATTACATAATGGATGACAGCTAATCTGTACTTTAATTTCGGATTTAACTCGTGATCTTATCGTAGTAGTGATAACGCTAACCATCGCAGATGATATAACCCTCGCAGAATGATCACAATCTTATCATGTTTCAGCTATTGTCATATATTACGTCATTGCTTTGAGTCATTTTATGACACTCGCAGTGTATTGTTGAAGAGCTCGCAGAACTGTCGCTGTAAATCTCGTAGGAATATTGTTGTGGTGATATTATGATCCTACATCTTGCCTCTTCTCATGCCTTTTCTGCGAAGGATAAAGATCATGAGAAATAAAATGCCACAACTATTCATTATTTCATCTTCAATGATCAACAAAACTCCATAAATTAAGTGTTACCGCCTACACGTGTCGAATATTCCTTTTTTTATCGGTTAATCTTTTATTACCCGGTTACCATCCTTCTGTCTATAAAAGAGAGAACCTATCAAAGAAATATTTTTTATTCTTTTACTTTTTCGTCTTCTTCACCTCTTCGTTCTCTGCAATTTTTTTCTACCTGCAACTTTCTTCTTCTGTAGATTCACCTGCTGCTGTTTTAATGGAATCACCAAGGTATGTGTTCTTCTGACATTATTAAACTCGATTTTGCGTGTCTGAGTCATATTTATTCACCCTATTTGATCTTTTTTGCTTGATTCTATATAACTCCCACACTTTGTTTTCTTTTTAGTGGAACTACATCCAACACCCAATTCGTTGACCAAAACCCTAATCTTCGAGAAGATTCACAGCAAAAACTCACTGAAAAGAAAAGGAAGACTGCGAGTCATAAGGTAGTAAAAAACATTTGTTTTCTTAATAACAATATTGTTGCCTCTGTTTCTTATCTATATTATTACTCGCAGGGTGATGAAAATGTTGTTAAACCTCGCAAGAAGTATCGCAAATCCAAGGCTCTTGAGATTGATATGACTATTCCAAAATTTTCATCTTCAAAATCTGTTTCTACTACTTCGCAGATGGAACCTCCATCCTCTATTTGCAAGAATATCATTATCAATACCCCCAATGCGATTAATCCTCCAATGAATGAGACTCCCAAAACTGTTATGAACAAAGCTTCTTCCTCTCCTATTTTACTTCCAACCGTTACTTTCCCAGTCACTCCACCTTCTGGTGATGCAACCATCGCAAATGACTCAAATCTTCAACTAGCCATCATTACCACTTCACCCTCTTCACCTCTTCCCTCATCTAAAGAAGTATCAGTAGGGGTTGATGCTTCTTTTAAAGTTTTTTCTGAAATTTTAGATGATGCCAAGAAATATTATACCGACCCTTTCAAATATGATGTCTGCGAGACTTTAATCAAATATTTTGGTTCTGATCGAACTGCTTCGCGAGCGTCTTTAGAAAATGAATTTGAAGCTCTAAAAAGAAGTCTCCAAGCCAAAACTTCAGAATGTGATATTCTTGATCATAAGCTTCGCAACTCTTTACTAGATTGCGAAAATATTCACGATAAAAACAAGGAGTTAAAAGGTATAGTTCTTCTGTCTCTGCCTATAATTTTTCTGTTCTAGTAGATTTTTATCATTTTTGTACTCAATTCCCTTTTAAATATTTTGGTTTGCCTATTTAGCTTTAAATCAAAAACGATTAATGAAGATATTTCAATTTGAGTTTGTTGCTGAGGAAGCCCGTGTTGAGAGAGATTCTTGGATGGATCAATATAATAGATTAGATAATCTTTACACATACTCGATCGATCAAATAGATAATTTTACCAATGAGAACGATCAATTAGCGCAAAGGCAAAATCTATTAAGTAGCGAAGTTACTCGCCTCTCATATTTGTTAACCCAAGATAACTTGGTGATGGAATCTTTATCAGATGAAAATAAAACTTTATCTCAGGAGAAACGTAGCTTTTTAAACAAGATGGCGATCTCCTCATAGCAAATAAATATTCTTCAGAAAGTGTGTAACGACCAAGAACAATCTATTCATTCATTAAAAGAAGAACTCAAGGAAGTAACTGAATCTTCTGCTGCTGAGAAAGATAAAATTATCAAAGGCAGGTTAACTCTAAGTTTAAAGGCCAGTAAACTCCAAGATCAATATTCTCAGTTAAAAGAATCTTACTCCTTATTAGCAAAAGAAAATACTTATCTCCACTCCAAAGAAGAAATTATAAAATCTCGCCTGAAGGGTATAATTGGAGATAATTTTGATGATGCCATGAACCAATGAGAGAATTGTTTCTTAACATTAATTCAAAACTTAACTTCTCAAAAAGAAGGAAGTCATTTTGACTGCCTTAATTGTTAATTTCTCTATTTAATTTCTCTGCTATATTTCTTGCGAGATTTTCATCTGAATATTTTCTTGTCAATTTATGTTTCTCGCAGAATCTGAAAAAGGCCTTCATTCTACCATTTCTGATCTGACTGAAAAACGGGCTAAAGTTCGCAAAAAAAAACGGAGTGCTCATCGCCAATCTTGTTCAATCTCGCGATCGAGCAGATAGGAGATATGACTACCTTGAATACTTCAAAAATATAGAGATCAGAAATCGTGATAGAGGTTTCCTTCGCAAGGTTCATCTTAATGTTGAAATTATTGTGAATGACATTCTGATATCCAAGTCTCTCCCTACTGTATCCATTGATCCTCTAGAAGTAGATGATGATGAAATTCCTCTTCCCATTGATAATGATCTAAACTATGCAAGTGGTGAAGAATATGTCTCTCAAGAAGACCCATCAGAAGAAGAAAAAAGTCCTTCTAGAGAAGTAGATACTGGTGGTGAAGCAATTACTGGTGAAAAGTTAGATAAAGAAGAAATTCGAGCTGATCATGACGCGAAGAATATTGGCAAGGAGAATGAAGCTGACAATATTGAAGCTTGAGTTTTGTTTTTGTTTTATTTTTCTTCGTCTTTCTTGCGAGCAATGTATCTTTATGCAACTTTGGAATTCAATTTTATTTCTGTTGTTTTGAATATTCTCAAGGAAGATAATGATATTTTATTTATCAACTCCCATACTTTCCCCTCATTATCTTTCTTGTAATGAACAAGTCTTTCCCGCATTTTCTCCTTGCGAACTGTGTTGTGAATAGTACTTGCGAAATTATGGATAATACTGCGATATTATTAATACTTTTGCGAAATTATGAATAATCCTGCTGTGTGATTCTGAATAATATTTCTGAGAAATTCTGAAGGATACTTGTTTCTCATCATCTCTCCTGCGATGAACAAATCTTTCCTTCATTCTTAAAAGAAAATAGTTAATGTTTGGGATTATTCTGTTGGTTTTATTTTTCCTTCCTAGTTAAAGGTCTTATTTTGCCAATTTTTTGTGTCTGCGACAAAATCGCAGGACGTCTTTACATTTTCATGTAAAAACCTGTTGATCTTGCCTTATCCGTATTTTGTCAATTTCTCTGCGACAATATGACAAGTCAAAATTCCCTTGCGAGAACAAAGCCTTATGACATTGCCGTCTAGCGATGAAATCGCAGGACATCTTTACACTTTCATGTAAAAACCCATTGATCTCATCTAAATTTTTTCTCATGGCTTGTTGCCTCTATATAATATTTGTCACACGACAATATGACAGGCCTAAATGTTCTTGCGATCATAAATCCCCATGAAATTGCCATCTTTAGACACTTATTAGCTCCCTAACGGAGGGTGCTTCCCTTATCTTCCCCCTGTTTGCCCCTTCAAGGAGGGAACATCGGCCATACAAGACTAGCTCCTCCCATACGGTCTTAACAACAACCAGCTATTTTCGCAGCCTCTTGTCCTTTATGCCTATATGGCTTATAGTTACAAGACTGCACCCTAAGTGGGGTTTTCTTCGGGCCGAGTGCATCATAGCCAAGAGTTTCCAAGAATGGCCAGGGTAGTTTCGTACATCCCGGGCACCCTTGGCTCAACCGTGTACCTCGGCGCCTTGGTCATACTCTGCACTCCTTATAAGAGACCCTCGGTCGTCCAACCAGGGTATAACCTTATACAATTAGAAATCCAAGGTACCTCCCCCGGATAGGTTTTCTTTAACCCCAACATCTCCATGATTCAGGTTCCAGCAACGGTATAACCTTATCCCCGATCTATGCAAAGAGATACCCCCTTATATGACGCATTTTAGGTCTTACATTTGCCTCTTGCGAAGTTTTATTCGCGAACCAGGGTGTACGCGATAAAGGTTCGTCCCATTCTTAAGTCTCTGCGAAATTTTATTCGCGTTTCTTGCGATATTTTTGCGTTTCTTATTTGCTCTGTCATTTGAAGAATCTCGCAATTATGATAGAGAAAGAAAAATTTATTATCCGTTTCATTATATAATATACCAGCATTTCTAATCTCGCATAATTTTTCATTGATAATATATTTTCAGATATAATCTATTCCATGGTCTATCAAGTCTTTGACCAACATCTCTACCTTCTGGATCCATTAATTTGTATGCCCCGGTTCCAACTATCTTTTAATGATGTACGGTCCATCCTATTTTCTCGCCAACTTTATACCATTTTCTCGCTGATACACTAGTGTTTCTCGCAACACTAAATCACCTGGTTGGAACTCACGTATTTTGACACGTTTGTTATACTCGCGAGCTAATCTCCGCTGATAATTTTCCATATGTTGTAGGCCTTTTTATCTCTTCTCTTCTAACTCATCAAGTTTATTTAGAATCATACCTGCACTAAGATTCTTCTCCCAAGCTTCTCTTTTTGTTGTAGGAATAGCAACTTCTGTTGGTAACATAGCTTCAACCCCATATGTCAAACAAAACGGTGACATTCCAGTAGCTTCCCGTCTAGTTATATTCTAAGCCCATATTGCATTATGTACTTTTTCTCACCATGCCCTGTGGTGTCCTTCTAATTTCTTCTTCAGTATATCTGCAATTGTCTTATTTGTTGCCTCTGCCTTTCTGTTGGCCCGTGGATATAGTGGTGTTGATTTTCCACATTTAATCTTAAATGCATTAAGTAACAATTCGATATTCTGTCCTTCAAACCGTTTTCCATTATCAGATACCAACTGTGCAGGAATCCCAAATCTGTAAGTATGAATGTAAAAATGTATTTGTCGCGGATGTGTTGCACTGCTTTTACTTCTCCCCATTTTGTGAAATAATCTGTAGCGACAATTAAATATCTTCTTTGTCCAGAACCGGTACAAATGGTCCCACAATATCCAACCCCCATTTTCCAAAAGGCCACACACTGGTTGAGGATGATAATGGTGCCCCTGGTGCATGTATTTTCTTTCCATATCGCTAACAATCTTCGCATCATCTTGAAAGTTGCTTCGCGTCTTCATGGATGTATGGCCAATAATAACCTTGCATTTTTGTTCTGTATGCCAAAGATCTTCCTCCACTGTGATTACCAGCGTCTCCACTATGCAACATCTTTAACACCTTTTGTCATTCTTCCCTTGTCAAGCATCTTAGCGATGGTCCATTAAAAGATTTGCGATATAATATACCATCTCTTAATTCATAATTTGTTGCTCGGATTTTTAATTTATGTGTTTCTAATCTATTTATTGGTGTCTCTCCTCTTGCCAAATATGCATGATGTTCTGTTTGCCAATCTGCAATATTGCCTTTTGGTTCTTCTTTACCACCTTCTATCATCATCACATCTGCTTCATCTTCTTCTTCCTTATTGATTGAGGGTGATACAAGTGTCTGAATTTTTATGCATCTCGCAGCTGGATTTATCATCATGCTAGATATGAAAGCAAAAGCATCTGCGAGTCTATTATCTTTT
The DNA here is from genome assembly GCA_023529315.1 of Papaver bracteatum. NCBI lineage: Eukaryota > Viridiplantae > Streptophyta > Magnoliopsida > Ranunculales > Papaveraceae > Papaver > Papaver bracteatum. The sequence continues at coordinate 585,549 of JAJJWX010004422.1, read as the reverse complement.
CTTGATATATGTCTCCATTTTATTTTTGGAATTCTCGCAGACAATTCTTCAACAAGTTTCTTGTATTTCTTCAAAGATGGTTCATTTGTTGTGTATTCGCCTTTTATATGGCGAATAACCAATTGCAAGTCACTAGTAATTCTAGCATTTTCCAACTTCATTTCTATTACGAATTTTAACGCATGCACCACCGCTTCATATTCCGTCTCATTATTAGTGGACGTGAATTCCAGACGAAATGAAAAAGCCATTTTTTCTCCTTCTGGCGAAATAAAGACAACTCCAATTCCATTACCTTCCCCATTTGATGATCCATCAACCAATATTTCCCACATATTGGGTTCTTTTAATAGATCTTTTGGGTCTCCATGTTCTTCTTCTATGTCCATCATTTCTTCTACACCTTCATCATATTCTAGAGGAAATTATACTAAAAAATCTGCTACAGCTTGCGATTTTGGAGAGGATAGGATTTCGTATTTGATTTCAGGTGCCCTACTTGTGCATTCCATCTCTCAACCCTGCATGATCTTTTTGAATTCTTCATTACTAACTCAATTGGTACCTTTGTTAATACTTTTATTTTATGTGATTGAAAATAGATGCGAAGTTTAAAGGTTGCATAAACCAATGCCAGAATTAACTTCTAAATCTTTGAGTAATTTTTATCTGCAGTGTTAAATGTTTTGCTGATGTAATAAATTGGTTTTTCTGTTCCTGGATCCACTCGCAGTAATACTGCACTTAACGCGTGCGAAGTTGTCGCAAGGTAGATCAATAATTCTTCTCTGGGCTCTGGTTTCTGTAAGATAGATATGTTCATTAAATATTCTTTAACTCCTTGAAAATCCTTCTCACATTCATCTGTCCACTTGAACTTTGTACCCTTCCTAAGTATGCTGAATAAATGCTTGAATTTATCTGAAGATCGCTTGATAAATCTTCCTAGCGAGGCTAAGAGCTCGTTCAACTTCTGCATATCTTTTACTGTTGCTGGCGTTGGCATGTCACGAATTGCTTGTACTTTATCTGGATCAACTTGTATTCCTTCCTTTGACACAATGTACCCCAAATTTTTTCCTGAAGCTACTCCAAAAGTACATTTTTCGGGATTCACCTTGATGTTAAAATGTCGCATTTGATCGAAAATCTCATTTAAGTCTTGCACATGGTTTTTATCTTCTTTACTTTTGACTAACATGTCGTCTACATATACCTCTAATGTTTTATGGATCCATTTTGCAAACACTTTTTCCACCATTCTTTGATATGTTGCACCAGCATTTCGTAAACCAAAGGGCATCTTTGTATAACAGTACAATCCTCTTGGGGCAAAGAATGCGGTGTGCTCTTGATCTTCTTCAGCGAGAGGAATCTGATTATATCCTTTATACCCATCTAATGAAGATATTCTATCATTTCCCGCTGCTGATTCGACCATTTGAGGAATATATGGTAATGGAAAGCTATCTTTAGGACAAGATTTGTTTAAGTCAGTAAAATATATACAAATTATTATCCCTTTATTCTTCTTTGGAACCACCACCATATTTGCAATCCATTCCGGATACTTTGCCTTCCTTATAATTCCCGCATCAAGCATCTTCTGTAATTCTTCTTCTATTTGGGAATGGTATGTTGTTGCGATTTTTCTTATCCTTTGTTTAAATGGTGTTACCTCCTTGTTAATTTCTAGCTTATGACATGCAATTAATGGATCTATTCCAGGCATCTCATCCATATTCCATGCGAAGATGTATTTATACTCTCACAAGAGGTTTACAGTTCGTTCTTCTTCATCTGCATCCATCTTCGTTACAATTTTCAGCATCTTAGGTTCTTCTTTACTTCCAATATTTACTTCTTTTGTTGGTTCTGCTGCGGTGTAGCTGGCTTCAGGCTCTCCCATTGGTGTTTAGGTTTTCATAACTCAAACGAGTTCATCTCCTTCTTGCGAGATTTCAATGGGTATTCCTTTTCCTTCTTTTGATCTTATCATGTAGACTTTAAATTCTTCTTATTTCTTTGTTTTTTTCGCCATTTTTCTGCGAGCTTTTCGCAGCTTTGGATGCTCTTCATAATTTCTCACATCAGTTTGATAACACAGCTTTTCAAGATCAGTATCTCCTCTAATTTCTCCAATTCCATTGGGCATAGGAAATTTTATGCATTGATGCAATATTGATGTTACAGCCTTGATTGCATGTATCTATGGTCTTCACAGTATCATGTTATACGGCGATTCCACGTCTACCACATATAATGTTTCCTAGCGGAATTCGTACCACTATTTCGCCTTTAGGTTTTGTTAAAGATTTTCCAAAATCATGAATATGATATGCTGAACAAGACATTTCTTCATCTCTGTATCCCATTTTCTTAAATGTATGATAAAATATTATATCTACCGAACTTCCTGCATCCACCAAAGTTCTATTTACAGCCCACTCTTCTGCAGATCTTGTTGATTTTTCCTTCTTTATTTGTATAACGGATACCGTAATTACCAAAGGAGATGTATGATTCAAATTTTCTGTTGGTATTTTTGCTGCTGTAAATGTGATTTTCTGCTTTTCCCATTCCTTCAATGATGATACTTTCTCCACCGTCATAATTTTCTTTCCTTCAAAATCTCGTTTATGTATCTTCCCTTTAATGTTTTCATGGAATTTGTCGATCATTGTTCTTGTTACCATACCACACTCCAATTTCCTACAATTCTCTTTGGCTCTAATCATTTTTCCTTTAACTATTTCACCGATTTGTTCAATTATCTTCTTAATCTTGAATAACTCTCATCTTCTACCTCGCTTTTTCTATGATTTTCGTTAATTCAATCCCTGTTTCGGGCGCCAAAATGTAGTTGCAGGAAAACCTACACTACACCCTTCACAAGAATTCACAATAATCAACACATATTTGAAGATTAAAAACAACACTTTATTATTTGATTCTCAGAAATGTTTACAATAAATAGATGAGATCAAGAATACAATCACTCTCTTGAATTTTCTCTCTCCTTAAAACTTTCTTAGTGTTCAAAAATTCATCTCCCCTTTCTGAACCTACCGGGTCTCTTTATATAGTATAATTACATAATGGATGACAGCTAATCTGTCCTTTAATTTCGGATTTAACTCGCGATCTTATCATAGCAGTGATAACGCTAACCATCGCAGATGATATAACCCTCGCAGAATGATCACAATCTTCTCATGTTTCATCTATCGTCATCTTTTATGTCATTGCTTTGAGTCATTTTGTGACACTCGCAGTGTATTGTTGAAGAGATCGCAGAACTGTCGCTGTAAATCTCGTAGGAATATTGTTGTGGCGATATTCTGATCCTACACCATCGCAGCCTATGAAGCAGACGAGAACGAGATCTTATAGCAATCAAAGGTTCCGACAAGGGTCGATGAACCAAATCCTAGTTTCTCGGCCTTAGAATCTACCCGAAAAATCAATTTAGGAACCCAGGAAGAACCGAAGATGATAAGGATTGGGACTCTACTGTCGGACGATCAAACAGAACAGCTGATAACGTTATTGAATGAACACATGGACGTATTCTCGTGGAAAATGCATGATATAGAGGGGATCGATCCAGAAGTATGCTCACATCACCTAAGGATATACCCCAAGTTCAAGACGATCCGACAAAAGATGAGAAGAATCGCACCCGAGCTACAAGTAGCGGTGGAGGCCGAGTTGAAGAAGCTATAAGTGGCAGGAATTATTCAAAAGGCTCAATATCCACAATGGATATCTAACATGGTGATAGTCCCTAATAGGAATGGAGGGGTTAGGGTCTGCATCGAATTCAGCAACTTGAACAAATATTGCCCGAAGGATAGCTTTCCCCTCCCCAGCATCGATCAGCTAGTAGAATCCATAGTCGGGTACAAAGCGATAACATTAATGGACGGATACTCAGGGTACAATCAGATCCCCCTGGCCCCTGAGGATCAAGAGCACACATCTTTCTTTACACCGAGAGGGTTATATTGTTATACCAAAATTCCATTTGGTCTAAGAAACGCATGCGTCACCTATCAAAGATTAGTGGAGGACATGTTTGAAGACCAGATACACAACACCATCGAGGTTTATGTGGACGACATGCTGGTTAAAATCAAGGTGGATTCCAACCATATCGATGACCTCCGACAGATCTTTCAAACCATGAGAAAATACAAGATGAAAGTGAACCCGGCCAAGTGCACCTTATGGGTTACCTCGAGTAAGTTCCTGGGGTACATAATTACTGATAAAGGTATCGAAGCCGATCCAGACAAGATTAGAGCCGTCGTAGAAATGCCATCCCCTGTGACAATCAAAGATGTACAACGGCTAAACGGAAATTTGTCAGCATTGGGACGATTCATTTCTCGGTCCTCGGATAAGTGTAAAGACTTCTTTGGGACACTGAGAAAATGAGAACAGTTCAAATAGATCGAGGAGTACGAGGAATCATTTCAGAAAATCAAACAACATCTCGCGAGTCTGCCGATATTATAAAGACCCGAGCCCGAGGAAGTACTCACCTTATATCTCGGGGCAACCAGCTATTCCATCAGCGTAGTCTTGGTCAAAAATGTGGGGGCGGAAGAAAAGCCTGTATATTTTATAAGTCAAATTATGAACCTGGCAGAGAAGAACTACACCAGAATTGAGCAGTTAATATTAGCCTTAGTGTTCACAACACAAAATCTCCTGACATATTTCCAAACTCACATAATTCGGGTACTCACGAAGTCCTTCATAGAATCAGTACTCGACAATGCAGCCAGATCAGGACGAATCTCTAAATAGAGTGCTCAGATCAAATAATTTAGCATTTTTTATGAAATGAGAATAGCAGTAAAGGCACAGGCTGTGGCCGACTTTCTGGCAGACTTTCCCTTGGGCGAAGAAGATGAAGTAGAAGATATCCCCGAAATAGAAGAATACCAAGAGGATCCATCCGACTTACTCGAGACATGTATCCCGACACGATGGGAAGTTTTTGTAGATGGATCTTCCAATAAAGATGGGTCGGGCCTAGGATTGGTCTTCACCATGCTAAAGGGTAAGAAGATGGTCCACTCGTTTAGGCTTGAATTTAAAGCAACAAATAACGTCACGGAATATGAAGCTATAATACATGATCTACGCCTGATAGTGAAAATGGGGATTCATGACGTGAGACTAACGAGTGACTCCCAGCTAGTCATCAGACAAATCAACGGACAATACGCTATACAGGAACCCTTGTTACAAAAATATTGGGAACTTGCACAATTTTACATCGGCCAGATATCAAACATCAAATTCCGACACATCTGCAGGAAGGATAATCGACACTCGGACGCTCTGCCATACATCGCCTCCATGATGACAAATACAAGTGTTGAAGTCATCAGAGTAATGAGAATCTTAATGCCATCTGTACTTGAGACAGTGGACACAAGAGCACATGTAGCAGTAACTACAGCCGACCAATATAAAGCCGATGATTGGCGAAAACCCATTCACAAATATTTGGCGACAAGAGAATTACCCAAAGGGCTACCCGAGATCAACAAAGTCAAGATCAAAGCAACTGCATATTAACTTCAAGAGGGTATTTTGTACAAAAAGTCATATCTAGGGTCGTTGTTGAGGTGCTTAAGTAAAGAAGAGGGGCACACAATTCTGAACAAATTAAATTATGGGGTCGCAGTCAATCATAGCTCGGGCCGAAATCTGGCAACCCGAGCTAAGACTATGGGGTATTTTTGGCCTTACATGAATGAAGATGCAAAGCATATGGCGCTCATATGTGACGAATGCCAAAAGTTCAGAAAAAAGATACATGCACCCGCAGTAACACTGAACTTAGTAATCAGTTCATGGCCCTTCGCCAAATGGGGGATCGATATTGTTGGAACATTAAATGTTGGGTCAGGACAGAGAAAATACTTAATCGTAGCTACCGACTAATTCACTAAGTGGGTGGAGGCCGCACCGTTAAGATACATTCGGGATAGGGACGTATTTCGTTTCATTTGGGAGCACATCATCTGTCGTTTTGGAGTACCAACGGTAATCGTCTCGGACAATGAAAAACAGCTACATGGGAAAAATATCGACCTACTATTCAACACCTACAACATCCGAAAAAGCAAGTCGACACCCCTTTACCCTTAGAGTAACGGGCAAGCCGAAATCACAAACAAAACCATTGTCGACAACCTAAAGAAAAAGTTGGATGGAGAGTATGGAGAATGGTGTGAAGAGATCTATAATGTTCTATGGGCCTACAAGACTACTTGTAGAGATGTAACCGGATTATCTCCTTTCATGTTAACATATGGGACCGAAGCCGTCCTTCCAACTGAGGCGATGATACCTACGACAAGGACCGAGGCGTGAAGACGAAACATCTCGGCGGACCTCATCTTAGCCAAGCTCGACGAACTGGAAGAAATAAGAGAAATGGCCCTATAAAAGATGGAAAATTACCAGCGGCGAGTACAATGAGAGTATAACAAGCGAGTCCGACCAAGGGAATTCCAACCAGGGAAATTGGTATTGAAGGAACCTATCTATGAGCGTGATAAGAAAGGCGGAAAACTGGCAGCACGTTGGGGCGAATCCTACACTATTTTCAAGAAGGTCGGCGAAGGAGCATACAAGATATTAAAACCAGATAGAACACCCGAACCGCGACCGTGGAATGCTAGGCGATTGAAACTATATCACCCATAAGAGTAGGTATGATATTTTGTCATTTATTTCCTTAAAAATCCACGTGGGGTGGGGAATATGACAACTGCGTCTAATGGTTGTTTTGAACCCGAGACTATGGCATTGTGCAAGTGTCGGGGCGACTTACTTTCGAATGGTCATTTCGAACCCAGGGCGATGGCATTGTGCAAGTGCTGGGGCGACTTACACTCGACGGTATATTCGAACTCGGGGCGATGGCAGTGTGCAAGTGCCGAGGTAGTCTAAGGGCCCTGGTGGTTGGAAACCAGTGGTCGATTATCGGGGCATGAGTCCTCGACAGTCGAGCATACAACATTGCTCCCAGCCTCCCTCGTTAGCAATTCTGTCTCCCTCGCCTTCAACTGAGACGTCTCTTCCTACAACAGCTTCACCTTCTTCTGCTCTGCTGCAGTAGCACATAAGTGGTTAGTAACACGACAACAATATCAATACAAGTACGACAAAAATACAATGAACGTGACACCACCTTCAAGAAAAGGGGTAATTACTTTAACAGTCTCTTCGGACTCAAGTAAACAACACTCAAGGGAATATATCTTAGAGGATAGTTCCAGATATCATTACTCGTTAAATTCATTGGAGGGGCAATATTTTTTATGATCATCCCATTTGGATTTCTTCCAAGAATGTGCTATCTGCAGACCCGATAACTGAGCCTGAACCAACTCCAATTCCTCAGAGACCTTATTAGACCTTCTAAGCTTCTCAAAAGACTCTTGGTTAGACCTCTCAGCAACATTCTTCTCTCCCAGAATCCTTAGGAGATCAGTGTGCAAATCTTTGATTTGAAGCCTTAATCATCTACACTGACTTTCTAAGTTATCGTCCAACATAGTCTTGTCGTCATAAATACCATGGAATCGAGACAGACTCGCCCGAATATTATCCACTTCCCCTGGGGACATACTCAAAGGTCTCCTAGCGATGTAGCTGGGCTCGAAGGATCTCAATCTCGGCCTCTTAATGATCAATTTTGTCATACTTGTTGACAATCCTTTGTTGCAGATTTAAGACGTGACCTCGCTCTATATCAAACTCTCTCTTTATCAAGTGATACTTCATGGCAGCTTCGGCATCAATACTATATATTTTGGCTAGGAAGGTATTACTAAGCTTAGGATATTGGTACTAGATAATTAATCATAAATACATGAGACCTGGACAAATACCTTGGGTCTCAGCCAGCAGCTTCTCTAACTCTCGGGATCGCTCACGCTCTTGCTGCAATAAGAGACGAAGACCCTCTTTCTCGGCTGTCTCCCTTCGCTGTATAGCAACATTTAACAACGCCCGGTTGATATCATGTAAACATCACAAGTGTCAGTAACTGTCCAATGTCACGAATATGTAGCCTGACAAACACAGCTTACCATCTGGTAGAAGGTGTCCTTTAGACCAACATCGAACAAAGACGCATCCTTGATCTTTTCCTCATCTGAAAGAGAGGAAAAATCAGGAAAAATAAGAGCCCCTAGAGAATTTCACACGAGCCCGAGATGGTAAAGGAGGTAGTCACACCCGAGATTGGGGCAGGGACTATAGGAGGCGTATTCCCCGACATCTTGCCCCCGGAAGCAACCTTGTCTGCATCCCCACCACCAACTTATGTTTCACCGCCAACCACCTCCTCGGCCTCGCCCTTGCTACCAATCTCATGTTCTTCACTAAAAAGACCTTCGTCATCCTCATCATCGGAACACACAATAACAACATCGTCGCCAAGATTAACACATTTACCAGTTGACTGCTGGGTTATAAACTTCATTGGGGCAGACTTATCGACTTTCAATTCCTTGCCTTTGCTACCCCGCTTTCCACCTACAAGGGTAATCGAAACGTCAGAAGTTTTCTGAGGCGACTTCCTCATGAAATGGGATAGTGGTATCCGATCCTCGGGATCCTCACCATCTTTCTCCAAAGCACCTCCATCTTTATCAGCTTTCAACTTCTGCACAAAATCCGACGTCAGATCCATTCAAGGCAACAAATATGGGAAAGTACATGTTGAAAAAGCAGAGGTCTAACAACCTCACCCAATATTTCGATTAGCAATCTGTATGGACAACTCCAAGTTGTTTTTCTAGTGAATTAACTAGACTAAATCAATAAAAAATACTCAAGGAGTTATTATCTCAATCTCTCGATTTGATTTACTCAAGAAAATATGATTCGCGAGTTTAATCAAAGAGAGATAACTTGGATGGTACCAAAGACCAATATCCAAGTGTCAATCGATTTAAATCAACAACCAATAGGTCGGATATTCTAATCGATTGAACAACGCACAACCTGTATTATTTCAATTATATAAAAATATAATGCGGAAAAGAAATAACACAAACACCAGAATTTTGTTAACGAGGAAACCGCAAATGCATGAAAACCCCGGGACCTAGTCCAGATTAAACATACACTGTATTAAGCCTCTACAGACACTAGCCTACTCCAAATTAACTTCGGTCTGGACTGTAGTTTAACCCAAATCAATATCACACTGATCCGAGGTACAATTATTCTGATACGCCTCTGATCCCAACAGGATACTGCGCATTTGATTCCCTTAGCTGATCTCACCCACGACCAAGAGTTTCTACGATCCAAAGTCGAAGACTTTAGCAAACAAATCTGTCTCACACAGAAAAGTCTACAAGATAGATAAATTCGTATCCCACGAATAAACCTATGAGTTTTGTTCCGTATTTTGATAAATCAAGGTGAACAAGAACCAATCAATAAAACCAAACTTATTTTCCCGAAGAACAGCTCAGTTTTATCAATCACCTCACAATAGTCTTAATCGATGCAACGAAAAAAGATATTGTGAAATCACAAATGATGAGACGAAGATGTTTGTGATTATTTTTATATCTTGCCTATCGGAGATAGAAATCTCAATCCAATTATTACAATTGTACTCGTACGATAAAAACAGCAAGATTAGATCACAGAACTGCAAGAAAAGTAGCATCGGTCTGGCTTCACAATCCCAATGAAGTCTTTAAGTCGTTAACCTGGTTTTAGAAGAACAAAACCAAAGGTTAAAGGAGAATCGACTTTATCTTAGCAAACTAGTATCACACAGAATATGTGGGGATTAGGTTTCCCAGTTGCTAGAGTTCTCCCTTATATAGTCTTTCAAATCAGGGTTTGCAATCAATGTTAGCTTAGTAACAAAGCATTCAATATTCACCATTAGATGAAAACCTGATTAGATACAAGCTAATATCTCTCAACCGTTAGATAAAAAACTTAGCTTGCCATACACACATGTACTTGACGATTTTGGTTTGTGTAACCGTACCCAAACGTGTATAATAGTTGGTTCAAGATTAGTCAACCAAATGGTTAGCCAAATGATAACTTTCATATCAACCATATTCTTCTTCACCATAACTAGTCCAAATGACTCAAACGAACTAGTTAGAGAGTTGTTCAATTGCTATGAGATCTTATGTACTACACAAGACACAATTGAAGCTAAAACGATGTGATTCACTCGAATCGATTCATGAACTATAAATCCACGGTTTGTAATAGCATTCCTTAGATAATTTAAATAAGTTCATGAACATCGTTTTTAGACATAACTACTCAAGTTCGTGGACTGGGTTCGTTGACTTAAGTAACCAGTTGGAGTTCACAAACTCCAGTAGAAATTCTCGGGTTCGAGAACTTCCGTTAGTTCGCGGACTGAAACCAAGCTTGAACTCTAGCAGAAATTCTCGGGTTCGAGAACTACGCTCGTTCGCGGACTGGGTTGACTGCTTAAGTTAAAACAAAGTTGGCAAACTTCGGTTCAAGTGCATAAGGACTTATACATATATTTGTTACCACAACAATGTTTATATCCCCCAGTAGTTATATTGTCTAAACTCTTATTTCAATCATTGAAACATTCTTAGAGGACGTCATATAGTTGTTATTCACGAACTATTTTTCGTCAGAGCAATTTCCAAGGTGATTGAAACATAACATGACTTTCGTCACTAGGAAAAGATGAACTTGGTGTTGATGGTGGATTTTAGTTTAGGGATAAAATTTTAAAACCTAAAATTATGCGCTAACATCCTGTAAAAGATAAGGCCATTAATGAGTGATGGATACTCCTTCACTTTATCAATTCACCTAGAATGGAGCATGTGGCAACAATCCCATTCTATGAATAAAATACACGAAATTCATTCAGGTTGGAGCATGTAGCAACAATCCCATATACCATGTGAATTTAATATACCCAGAACGGAGCATGTGGCAACCATCCCGACGGAGCATGTGGCAACCATCCCTGTTTTCTGTAGGTATACAACATTACTATTAATGCTTTAATTAAAGCCTTGTGTTAGACGTGCAAACACCAGTAGGCTACCTGACGGAAGGTTATACTAGCCCTGTTGAACGCATGCAAGACTTCCCATGTTAGTCTCACTTGCTGAAAACAAACCCAAAAATATATCTCATCCGTCCAACTTTGCAGGCATAGATGGAGGGTGTAGATATAGATTCAGGGGGTCCTGAGCATGCTACCATGATCACCTCGGACCCACCTTCACACATGACCGAACAGTCAAGACCAACTACGGTTGGTCCTTCCAAAACGTGCGCTCAAAGTGAGCATGACGCACGGCTAGGGTTTCTTTTAATCGTGAGCGTCCAACTTCACCGGCATAGTTGGGCGGCTTAGATTATACCCTAAAACAAGTAGTGAAGTGATGGTACACCATTGGCGGGCCCACTTTCTACCTACATGACCTACTCCCTCATAAGCAAGCCGTGGTGCAAGAAACGATTGCCCAAACAAGGCTAGATTAACGCCTTATGCAGGTTGAGAAGATCCAAAACGATCACGACCATCTGACTTCGCCGGCATAGTTGGATGGCTTAGATTGCGCCCAGGGTCATAGAGCAAGCATGTACATGCTCACCGTCGACCCAAGATGTTGCATACATGGTCGGTCTCCCCAAAAGAGGCGCGCGCAACCCAAAACCGATCGCCCAAAGTGGCCGGTCCAAAGCCCTAATTAGGGTTTGCGGCGCAGAAACATCTAGAGCGTCCATCTTCGCAGGCTTGTACGGAAGGCCAAGATGGAAACTTAGAAGGAACCAAGCATGATAGCATGACCACCGTGGGCCCGGCTTCACGTCTATCTGATCGGCCAAGACCGACAGTGATCAAGATCCTCGGTACGCGCGCCTAAAGGTGACATGTCACGGCCCCTCCATAAATTTTAATCTCGACCACTCGTCTTTGCCGCCTAAGTCGAGTGGCTTAGATTAAATCTTTGCGAGTCAAGTAGGCATGGGCGTGAACACCATTGTATTACCTCCATGAAGGGATAATCGGTTCCTCCATTGGAACTCTCTAAGCATGCAAACGTTTGGGCCGAAAGAGGCAACATGCGCGCCTCCCATCCAATGGTCGCAAGCAAGGCTACGATTCATCTCGTCCGTCCAGCTTTGCAAGCTTGGACGAATGGCTTAGGGTGCGAATCAACCAGCAAACAAGGTATCACTATGACCACCATCCGTCACTCTTCTTCACAAGGTAACCGACCAAGGCATGGCCTTTCTATACAGCCTCCAAACGGTTACCTGAAGATGGATGCATGCGATGTTATACCAAGTTCATGGTTCACCTTGCACTATTTTCTGTGGGTCCCTAGATCCACACACTCGAGACATTAATCACGTCACAACTGGGGGATACAAACTGGGGTATTGGTCTGGCGGTTTACAGCGTGCAACGCGCCATCACAAGAACGTATTAGGAAGACATGGGCGGTTAAGTCAAGATGGGAGAAGTGGGCAGTTCTGATCGTGTGACACTCACACACAACTCCACTCTTCCCTCACTCCACTTCCTACACTTCCCACGAGAGACGTGAGGAAGGCTTAATGACTTGTATAAATAGGTTCTCCTCCCTATTTCCAAAAACAGAAGTTCGAACAACACATAACACCAAGTGTTAATACCATCGTATTCAACATCCAGAGCCTGCCTGCAACATTTGCTCACCTTCTCAACCTTATGTTAACAAGTCATCAAATAACCTTCACCTTCATACTCTCAACACCTTCTTCGCTTCCCTCCCTAAGATCAACCTCACATCCTTCACCTGTAACCGAAACAAATATGGAACGGCCGTGTCTTCAGTTTAGGCCAGAATTGTATAGATTATCTCTCGAATCAAAGTGCTCATCGTGCAACACATTTGTTGAAGGTTTAAACTCACTTCTCATCCACACACACCAAAAATTACCTAAACCGCAAGTAGTTTTCTCCCACAAACAATTGGCGACCACAAATGGAGGTTAATCTCTCGGTTGAAGTCGATTTCTTCAATACCAATTCAATATATCTGATTTCAAGAATGGTGGATCTTAGGTCCTGGGAAGCAACCAACGATGGAGTTAGCACCGATAACGCTTCCGGGTGGCGTCGATATCCCAATTCATCGGTGTTACAAAGGCAACCCGCCAAAGGCAACCAATGTGTCTCGTGGAATCACGTCTTCTATCATCAGTACTAGTAGAGCAGGAGCAGACATTCCCAAAGGCATGACACCTCCCATTACAAGAGCCAGAGAGGATGCAAATCCAGGCATTTTCTCAAGCATGACACTTCCGTCCGTCACTAGAACAACTGTTACTTACCCTTCAGGATGAGGATATGGAGGACCCAGAGGAGGACAACATCCTATCACCATGGTGGACTTGATGGAGAGACAAGAAACCCTCGCTAAAGCTCAGGCAGACATGGCAACCACTTAGAAGGAGGTACTCACCTTCCTTAAAACATTAACAGATCGATTTCCACAACAGCTGCAAGATGTCAAACAACCTCCGAGGCAATTCAGGCGCGAGATCAGGTGTGGCATGAATTCCAGAGACTTGAACCGCCTCGAGTACGACTTTACTCTTCCTAACATCGACATGTTAGTAAATATCACCACCAGCGGACACGGAATGTTCTCATTCATGGATGGTTACAACGGATACAACCATATAAGGATGTACGAGCATGACGCAAGTAAGATAGCTTTTCAAACTTCTCTCAGAAATTTTTAGTATGATATACTGCCATTTGGTTAAAGAATGCCAGTACAATATCAACGCTTTATGGCGACAATCTTCCACTGGAGTCGATACCTCAAAGGAGAAGCCTCAATAAGATAATGATGTACACACTTCATGTCGAACAATATCTATTCACTCTATCATACAATGGTGCATGCCTAACATGTTATATTGGATAATATGCACTTTTAGTCATCCTCTAGAATTCGTGAAGCTATTGAACACTCATCAACGACAGCATCCACCCTGCTGGAAAGAACCAGGCCTGCCAGTAATGAGGAGGCTCATGATGTTTGTGGAAGCATACATCCCACCAGCAGGCAATACAATCTTCAGCCTTCCATAATCAGTTTAGTTGAAGCAGCAAGAGGAAAGCCACTGAGATGCAACGTCCTGCGCGTCCAACATCACCAACTCCAACTCCAACCCAAGCACCCTATACACAACTACCGTAATGGTGAAACACGTCCAAGATATTCCATATCTGGATCGACGGTAAGTGCATCAGTGAGATATGCTTTCAGAATTTGTCTCCCGTAGAAGAAGTAGTTGTGTTACCAAAGGAGTGACTGGGAGCACTGCCCATCTCAAAGACATCCTCATGAACCTATCATGAAAACACCTATCAATTCGAAAGATCTGGATACTCGTGGGCAGGGGACTGTCTTCCCTTTCTCTATTTCATGAAGAAATGTCAAGAAAGCCATCGGTTCTAGTTTGGCTCCACTACTATATGAAGACTGTCAAGTCCGTACCCACAACTATCATTCCTCTCCCTGCCAGTCTATTCTGATGCTGCCAAAAACTGTTGTTTCTGATAACATCCAAAGCTTCACCGTATCAACGAACACCGCGTACAAAGACCCATTGGGCATACAAGATAGATCCACTTAGATCACACTTGGGGACTGAGGCTCGGTATGAGATTCCTTCGCCATCAGTCAAGGAATTATCCAAGAGAGGGTCAGTCAGAATCATGCTTCAACGCCCACCAGGAGCCACCTGCATGTTAGATTCAGCCTGCTTCAACATTACCGCTAGGAGCTACCTCCATGTTCGCCTCAGAAGCCGTCTCCAACTCTCCGAGACGCTCCAGAATCTGCTTCAATGCTCTACAGGACCTGATCGCACCAGAAGTTACTTCAACACGTTTATGTTTGAGCAAAACAAGCGCGCAGTGGGTCCCATGTTTGAGCAGTCACCAAAGATGGTGTCGATTCAAGGCAGCAAGAATGACGTTTGGTCAACATAGCAGGTTCAGTGTTTGGTCGAAGTAATAAGGATGACACTCGAATGTTCAACTGAAGCAAGCACATTAAGCATACGTTCGATCAAGCAGGCGCATGATGAGTCCCACGGTTAAGAGAATTAGGCGGGCCCACATGCATATCAAGAAATCATAGGACATGGACAAAGTTTGAAAACGTGCGCACGATGGACCCATATTCGATCGAAGCATACACAACTTCCCATGTTTGAAGCAAACATGCCCATATCAGGTTCCACGTTCGATCACGCAGCGCAGGACCCATGAACGAAGAAAGTGCAACAAATCCACGATTAGGCACACCCCCACGATTGAGCATGTGCGGTAGTCCCTCGATCAAGCAGGCACAACAAGTTCGATCAAAACAAGCAAGACCTACATCATGCTAGGGAACGCTCACCGCACGCCTTTTGAATGTGACATCCTCCGAGGACAGGATAACCCGTCTCTCCTGGTAACATCTAACTTTGTCTCAAAAGTTTATCTTTATTTGTCACCATCTCATGCCTACCACGCAATGATGTAACCATTGTGCGCTAGGCAGGGGACTTAATGTTGATGGTGGATTTTAGTTTAGGGCTAAAATTGTAAAACCTAAAATTATGCGCTAACATCCTGTAAAAGATAAGGCCATTAATGAGTGATGGATACTCCTTCACTTTATCAATTCACCTAGAATGGAGCATGTGGCAACAATCCCATTCTATGAATAAAATACACGAAATTCATCCAGGTTGGATCATGTAGCAAAAATCCCATATACCATGTGAATTTAATATACCCAGAACGGAGCATGTGACAACCATCCCGACGGAGCATGTGGCAACCATCCCGGTTTTCTGTAGGTATACAACATTACTATTAATGATTTAATTAAAGCCTTGTGTTAGACGTGAAAACACCCGTAGGCTACCTGACGGCAGGTTATACTAGCCCCATTGAACGCATGCAAGACTTCCCATGTTAGTCTCACTTGCTGAAAACAAACCCAAAAATATATCTCATCCGTCCAACTTTGCAGGCATAGATGGAGGGTGTAGATATAGATTCAGGGGGTCCTGAGCATGCTACCATGATCACCTCGGACCCACCTTCACACATGACTGAACGGTCAAGACCAACTATGGTTGGTCCTTCCAAAACGTGCGCTCAAAGTGAGCATGACGCACGGCTAGGGTTTCTTTTAATCGTGAGCATCCAACTTCGCCGGCATAGTTGGACGGATTAGATTATACCATAAAACAAGTAGTGAAGTGATGGTACACCATTGGAGGGCCCACTTTATACCTACATGACCGACTCCCTCATAGGCAAGCCGTGGTGCAAGAAACGATTGCCCAAACAAGGCTATATTAACGCCTTATGCAGGTTGAGAAGATCCAAAACGATCACGACCATCCGACTTCGCCGGCATAGTTGGATGGCTTAGATTGCGCCCAGGGTCATAGAGCAAGCATGTACATGCTCACCGTCGACCCAAGATGTTGCATACATGGTCGGTCTCCCCAAAATAGGCGCGCGCAACCCAAAACCGATCACCCAAAGTGGCCGGTCCAAATCCCTAATTAGGGTTTGAGGCGCAGAAACATCTCGAGCGTCCATCTTCGCAGGCTTGGACGGAAGGCCAAGATGGAAACTTAGAAGGAACCGAGCATGCTAGCATGACCACCGTGGGCACGGCTTCACCTCTAGGCTCTATCTGATCGTCCAAGACCGGCGGTGATCAAGCTCCTCGGTACGCGCGCCCAAAGGTGACATGTCACGGCCCCTCCATAAATTCTAATCTCGACCACTCGTCTTTGCCGCCTGAGTCGAGTGGCTTAGATTAAATCTTTGCGAGTCAAGCAGGCATGGGCGTGAACACCATTGTATTACCTCCATGCAGGGCTAATCGGTTCCTCCATTGGAACTCTCTAAGCATGCAAACGTTTGGGCCGAAATAGGCAAAATGCGCACCTCCCATCCAACGGTCGCAATCAAGGCTACGAGTCATCTCGTCCGTCTAGCTTTGCAAGCTTGGACGAATGGCTTAGGGTGCGAATCAACCAGCAAACAAGGTATCACTATGACCACCATCCGTCACTCTTCTTCACAAGGTAACCGACCAAGGCATGGCATGTCTATACAGCCTCCAAACGGTTACCTGAAGATGGCTTCATGCGATGTTTTACCAAGTTCACAGTTCACCCTGCACTATTTTCTGTGGGTCCCATGATCCACACACTCGAGACATTAATCACGTCACAACTGGGGGATACAAACTGGGGTATTGGTCTGGCGGTTTACAGCGTGCAGCGTGCAGCGTGCAACGCGCCATCACAAGAACGTGTTAGGAAGACATGGGAGGTTAAGTCAATATGGGAGAAGTGGGCAGTTCTGATCATGTGACACTCACACACAACTCCACTCTTCCCTCACTCCATTTCCTCCACTTCCCACGAGAGACGCGAGGAAGGCTTAATGACTTGTATAAATAGGTTCTCCTCCCTATTTCCTAAAATAGAAGTTCGAACAACACAGAACACCAAGTGTTAATACCATCGTATTCAACACCCAGAGCCTTCCTGCAACATTTGCTCGCCTTCTCAACCTTCTGTTAACAAGTCATAAAATAGCCTTCACCTTCATACTCTCAACACCTTCTTCGCTTCCCTCTCTAAGATCAACCTCACATCCTTCACCTGTGACCGAAACAAATCTGGAACGGCCGGTGTCTTCGGTTTAGGCCAAAATTGTATAGATTATCTCTCGAATCAAAGTGCTCATCGTGCAGCACATTTGTTGAAGGTTTAAACTCACTTCTCATCCACACACACCCAAAATTACCTAAACCGGCAGAAGTAGTTTTCTCCCACAAACACTTGGCTAAAGCGAAAGCTTTACTAACACACATTTCGAGAAATAGATAAGCGAGATATACTCAGCTCGAAATGTCACATGTGTATATCTTTAGTCTATATAGTAAAACGACTTTTGTCTCAAGATAGGATATAGAGTAGGTAGACTTTTGAGTGATAGATAAGTTCAAGTCTCCAAATACCTTTTAGTCGATGAATATCCACTGGTTCCTTGAGTAGTCCTTCGTCTTGTATGATGATTTCCATGGAGTTCTTGAGCTCAACTACACTTTCTATCCTAATCCGAGATGTTAGCTATAGTAGACTAGAAATCAAGACTTTATAGTTTTGATCACTAATATTGACAAACATGTTTGATATAGCAACGCATGTGAGTTTGACCGAGCAGTGCTCTAAAACATGTACTGAGGACAAAGAAATATATTTGTTACTTTCTTTGTCTCTTCCTCGGCTCCTGCGCCAGAACCCGTATCCCTCTTTCAAATATTAAGCGCATCAGATTGAGCGCCATGGGACTTGGACTTCAAAACATAAATAAGCAAAACATCATCCCACTGATCACCCGAGCCGACCAGCTAAACCAAAAATCAAAAAACTTACTCGATCAACGTTAACTACCCAGAAGGGGTAGGCCTCGACCGGAGGAGGAAATGCGCAATTTAGAAGAGGATCATAAATAGCTAATGGAACCTGATCCCAAGCCGCATCACCAGTGTGACGAGCATTCTTGTTAGAAATCTTCCCTTCAGGATATTTGTCCAACAAAATCTTCTTGAAATCCTCGGGAAGAGTTTTGTGGCGATGATGGCTAGCGGAAAAACCGGCAAGATCACCATTTGTAGTAGTCCCACTCCGATAATTAGCAGCAAAGATGATAGGGGTGTAGTCGCCCGCCTGAGAAGAGTCATAAGTAGACCAAGCAGTGGGAGTACACTCGCCCTGACTGCGCCTCTCCCACTCGGATATGATACAGAAGGTGTTGCCATTCTATTGGGCCAAAGCACGGTATGGGCGGATTTTGGAGAGAGCTTCATACAGAAATGGGCGACTAGGATCGTACAAAGGAAAACAAAACCCGAGTTCTAGCTGACCCCTAGTGACGATGGTCGCCTCGGCCAAGTGAGAAAACTTCATGATGTCATCCTTATTTAGAACGCCCTTCTGTCCCAACAAGAGTCTGACGTCATAAGCATGGAGATCAAATTCATATTTTAGCTGCTGGATAAACTGTTCATATGTCAAATCTTTGGCAATTCTCTTGTCAGTCCTACATGAAAAGGAAAGAGGATTTTCAGAAAGAATGGAGTCTAAGGCATGATGATCATGCTTAGAAGGGCTCTCGATAATAAACAGAGAATGGAGGGGAACACTATCTTCATCAGAAAAGGTGTAACTCACGTATGTTTTTTCCATCATAGAAGGAGTTGAAGACGCCATGGAAGGTGTAGATAAGTGGAAGAACGGTCGGAAAAACGAAAAACGAAATAAAAAATCGAAGACTACAACAACAACAACAACTAAAAATAGCGGAAGGAAACTAATGTTTAAAGGAATATTTTCTTCACAAAGATTAATGGGAAAAAAATATGTGAATGAAATGACGGAAACAAGAAGAAAAACTCAAACTAACACTGTTCTCTCAGAAAAACGAAGTGGGGAGCCAAGGGTTTAAGGGTCGGATTTATAGCCCCCATTAATTGCAACCGGCGGAGAAGGTAAACAGGTCTTCAAGATTAAATGTAATGGGAGACATCATGGCATGAAACCCGGCATGACCAGGGATGTGGGAGACGAGGTGGTTTCTTCCCCTCGTGTCGGTTACATGAGTGAAAGAATGGGCATAAATGTAGGTGTAAATAATCTACAGGGACATGTGGAACGATCCTAAGCAATTATGTACCGAGGAATAGGTAAAACAAGAAGTGAATGAATCATCCCATCTAATCTGGGCGCGAGAAAGGAGAAACTGAAGCATCCCGTGAAGTCCACTTAAAGAAAGGAAAAGTTCTGATGTGATGCTTATCGGGTACAAGAGCAATAAATACTCTGACAAAGTTGGTGAAGAGATAAGAAGATTCCAGTAAAAGAAGGAGTCGTCTAGGAACTCTAAGGGCGACATCAATTGTAATTATCCAACAAGCGACATCGGACAAGAAGGCATCAGAAGGAGATATCACTCGGTTCGGCTAAGCTTCTCGGATGGAACGTTACTTGTCACCCGAGAAGAACATCAAGGAAGATGTAACAGGCCTAACATTGTAATATGGTTGTATCACCACATATAACTATAAATAGAGACCATGTAAAGAGAGGAAGGGTCAAGTAACAAGTGAGTGTGGAGGGAACGCTAAGAGTTTGAGAGACATAGAAGAGCTTGTTAGTGAGAAACTCATCTTGTAACCTTTAACCAAGTAATAAGATCATCCATTTACCTCTGTGGACGTAGGTAATCATGCCAAACCACGTACATCTTGTGTTATTGTGCATCTCTTGCTTGTTTACTTCATGATGTGTTTGTATTGTGATTCTTTGGATGTAGTAGTAGGATTTTCTACATCTACATCAGGGAAAATTGTCGGTAAAGCTTTTCGTTCAATTTGTATATTCAACTGCCTAGATACACTAGTAATTTTACAGATAGATTGGCAAAAGAAACTGATCATAGGGCCACACAAGAGTAGTTCGGTTCACTAGAATTCTGATTCTCCCTTCTCCATGTCAAGAGTAATTATGTAATTGGTTTAATTATTAATATCATATAACAAATTCAATTATTAGTAACCATTTAGAATTTCTCAAGGTTTATTATGCGAAAGTGATATGCCCACCGATATTTCCCCCGAAAAAAATACCGAAGGGGATTGTGTGGTTCTGGGAATGCTTCTCTATACTGGGATTATAAATTGTGTTATGGTGGGTCCAACTGTTCTCTCAGTTGGGATTATTTATTGGGATAAATCGTCGGTAAATCTTTTCGTTTAATATGTGTATTCATGTGCCTAGAGACACTAGTAATTTGGCAGACACGTTGGCAAAAGAAACTAAGCATAGGAACACACAAGAGTAGTTCGGTTTACTAGAATTCTTATTCTCCCCTCTCCTTGTCAAGAGAGATTAACTATATAATTGGTTTAATTATTAATGTTGTTTTCTTTTCCTATTTAACAGAAGAAAAAAAAGAGCTAATACCTGCGACTACATAGAAATTAGGAAGTAGAAATTGACGTTTAGTCCCAAAGTTACTGGGCTTGGGACGCTTTACTCCACTCATCTCAGGCCTAGTACTCTCTAGTCCAAAAATTCCCCGCCTCAAACAGTTCAGTCCAAATATGGATGAGTCGGTCCTTTACTCCAGCGATCCGATTATTTTTGGTACCCGAAATGTCCTTGAATCATAATAATATGTTACGGTAGTTTTG
This sequence comes from Papaver bracteatum, assembly GCA_023529315.1. Classification (NCBI taxonomy): domain Eukaryota; kingdom Viridiplantae; phylum Streptophyta; class Magnoliopsida; order Ranunculales; family Papaveraceae; genus Papaver; species Papaver bracteatum. The sequence goes on along the minus strand of JAJJWX010004422.1, from coordinate 564,178 downwards.
GAAGAGAAAAATAGATTAGATAAATGAAAGGGAGATGCAGAGAGGCAATTTCAAGATGGAGATTCAGAAACATTCGATTCATCTTGATTTGATTTGAAATAAACCCGAAAACCCTAAAAATTATCATCAACAATGCTTGTTTTTGGAGATCTACTTGAAACCAGTGATGAAAAATTGATGAGCATAATCATGAACAATTGAATCTAAAGATTTTCGTCACCCAAAATGATTATGAAGATAAGTTTCATCTTCTCTTATCACTTATCTATATCTTGAACATTCGATTTGGAGTTATTAGGTTTACCGTTTTCAAAATAGAATTTCGTTTAATTTTTTTTAGGGTTTTTATATGACTAAACTAAAGATTTCTTTTGATTAACATTTCTGATTTGAAATTATAAATATTTTTTTATTGTTATTATTATTTTTTTTAGGTTAGATCTGAGAGGTACGATTTTAGATGAGATTCATAAAGAGAGAGACAATTTATTCGATGAAGAAGAAATTTGTGAATATAAACTGGTAGAAATATTATGTGCATTGCTTTTATTGTCCCAGTTGTACGAGGTGTACTTTTTACTACACCATTTGTACGCAGTGTACTTTTTATTACACCTGTTTTCAAAATAGCTAAACTTTTTTTAACAGTCTTAGTTGAAGCCTTTTTTGCTTCAGGTTTGTTATTGAAACCGTAATTGGTTAATTAAGTTTTTACCAGAGTGGCCTTTTGTTATTGAATTCTTAATGTGTAAGTAATTGTACACATGCTGATTCCTAATATATACATAGTTGTACACCTTTTGATCGTTAATATGTACATAGTTGTACACCTTTTGATCCTAGGTAGCTCTCATGGTCTTAGCTTATGGACTTTTGATCAACTTGCTGTTTTTATAAATTTTTGACTGGTGATGACAGGTTAACACGCACTATATACGATGGATATTGCAAGGTCATAGGCAGGGATTGCAAGGAAGATCATGTAATGGTGTCTCATTTTGTTTATTATTTCGTTGTTTTCTTTCATACTGGTTTAGTTGATGTCTTTATTTTGTTTTCGTGCTACCAAACTTTTTTTTAATACATTTCCAAAGACCAAATCTATGTTGTTTTTCGTTTTTATCTTCCAAGGTTCTTTGTTTCTGTTGATTGGAGTTACTAATGATTACTTAACCAATTTGAGTTCTAAATACTTACCTACTTTCATTTTATGTTTTTGTTTTTTTGGTGTATCGTATTTTTAAGGATTGTCCTCATCCAGATGACAAACAAAGGATGCGATTAAGTAGAGATTTCGGTCTCGAGCCTTGCCAGATTAATTCTGGTTTCAGAACAAAAGGACCCAGATGAAAGTAAACCATGCTCACTCAGTTTGATACAAATTTTCTTCTTTCACTTTTTAACTAAGAATTAATGAATCTTAAGTTCCCATTATAAGGCACATCATGAATGAGCATATAATAGTGTACATAATTGTACGTAAGAATTAACCGTTGTATTTTCTTGTACACTAGTTAGATGGGTGCATATAAAAGTGCACTTATTTTTTTGTGCTTGTTATACCAGGTGTATATGCTTGTACACTTTGCTCTTGCTCTTAGAGCTTCGATGGACGAAGAGAGGGCAAGATAGGACGTTGCTGCAAGGGCTGCAGAAGAAAAAGGAGGTGGAAAGGCGTCAAGTTCACATGATAAAACTATGACTGAAAACGCTAGCATTATTTATGATGGGCTAATATAGGCTATTTGATGGTAGGTCTCATGCTTTTGATATTTGTATCATTTGATTTTCTTACTGTGAATGTGAATTACATGATATTCAAAAATTAGGATATTATATCCTTGAGGTCCACATCTAACCATTTATTCCTTGTGAAATCTCTGAAGATATTTGTTTGAAAGGTTAAAGACTGGTAGAATCTTTATGTGCATTTTTTTTTATTATACCCATTGTACAAGGTGCACTTGTTTGTACACCAGTTATGCGCAGTGTACTTTTTAGTGCACTAGTTTTATCAGACGTACTTGTAAGTCGTGCACTTCATTTATGCATTGATTATGAACCTGAAATCTAATAAAGTAGTACTTTCATTTAGACTTTTCTATACACAACAAACATAGAATTCTTCCAATATCGGGTATCATCACACCAAGTCTTAGTTAGGTAGTAAAATTTAGTGACTTATAAGCATCAAAGGGCTTAGTGGTGTGTACATAGAGTGCACTTATATTTTATGTATACAAACCAAATATCAGGGAAAGCACTAATGTGTACAGGTGTTGGAACTTTTGTAGGTGTGTACATAGTTGTACACCATTATACTCTCTCATTATTTTATGGATTTTTTTGGTATGTATGCTTTTTTTTTTTTTGGTTTTTGTAGGTGTGTACATAGTTATACACCATGTACATTCTCAACAATATATATGAGTTATTTGTGGGTATGGATATTTGTTTGTTTTAAATTTTTTATAGGTGTGCACATAGTTGTACACCACTATATTATCTCAACACTATATGCATGTTTGTGAGTATAGATGGTGGATTTTTGTAAGCATGAATATTGTTGTACACCATTATGCTCTCTCATGATTTTATGGCCTTTTTTTGTGGGTATGTATATTGGATTTGTTGATTTTTTGTAGGTGTGTACACCATTGTACAATCTCATTATTATATATGACCAGTTTTGTGTGTATGGATTAGTTGAATTTTTATTATGTGCGTACATAACTACACATCATTGTAATATATGGTCTGTTTTGTTGGTATGAATGTTAGGTTTTTGTAGGTTTGTACATAATTGTATATCATTGTGCTCTCTCAAAAATAAAAAAACTAATTCTTGATGAAACCCTAAGTTGTTTTTCGATATCATGAGGTGAATTTAATAGCATGCTTGCTATGTGTGTAGGTACTTTTCGAGGGAGCTTAAGAAAGTAGAGAAGAACCATGGACAGGTTCTGTAGATGGACGCTTTTCTAGATTTGAATAGTATACTTACTATGTGTTAGATTTTAATAGCATGTTCCTTAGTGATGCTTAGGTGGAAAAATGTATGTGGTGTACAAACTGGTACACCTTGTCTTGTCTTTGGATTTTTTGAATTTTTGTAGTGTTTGTGTTTGTACACCAATGTAAACTAAGATTTTTTTTTAAAATAAAAATTATATAGTCATATGGGTACTTTTTTTGTAGCTCTTGGAAAGAGCTTTCCGAATATATAAAGTTTGTGAATTTCGGATGAGCGGTTCGAAAGATAAATTATTTTTATATTATTTTTATATTATTTAAAATTGGTGATGTCATCATAAGTCACCATGGACTAGACTGAAAATATTTGGACTAAATTGTAAATATTAAGGGTTATTAATGTACTTTTCATATTTCAAATTAATAAAGGACTAATTTGTACCTAGTTGAATGGGTGTGGACTAACTAATATATTTGGATGGGATTTTGGACTAAACTATATTTTTCCCAATTAGGAAAGGAAATTAATTAAGTGTATCCAACTTTGCGGTTCGGCCCTAGGGAAACTCACATGTAGAAATTAACGTTTAGTCCCAAAATTGTTGGGATTTGGACGCTTTAATCCTATACCTCCAGGCCTAGTACTGGTTAGTCCTAATTTACCAGATAATGAACGAGTTGGTCCAAATTTTAACGATTCATTCCTAATTGAATTTCATTGATGACTAAAATGACCCTCTTATCTATTTCCTTCTTTCATTCAGTTTTCTCTTCCCACGGTATCCTTTCTTAGCCGCTGAAAATTTACTCCCAAATTGTCTTGATCATCAAAACTAGAGTTTTATAATCGATGTAGTCTTTTCAAAGGCGAAGAAGAGGAAATCATCCTCATCATCATCTTTGAAAAAAAGTTGGTGTCTTTAGTTTTAACGAAGATGATGCACAAATTGAACATCTTTCTAAATCAAATATGAAGAAATTCCAAAATGGATTCAGTCTTTTAAGATCTTTTCAATTGTGGTAAGTATTTTTGTTTTATCGATTAATTGAATCACAATATTTTTTTCCCATATTTTGTATGATGTTTTCGAGATTTTGTTGACAACTTTTGCTAATTTGGGTTCTTATGTTTCAGTCAATCATTGATATAAATGGAGCAAATGTTGACGATCACTTGGCAGTTGTTGAGTATGTTTTTGATTATGAGGATGATTCTTGTGAACTGGTTAATTGAAGTTGATAAAAAATTTGAAAATTGGTTCAATTTAGGGATCTAATTCCATTTATTTTTGAAAATTAGATCGGTTAATTAATGAACAAATAGTTTATTTATTTATTTATTTTTGTTTTTTCTTTGTGATTCAGGTTAGTTTGAGTGCATTTGCATTCTTATTTTCGGAGCTAGTACAATATAATGAGACTCAAGTCGATAACATTGCCGAGTTAGACGAAGATTAACTATCTTGGATCATTTGATCGTTACTTGATATCTAAATTTTGAACTGTACGTACAAACATGTTTCTTATTCTCATTTGTACACTAAGAGAGGTAGTTACATATTTCTGGTTAACATTGCAGGCTAGATAATGTGTGGTATGTTGTTGGAGCAAGAATTCATGAACTTCTTTGCCACAAATATAAAGTACTATGATAATTTTTATTTTATTTTTCTTTGGTTAATCTTTGTCCCTTTTGGAAGCAGTGTGTGAATGGTGCGGCTTCAACCTGTTAAAGTATCACTAGTGATGGAAACACTGTACTAGGAAAACAAAGGATAACTCACTTAACGATAGAATTTAGAAAATTAGAGATCATATTGTTAACTTGATTTGGAATAGGTAGTACTTGTTGGTGGCGTTGTATGGGTTGTAGTGGCATTAGGACTACTTGGTATCGGCGCTCCACTAAATTGGTCATATGTTTAAATTCTCTGTTTCAAAGTTTAAGCTCGCATTCTAAACCTTGACTCTGTCTAAGTTCCAGATATTTTTCTGCTAGTTCTTTTAGAACTGTAGCTGGAGTGTCGGCATGTTTTTAATTTGTACTACTACCTACTTGGAACTCCTTTGCTGGAACTTAAATATAGTAGCAAGTTCTGTTTGTGTAATTCTTTCTCTTAAGGACCTAATTAAATTAGTCTTGTTAAATTTATGTGTACTAGGTTGTCGTTTAATTCATTTTCTTAAAATCATCAGGTACCTAAGTGTATTGTATACACACTATTATATGTTTTACCTTGGAATCTGTTTATTTAAAGTTTGAATCTGGGCAGTGAACCACTAAGTGAAATTAATAGCTAATTATATTCACTTCCTTGTGAGATACTTTCATTTATGGGTTTGTATCCTCCGTCCAATTTCTCTTGCAAGTCCAAGCACGTATTTTAAACTCATGCTCCTTAATTATTTTCCTGTTGTATAAATGAAAATTAAAGAGTGTTTTCATCTGAGGATTTTCGATGCTTCAAAAAAAAAAAATCTATGGATTTTCGTCTGTGTCCGATAGACTAATTGGTCACTTTTCAATTTCAAAGAATATTACATACATGGTTCATGCCAAATCAAATGTGTGGTGTCGCTTCTTATTTGCTGTAGTTTGCAATGGGACGGCTTTTTCTCATTTCATGGATTATTTTAGCGGTAGCATAGTAGGGAGGCATAATGTGTACATAATTGTACACTTGTTGATTCTTACTGTGTACATATTTGTACACAAGTTAATTTTTGATGTGTACATAGTTGTACGCCTGTTGATGGTTAATGTTCACATAGTTGTACACCTCTTAGTCATTAATGTACACATAATTATACACTCACTAACTGCACACGTTGAAAGATGGAGGAAGAAGCTCATGACCTTAGTGGGGAGGTTTTCTCATTTCATGGATTACTGTAGCAGTAGGGAGGCTTAATGTGTAGGGGTATCAATGTGTACATAATTGTACACATGCTTGTATTTAGCTTATTGCCTTAGTCCTTTTATAATAGTCTTAATTGTAGCCTTTTTTCTTTAGGTTTATTATTGAAACCGTAATGAGTTAATTGAGTTTTCACCAGTGGCCTTTTGTTATTGAATTCTTAGTGTGTACACATAATGTACACATGTTGATTCTTAATGTGTACATAATTGTACACATTTTAATTCTTAACGCGCACATAGTTGTACACCTATTGAACGTTAATGTGCACATGTTAACTTTTTTGTTTGTTCTCTTCCTAGAGTTTCTATGTGCTAATGGTCGGCTTTATTTTGCAGAGTAGATATGTATATATAGAAGCCAAGAACCCATCAAAAAAGGAGGTAACTCGATGAAAGAGCTCTTCTTAGCCAAGTGTAAGATCCCTTGTCACTTTTTCCCAACTGGAATTTGTCATATCATATTGCTTCAATGAACTTTCTCAAACAATTGTCACTAATTTTTCTTTGGATAATAATTGACTAATTCGCTTAGCACATAAACTGATTACCAAGAAAATGAGCTTCTGGTTTTCACCAGTGGCCTTTTGTTATTGAATTCTTAGTGTGTACACATAATGTACACATGTTGATTATTAATGTGTACATAATTATACACATTTTAATTCTTAACGCGCACATAGTTGTACACCTATTGAACGTTAATGTGCACATGTTAAATTTTTTGTTTTCTCTCTTCCTAGAGTTTCTATGTGCTAATGTTCGGCTTTCTTTTGCAGAGTAGATATGTATATATAGAAGCCAAGAACCCATCAAAAAAGGAGGTAACTCGATGAAAGAGCTCTTCTTAGCCAAGTGTAAGATCCCTTGTCACTTTGTCCTAACTGGAATTTGTCATATCATATTGCTTCAATGAACTTTCTCAGACAATTGTCACTAATTTTTCTTTGGATAATAATTGACTAATTCGCTTAGCACATAAACTGATTACCAAGAAAATGAGCTTCTGGTTTTGGTGTTGGAGTTGTTCAAGAACTCGGTGATGAAGATTTCTATGGCTCTGGTAAGTATGAAGTGATCGTTGGTATTAAATTCTACTATCTTTGTAGTGATAGATACACTGGTTTTATTCTTATAAAAAATGATATAGTATCGCAGGAGCATAGTAATCACTATAATCATTAAGAATAATACACTGCAACACCTATTTAAGATTTAAAAATTGGCATTACTAGATAAAGAATCACAAATTCGACTAACTGTAGTGTCGCAACATTACATGAGTGATGGGTAACAAAATTTCCATATTGGTAGGCTATGCATTAGATTTTTTTATTTTGAAAGGAATGGTATTTACTGATCTTTGGTTTTAGGATGGTTCTAGAAACTATTGCTTTTAATGATATCATAATAATGGAGGTATCAGTGTTAATGGCTAAAAACTGAGATATGACTTATGAGGTTAACTTCAGTGGTAAATAAGATGTTGGAAAAGCTCCATTCTGCTGCAAAACTTCTAAACTGTTAGGCCACATGAGCTTGCAGCTTCTACAAGATAGGTGTATTTTCTTGTACACCACTTATACGCGGTGCACATAAAGGTGCATTTTTTTTCTTCTTTTTTGCGCTTGTATACGAGGTGTATATGGTTGTACACTAGCTATAGTTTAAGTTATATGCAAGAAGGTATATAGTTGTAGTAAATTTTAAAACCTTAGGAGCTTTACATTAGTCAAGTAATTTTTGTTATTAATTGATGCCAATGCTACTCATCACATGCCTAAGTTATCACTGTTTGTTTCTCGCAATGATAGCTAAAATCAAGGTCTATTTTGTGGATGTGTATGTGTTTGTACACTGAAATGCTATATAATGGATATATTGTCTGATTGTTTGAGGTTTCGAATCCTGATAGTTCTCGTTTGTATATGAACTGTAATTTGTATAACAATCGAGATATATGAATGAACACATAATTTGTTCAAGACTGTAGAAGTCCGACTAAGTAAGTGTAGGTCCTTCAACGTTCAATTGCTAGTTGAAATTGTGCATAAGTATGAGGGAGTGGATTTTTGGTTGCGTTTATTGTAGGGACGACTGAAAGTTGCGGACTTTGGATGGTATATATATTCGATTAAGAAGAGAAATACAATGTGTGGGATATTAGATTACTTAGCACCATAAGTGTGTCAATTCTTAGTGGACACCTGGACGCAGAGACATACGATGTGAATTCTTTTTTGGATTCCACCATTTGAGGACGAGACGCAGAATGAAACATCTAAAAGGTATTGATTAAGGATCTCAACTCTTCTGTTTGTTTATTTTATTTTGCATCTTGGTTTTTTTGTTTGCTTGTTGATAAACGATATATAATTATCTGAAAAGAAGCCAAATTCATGCAACTTTTGCATTATCACTTTCCTATTTTACTCAAACTAGAAGTTGTCAATGTGTATTGCATATGTGCACATAGTTATACACATACTGAATATTAATGTGTACATAGTTGTACACATGTAGAATAATACATAGTTGTACACCTGTTTATTGTTAACTTGTACATTGTTGTACGCATTAACAATTCTCGATCTTTTTTTTTTAGGTCCTTTAGAGATATTAGTCTATATTCATCGTATACTTATATTTTGATTTTGTATACTTGGTTGAGAAGTGTTCATTCATTGCATACACTGAAATCGCTTGCTAAATCTAGTTTCAAATAGTGCATTGGTGCCGCATTGGGCTTTGTCAAAACTTACAAATTTTAAAATCCCCCCTTTTATGTATACAGAAAAAAAAAGGTGGAAAATTATTAATGTGTATGGATATTGATTTGGTTGAATTTTTTTATAGGTATCTACATAGTTGTGTACCATTGTGATACTCAATAATATATGCATGTTTTTCGTAAGTATGGATGTTGTATTTTCGTAGGTTTTTTCATAGTCGTACACCATTGTGCTTTCTCATAATTTTATTGCCTATTTTGTGGGTTTGTATGTTGGATTTGTTGGATTTTTGTAAGTGTGGGTAATAATTGTACACCATTGTGTTATCTCAATAATATATATGAGCCGTGTTGTGGGTATGGGTGCTGGATTAGCTGGATTCTTTTAGGTTTGTACATAGCAGGGGCAGAGCTAGAAATCTGTCTTGTGGGTATGGATGTTGGATTTTTTGTAGGTGTGTACATAGTTGTACACCATTGTGCTCTCTCAATAATATAAAAAAAAACCTAATTCTTGATGAAAGGTGTTTTTATTGATATCATGAGATGATTTTAATAGCATTCTTAAAAATATTAATGAGGTATTAAAATTTTAATTTTACCATTCTTATTTAGGTACTTTTTGAGGAAGCTTAAAAATGTGAAGAAGTGCGTCAGACAGGTTTTGGCTATTAATGAGGTATTGTATTCATTCTTTACTTGATGATTTATAGTTGGTTTCTGTCTGTCTTTGACTTTATTTTACATTCACACCTAAAGGTCCATGTCGTCCATTACCATCCAGGACAACCATGTATTTAGATAATGTTAGTCTTGCCAATTTCCAAGTTTCAAATATGAGAATGCATTTTTTTCGCAAATAACCAGAATCTGTGTTTAGATTTAGTAATTCATAACTCATGACTTCCACATTTAAATTATTTGAACTAGCTAGGCAATCTGCAGTGTACATTTGCATCCATAGCTAGGCAAGCTGCAGTATACAATTTTCTTGTGGGTATGGATGTTGGATTTTCTGGATTTTTGTAGATGTTTATGTGGTTGTACACCATTGTCTCGTTTCATGGATATATTGTCTGTTTTGTGAGCATGCATGCTGGATTTTCTGGACTTTTGTCGATGTTTACACAACTGTGCACCAAGTATAAATTTAAAAAAAATAAAATTCATAATTATATAGTCATATGGGTACTCTTTATATATTCGGAAAGAGCTTTCCGAATATATAAAGTTTGCGGCTTTTGGATGAGCAGTTCGAAAGATAAATTGTTTTTAAATTATTTTTGTGTTATTTAAAGCTGCTGACGTCTTCGTGAGTCACTTTGGACTAAATTGTAAATATTTGGGTTAAATTGTAAATCATAAAGTTTATTTGTGTATTTTACATATTTAAATAACTTTTGGACTAATTTGTACCTAGTTAATTCGGGATGGACTAATCTGTACTTTTTGATGCGCTTTTGGACCAAACCCTATTTTTCCCAACTCACATCGCCCATCCGGTTCGGCCTTAGGTAAATTTTGCTTGAATCAAGTTATGAATCGAATTGCGGACATGTACCCATTATACATTTAATGGACGTATTCGACAAAAATAAAAAATATATAGTAATTGTACGTTTTGAGGAAAAGCATCAAGGTTATGCATCTTAACCAGGAAAGGAGAAATTGATAACTTAAGGACTATATTTTCTTTATTTTTTATTTTTTTAACCAGGAAAGGAAAAAAAAAATTCTTAAACCAAAATTGTATTGTCTTCCTCCGTAGAGGACTAGAAATAACATATGTCGTAACAATATTGCCTGATCTAATATGTGATTAACGCGTAAGGGTTTGTTACATGATCCGAGTCTTCTAAATTTTTGGTGTTGCACATACATAGAAAAAATATCATTGTAGACCCTATTGGTAATTTTGATAACAGCAGGATTTGCCGTTTCATTTAATACAGAGAATTTAAATAAAAATTTAATCTCATCGATTATGGTTTTATAAAACATGGAAAAATATGGACTTGATAAGGTTTAATTTGTAGTAACAAAACCCTTTGAGCTTAGTATGTATCATCAGATTTAGGATGCATAGTTATGACACTTAAAAATTCCTTAAAAGTTCCCACTAAGTGTAGTACCAGAATATCGCTACAACGCTATTCCCGTGATATTAACAACACTTCTGCGAGCGTCACTGATAACTCTTCAACGACATTTCACGAGCGTTACAGAACAACTGAAATAAATTGACGATGGAAGAAATAAAAGAAGAACATGATTGATCCTGCGATGGTCATCATGCTTGCGATAAAGAAATATTGTGACGATCGCGATAAGATCGCAAAGTAAATCCGAGATAGGAGGGAAACTTAGCTGTCATCCATTATGAAAATCCCTATATAAAGAGCACGATAGATCCAGAAAAGGATGATGTACTTTTGAGAGTTGAGAGAATTTTGAGGAGAGAGAAACTCCAGAAAGAAAGTTGTACTTCTGAGTTTTGATATTTCTTGTAAATCTTCCTGAAAGTGAATTAATAAAAGTGTTGTTGTTCATCCACAATTATGACTTAGTTTTCATAGATTCTTGACAAGGGTGTAGTGTGGCAAATCCTGCAACTACATTTTGGCGCCCGAAACAGGGAGAATCAAGCTAAAAAATCTATAATTACAACTTAAAAATTTGAAGAAATTGTTAGGATTGAAGAAATGGTTAGAAGAAGAAGAAACACATCAGAACCACCAACAACTGTGAGGAGGAGTAAAAGACTTGCAGGTGAAGGAACAGGTGAATTAGAAGAATCTTTAAGAATAAGATCAGGAATAAATAGAACAAGAAATGAAGAAGAAAATTCAATTCAACAACCGAATCAACAAGCACAAACGCAAGATAGGGATGTGGATTATGATAGAATAAGCGTGCACACTTGGAGGTCGGATTCAATGGAAGAAGCAAAAAATCGACGATTAAGGAATGGAGAAGAAGGACAAGGAAATCAAAGAATGGCTGGAGAATTAGTTCACGTGGGACGTGAAAACGGGACAGTAGATGATCTGAGGCAAAGAACACAGGAAGAAAGGAGATTAGAGGCGGAGGAACGTGCGAATCTAACAAGACAAAATCATGAGCTAAGAATGGAGAATTTGAGGTTACAAAGAAGGAGGTCAAGAAGTACTGTAAGATCAAATTCAAGATCATTCAGGGAAGAGCCAAGGCGAAATTCCCCAATAAGAAATGTTAGAGAAGAAGTGCAAAATTTAAATGGAGAACAACGTCATAGAGAAGAAGAGATAATTGGCGATCGTTATAATCTGCGTAACAATAGAAATCAAGAGGGAAGAAACAACCAAATGGAAGAAGAGAATCCAAAGGAAGGTAGGAGGATATTGCATGGGCGAGAGAATCAAAGGAATCAAAGAATAATTGAAGAAGAAATTGAAAGATACTATGCTGAACAAGCGCGCCTGGCTCGCGAGAGAGAAAGATTAAGAGCAGAAGTAGAAGAGAAAAAATTTCGAGAGGCAGTACGACAAAATAACCATGAAAATCGAGAAAGAAGACGTACACAAAACCGCTATAATGATAATATTCAAGAGGAATATGATAGGATACAAAGGAGAATAGAGAAACAGCTAAGAGAAATGAGGAGAAATGAAGAAATTCGCAGAGAAGAAGACAAGCAACTACGATTTCAAGAGGATGATGAAAGAGAAAATCGCAGAGAAAGACGAGATGATGATGAAGAAGGAGATACGCAAAATCTCGCAAGACAAGAACACAGAAGAAGGGAAGCTGCATTAAAAAGGCCAATGGAACAAAACTCAGCTAAGAATGAGCAAATTTTGAGAGAATTAGCAGAAATGTGAGGAATGATAAGAAATAGAAGATAAGGAGGTACAAGGAAACTTGATGAAGCTATTGAAGAAGATGCGAGGACTCCATTTACTCAAGAAGTACAGTTAAGAGGAATACCTCCAAAATGCAATTTACCAGCATTAACCAGCATTTTTGATGGGACTACTTGTGTTGTTCAACACGTGAAAGCTTATGTAAGATGTATGCTACAGTGGGAGAATCATGATGTTGTGCTATGCAAATATTTTGCATCTAGCTTAACTGGCGAAACGTTGAAATGGTTTGAGGGATTACCAAAAAATACCATAACTTCTTTTGATCATTTACAAGCTACATTTTTAGGAGCGTATATTAGCAACAATTCATCGCGGCCAGGTATTGAAGATGTGTTTGGGTTAAAACAGAGAGTTGGCGAGAGTTTGAAACACTTGACCATAAGGTGGAAATCAATGTGCAGTGAGATGGCTGGAAGAGTGGATGAAAGATAACTGATCCTATCCTTCATTAATGCAATGTTTGCGACTAATTTGTTGTACATTCAAATTTTCAGAATCAAAAATACAATTAACATGACAGAATTGCGAGAGCTACAGGAAGAATATATTTCTTTGGAGGAGAAACAAAATGAGATGGAATCATATCCAATCGTGAACACCAGCTCGCTAGCGGCAAGTGGAAGTTTTCTCCCTAAAATGATAAATAATGTGGCGAGCACCTCGCAGCCACAACAAGAGAAAGTGGTGATGGATAACCAACAAAAATTGGTAGCGATGGGCAGTCGAGATCAAGAATAATATGAGAGGGAAAAGAATTATTACAATCGCGGTGGAAATAATAAGATTTAAAGACTCGATCACCCACAAGAAACTTATGGTGGACAAAGGCAGAATAACTTTAGATGGAAAGGTAATCAGAAGATAATATGGGAAGAAATCAAGATGCCACCTCTCAATACTAGCATAGAAAATTTTTGGGAAGCTATCATTTTGATGGAAAACATACCATCCCCATGGAACATGGGGAAAGAACCCCATCCAAATACCCGAAGTCAAGAATTATGTTCTTACCATCATTTTCATGGCCATTCAATAAATGATTGTAGGAATGTAATGAGGATAATTTTGAGAATGATTGATCAGGGGAAGCTAAATCATTTTCTAGTAGGACATCCACAATTTCAGCAATTACCGCCAGCACCAGAAACTCGCAGAGTGAATGTTGTAAAAGGAGCAGAAACATTTGTGATTGAAGTAGGGGCTAAAGAAAAAAACTTGTTATGTAATTCTATTGTGCACTCATATAGAACTGTGGAGGATTTCCATGATAATATCCTAAGTAGAGTCTTCACAAGAGACATGAATGGGAAACAAATAATGAATATAGCGAGAGATTCACCATTGGAAGAATGGCAGAAACAAACTCTTTCTTTCACTGCGCAAGATGTACCTGAGATTGGCGAGCAGCATGATAACCCATTGGTCGTGAGATTGGAGATTAACCCAAAACAAATTCAAGAAGTGGATGAAGAAAATGATAGTAAATTTGAAGATTCATGGGCCATCAACATAGTCTTAATAGATACAGGGAGTTCAGTTGATATCTTATTCTATCATACCTTTAAAACCATGGGTGGAAAGGATAAATATTTGATACCATCAACATACAAAATCTATGGATTTAACGGTACATCTAACAAGCCAAAAGGGGAAATTGAAATGCAAATACCGTTAAAAGGAATATCTTCAAAAATCTTATTATGTGTGGTAGATATCGAATCACCCTACAATGCTTTGATAGGAAGACCTTGGTTACACGGGATATTGGGTGTAGAATCTACTTATCACCAGTGTATCAAATTTCCTCATCCAAAAGGTGTTGGAGTTATTAAAGGAGACTGGGGAGAAAGCAAGAAATGTTATGAAATCGATATGAAGTCTTGCGAAGAAAGAGCTGAAAAGAATAGCAATTGGAAGTGCAAAATCAAGAAACGACAGAAATGTGAAAGGTTAATGATTGATGCAATAAAACGAAAAGAGGATGTGAAAGCTGATGGCGAGCGTCTCGCAGAAAAAGAGACAATAGCAAAACGCAGAGAAAAAGCTTTAATCGAGAAAATAGTAAGTAGAGAGGTAAAATGATGAACCTTAGAGAACTCTACGAATAATTTGTTTGGAAAATATGTAATTGAACAAAATATTCTGCTTGAAAGAATCGCAAAAACTTTACCAAAATGATCAAAGTTATGAAATCCTATCAGAGTTACAATACTCGCGAGAAGCGCGAATAAAATTTCGCAGAGACATAAGAATGGGACGAACCTTTATGGCGTGCACCCTAGTTCGCGAATAAAATTTCGTGAGAGGCAAATGTAAGACCTAATAGTGCGTTATAAAGGGGTATCTCTTGACATGACTCAGCGATAAGGTTATACCGCTGCTGGAACCTGAGTCATGCAGATGTTGGGGTTAAAGAAAACCTATCCGGGAGAGAGATCTTGGATTTCCAACTATATATGGTTATACCCTGGTTGGACGACTGAGAGTCTCTTCCAAGAAGTGCAAAGTATGACCAAGGCGCCTAGGTACACGGTTGAGCCAAGGGTGCCCGGAGCGTAAGAAACTCTCTTGCCATCCTTGGTAAGTCTTGGCTACAATGCACTTGGACTGAAGAAAACCCCACATAGGGTGAAGTCTTGTAACTATAAGCCATATAGGCATAAAGGACAAGAGGCTACGAAAATAGCTGGTTATTGGTAAATCTGGATGGGAGGAACTAGTCTTGTATGGACGATGTGCCCTCCTTGAAGGGGCAACCAGGGGGAAGATAAGGGCGGCACCCTCCATTAGGGAGCTGATAAGTGTCTTAAGACGGCAATGTCATGGGGCTTTATGATCGCAAGAACATTTAGGCTTGTCATATTGTCGCGTGACGTAAATTATGCAGAGGCAACAAGCCACGAGAGCAATGTTAAGATGAGATCAATGGGTTTTTACATGAAAATGTAAAGACGTCCTGCGATTTCATCGCAAGACGACAATGTCACGAGGCTTTGATCTCACGAGAGAACTTAGACTTGTCATATTATCGCAATACAATCAAGATATAAAGATAAGACAAGATCAATGGGTCAATACATGCAAATGTAAAGACGTCCTGCGATTTTGTCGCAGAAAGAAAGAGCGTGGCAAAGTAAGACCTTTAATTAGGAATGCACAATAAGACCACAAGATTATTGCGATAATACTCGAAGATGTTGCGAGAATTGGGATTTCACGCAATTATTATTGACGGAAAGATCGCCAATATTAAGGCAAATTTTAAATTTTTATTTAATCTTTTAATCAATTTTTATATTGCAGATGAATAATAGAGGCAATTATGGGAATGTATGAGAACGATGAAATTATTATTCATCTATCATATAAAAATTGCATAGAAACAGGGATGCAGATAATTAAAAGAATAATAGTTATATTAATTGATTAACTTGTAGAAAAAGAGTTGTTTTCTGATTCTTATAGGTAAGAAGTAAAGAGGCAAAAGAAATTTACAAATTTAGAGAAACTAACGGCAATGGTACAGAAAAAAGAGAAGGAAAAGGAAGAACTAGTTAGATCCATCGCCATCTTCTTTATCAGACTCCTCTTCATCGTTAGGTTTTTCCCTTTCATCATTGTCATCATAATCTTCTTCTTCGCCAGATTTTTCACCTTCATCATCATTATTATCATTTTCTTCCTCGTCAGAATCCTCAGCCTCACTATCAGAGATGTCGAGATTTGAAATCACTTCGGGTACTTCTTTTGCAAGATCAGGATATATAGAAGAAGAAATCACATGGTCATTGCAAACTAAATTAACAGAATCATTGCGAACAACAATGAGAGATCTATTGAAGTTCGTTGTAGTGATGCCAAATTGCTTCTTCAACTTTGAATATTTATTATTGCGAGCAACAAGAGTATTCGCGAGTTGATCCTTCTCCTCTTCAAGCTCCTTGATTCTTTCAAGATAACCTTTCTCAGCTTCTACAATAATATGGCAACAAGTTAGAAATTTTATAAAGAAGAATAATAAAAACAAGAAACTAGCGAGAAGAAGATTAGCTAATAACCTTCTCTGTTAGAAATCATATCTCTAATTAGAGCCGCCTGTTCAACTTGAAGGCTAACATTTACACCTAAATCATTTCTGGCATTGTCAAGAACCTTCGTAGCCCAAGAAAACTCATCATCGCTATTAATGAGGAGACGAGATCGAATTTGAGTCTCCCTCGCAAGAAGATCTTCATTCTCGCGGATAAGTTTATCTCTGACCATTTGAACGTCAAGGAGAGTTTTATGAAAATCTGCTAAGGTTTTAGATCCCTTTTTTTATGGCAAGATCCTTCTCATCAATAAGATCGCTATTCTTCTTCCTTAATTTATCTATTTCTTTCTTTGAATCAAAATAAAGGCGCCTATATTTGTCAGTCAAGCCTAAATTGAATCTGTGTTCAAGTTTTAAGAGATTAAACTTGGATCTAAGTTCGTTTATGGGGAGGGAGTTAATCTTATCATCTGAGAAATTACTTAAGGAATTATTAAGACTAGTAAGAAGAGTATGATCATCTACAGGTTCAGGGAAATTTTGAAAGATTATAGCCTCGTCAGTAAGACCATAAATATCTTCAAGTTAAAAGTGATTGCTTGAATAAGCCGCGATAGAATAAAAGGAATTAAGAGAGATGGGAAATCAGTCATACCAAAGAGTTTTTGGTTAGCTCTATCAAGATTAATGATCTTTTGCTTATTAACAGAAGCTTCTGTCTCCAATTATTTATTCTTCTTGCGAAGCTCTATATTTTCAGACTCTAGTTTTTCCTTATCTTGGCGAACTTTAGCTGCTTTTTCTTCAGCGTTGACGCATCTTTTATCTAAGTCAGAAGCAACAACAAAAGAAGCTCTTCCAACTTGCGAAGAAAAGAAATAAATTAAAATCTAGCAATAGAGAAAATATGAACAAATTGAAGAAATGAAAACATACCAAGGCACCAAGAGAATTCAAGAGACTGAGAGTCAGCGATCTTGAGATTCCTTGGAGAGAATCATTATCCACTAAAATAGGAGCATCGCAAACTTGAGCAAGGGCTTGGGATGTCTTTTCAATCATTTCATCCTCGTCATTAGAAGTCATGATGTGTGAGATATCACTAAAAATCCTAGATAGATGAGTCATTGAAGAATCAGAAGAAGAATAATTTCTTATTGAAGGAAAACTGCCAACATTAAACTCCTCGTCAATATCCTTATCAAGAACAACACTGGGATTCTCTGGAATTATTTGAAAGGTTGAAGAAGAAGAAGGTTGAGTTTTTATTTTCTTTAGCGAAGGATCGCTAGATTCATCATTGCGAGGGGCAGAAGATCTTCCCTTAGAAGAAGTAGTAGGCTTCTCCTTTATAGATTTCCCAGATGGTTCCTTTGGAGATTTCTCCTTGATTTTTGGAGGAGGCAGTGGTTCTAATTCTTCGATTTCCTGCGAGCACAGATGAAGATAAGAAATAGGGGCAACAATATATTGTTAAAATAAATAAAGAAATATTTCTTACTTCATCTGTAAAAGATCGCAGAGCCAAGAGAATGTTGGGCTTCCTATGAGTTTGATAGCTGAGTTTCATTCTATCAATCTGAGAAAATCAAAAAAGTTAGCGAGAATATAAAGAAGACAATAAATAATAATAACATGAAAAGTTGAGAGAATATACTTCTTTAGATCTTTTAGGCCATTTGAAGACCCAGGGTTGATATTCTGCAAGACTTGCGGGAAGTTCGCGAGAACCAGATATATAAGGACCTTCAAGACTTAATGGGAAGATGAACCACTTGTTATCGCTAGAATGACGAGGACCTTGGTTAGTAGATGTATGAAAGTCAATATCCATCATAAGAGCATTATCACCAGCGACCTTCTCTTTCTTCAAACGAACACCCCAACATGTACTATCCCTCTTCATAGGGACAATACTATAGTTTACAAAAATGTTGTCCACGGTATAATCGCAAGAAAAAATGGGGACATCTTTGAACAAAGGATTCTTTGGAGCCTTGGGGTAGCGAGTTCCTTTACCAGCGCCACGAGAAGCATATTCAAGTAGTAATCTGATGCAATCCCCACCTAATTGGTATATTGCTCGTGAGAATCTCTCGTCAGAAATTATTTGATAAAACAGCGTAAGCTCAGGATCATAAAGAGGGATGAGAAGACCATCTTCAAGTTGTCCTAGCGATACTATGATTTTCTCGCGAGAACATTGGTCATCAGTAAACAGTTTAAGGGAAAGTTCTGATTTGGAATCTTGATCTGGAATCAAAGATAAGTTAAAACCTTTAAGTCTTAGTTTCTCGCGCATTCCATTGAAGGCCTTCAAATTTTTAGCACCAGCAGCAACCATTTTTGAGTATGGGAATGAAATAAAAAGTTGAAAAGAAGGAATAAATCACAGTTTTTATAGAAGCGCAATTCGCGGAAGAACAATGAAAATTGCAGAGAGAATATGAAGAGAAAGAAGAAGAAAGTAAAAGAGAAAAAGGAGATGAATGAGAAGAGTATTTATAGAAGAAGAAATTTCTCGAAGAAGATGAAGGCAATTAATGCAAAGAAAAGACGTGGATGGTCAAATCGCAGCGGTTACAGAAGACGTGTCAAAAATTTATTGGAAGAAAGAAATTCGTGAAAACAGCTGCGAAGAACAAAGAAACGTGTCAGAATATGAAAGCAGAAAAGATAAGCGGTTATCGCATTTTTTTTTAATTCTCATGATCTTCTCTTCTTCGCAGAAAAGACATGAGAAGAGGCAAGATGTAGTACCATAATATCGCTACAACGCTATTCCCGCGATATTAACAACACTTCTGCGAGCGTCACTGATAACTCTTCAACGACATTTCACGAGCGCTACGGAATAACTAAAAGAAATTGACGATGGAAGAAATAAAAGAAGAACATGATTGATCCTGCGATGGTCATCATGCTTGCGATAAAGAAATATTGTGACGATCACGATAAGATCGCAAAGTAAATCCGAGATAGGAGGGAAACTTAGCTGTCATCCATTATGAAAATCCCTATATAAAGAGCATGATAGATCCAGAAAAGGATGATGTACTTTTGAGAGCTGAGAGAATTTTGAGGAGAGAGAAACTCATTGTACCAGTTTTGATATTTCTTGTAAATCTTCCTGAAAGTGAATTAATAAAAGTGTTGTTGTTCATCCACAATTATGACTTAGTTTTCATAGATTCTTGACAAGGGTGTAGTGTGGGAAATCCTGCAACTACACTAATCATTGAATGCGTTATACTTATCACATAAGAATTCAACAGTAGAATGAAAAAAGGCACTTAGTTTAATTTTTTTACACATATATTTCAAAATTATGGTTAGTTTACATTAATGTTTAAGACGACTGTATTTGGATTAACATACGTGTAGGATCAGAATATTGTCACAACAATATTCTTGCGAAATAAACAACAGTTCTGCGATACATCAATGATATTCTGCGGCACATCTCAAAATGACGTAAGGAATGACATATCAGATGAAAACGACAGAAACATGAGTAAAGTGTGACATTTCTGCGACAAACCAATAAAACTTGTGAATGATTAAGGCGGTGCTAACTGCGATTTATCGCAAGAACTCAGATCCGAAATTAAAGGGAATCTTAATCGAAATGAGTTGTCATGAGTCAGTAATCCATTATGTAAATGCCTATATAAAGGAAATGAATAGTTCCAGAGAGAGAGATGAATTTTTGAGTGCTAAGAAAGTTTTTAGGAGAGAGAAAATCTTATTAAGTGAATTGTATTCTTGATTACTGTAATTCCTTTAAGATCATATTAATAAAAAAAGGTTCTTAATCTTCAAATTGTGTCATAAATTCTTGAGTTGGGTGTAGTGTGGGATTTCCTGCAACTACATTTTGGCGCCAGAAACAGGGATGAATAGTTGAAAATCATAGCAAAAGTTAGGTAAAAGAAAGAAATTATTCAAGAGTTAGAAGAATATCAAGAAAATTGATGGAAGAAAAGATGGTTGAAGTCAAAGATAATCAAAAGAAATTGGAGTGTGATGTAATAACAAAGATGATGATAGATAAGTTCCATGAAGATATTAGAGGAAGGATACACAAGCGATATTTTGAAGGAAAGAAAATCATGTCGGAAGATGAGGCATCACCGCTAAAAGATTGGGAAAAACAGAAGATCACATTCACGGCAGCAGAAATTCCGAAAGAAAATTTAAGTAATACATCTCCATTGGTGATCACAGTGT
Source organism: Papaver bracteatum (assembly GCA_023529315.1). Classification (NCBI taxonomy): domain Eukaryota; kingdom Viridiplantae; phylum Streptophyta; class Magnoliopsida; order Ranunculales; family Papaveraceae; genus Papaver; species Papaver bracteatum. The sequence goes on along the minus strand of JAJJWX010004422.1, from coordinate 543,389 downwards.
CTGTTGTACCAACAAGAAAATAGAAATCAATAAGATCTACAGAAGAGTGGGCTGTGAATAGGACTATGGTGGACGCAGGAAGTTCTGTGGATATAATGTTTTACCACACATTCAAGAAAATGGGATACAAAGATGAAGAAATGCTTAGTCCAACATATCATATTCATGGATTTGAAAAATCTCTAACAAAACCTAAAGGTGAAATTGTAGTGCGAATTCCGCTGGGGGAAATAGAGACGCAGATAACTTTGTGCGTGGTAGACGTGAAATCACCATATAATATGTTGTTGGGAAGACCATGGATACATGCAATCAAGGTTGTATCATCAACTCTACATCAGTGCATAAAGTTTCCGATGCCTAGCGGAATTGGCGAGATTAGAGGAGATGCAGATTATGCAGCGTTGTGTTTCCAGAATGAAGTAAAGAATTGTGAAAATCAAATTCAGTTGCGAAAACAGCGCAGAAAAATGAGGAGAGAAGAAAGGAAAGAAGAAGAATTCAAGATTTACATGATAAGATCAGAAGAAGGAAAAGGAATATTTAACGATGTATCGCAAGAAAGTGATGAACAAGCGGAGATAATAAAAACACCAACACCAATGGGATAACATGAAGCCAGTTATATTGCAGCAGAACCAACAAAAGAAGTAAATGTTGGAAGTGAAGAAGACCCAAAATTGCTGAAAATTGGAACTAAGATGGATGTGGAGGAAGAAGAGCAAATTGTAAACCTTCTGCGAGAATACAGAGACATTTTTATGTGGAATATGGATGAGATTCCTGGAATAGATCCATCTGTTGCGTGCCATATATTGGAGATTAACAAAAATGTGAGACCATTCAAACAAAGAATAAGAAAGATTGCGACCACATATCATGCCAAGATAGAAGAAGAATTGCAGAAGATGCTTAACGCAGGAATTATAAGGCAAGCAAAATATCCAGAATGGATCGCTAATATGGTAGTAGTTCCCAAGAAAAATAAAGGGATAAGAATTTGCATCGATTTTACTGATATAAATAAAGCATGTCCCAAAGATAGTTTTCCCTTGCCAGATATTCCGTAGCTGGTGGAATCTGCTGCAGGAAATGATCGAATATCTTCGTTAGATGGATACAAGGGCTATAATCAAATCCCACTTGCGGAAGAAGATCAAGAACATACTGCATTCTTTGCTCCCAGAGGATTATATTGCTACACAAAGATGCCTTTTGGGTTACGAAATGCAGGAGAAACTTACCAAAGGATGGTGGAAAAGGTGTTCGCAAAATGGATACATAAAAATTTAGAGGTATATGTGGATGATATGTTAGTAAAAAGCAAAGAAGATAAAAATCATGTACATGATTTAAGGGAAATTTTTGATCAGATGCGGCTTTTTAATATCAAGGTAAATCCTAAGAAATGTACTTTCGGAGTATCATCTGGGAAATTCTTGGGATATATTGTATCAAAGGAAGGAATACAAGTTGATCCTGAAAAGGTGCAAGCAATTCGAGATATGCCAACTCCAGCAACAATAAAAGATGTGCAAAAATTGAATGGACTTTTAGCCTCATTAGGCAGATTCATTTCGCGGTCATCAGATAAATGCAAGCATTTCTTCAACATACTAAAAAAGGGAACACAATTTAAATGGACAGATGAATGTGAGAAAGCTTTTCAAGGAATTAAGGAATATTTGATGAATATATCCATTTTACAGAAGGCTGAACCAGGAGAAGAATTGTTGATGTACCTTGCGACAACTCAACATGCTTTAAGCGCAGTACTTTTGCGAAATTACGCAGGAGTTGAAAAACCAATTTACTACATCAGCAAAACTATTCAAAGATTGAAAAACTAATTCTGGCATTAGTTTATGCGGAATCTAAACTTCGCATATATTTCCAAGCGCATAAAATCAAAGTACTAACAAAAGTACCAATTGAATCAGTAATGAAAAATTCAAAAAGATCAGGCAGAGTTGAAAGATGGAACGCACAAGTGGGGAATTTTGAGATCCAATATGCAATTTTATCCTCGCCAAAATCTCAAATTGTCGCAGATTTTCTCGCAGAATTTCCTTTGGAGGATGATGAATCTGTAGAAGACATGATGGATATAGAAGAAGAGTACGGGGATCCAAGAGATCTTTTAACAGAACCAAATAGATGGGAGATATTAGTAGATGGATCATCCAACGGAGAAGGAAATGGAGTGGGAGTCGTTTTTATTTCACCAGAAGGTGCAAAAATGGCATTTGCATTCCGATTAGAATTTGAATCTACAAATAACGAAACAGAATATGAGGCTGTAGTGCATGCTCTAAGATTTGCAATAGAGATGAAGGTAGAGAATGCAAGAATTACCAGTGATTCGAAATTGATTATTCGCCAAATCGAAGGAGAATACGCAACTAACGATATAACTTTGAAAAAATATAAGAAACTTGTTGAAGAATTATCTGCGAAAATTCCAAAACTCAAGTGGAGGCATATTTCAAGAAGAGATAATAGGCTCGCAGATGCTTTTGCGTTTATATCAAGTATGATGGTAGACCCAACTGCGAGAAATATAAAAATACAAACACTCATAGCACCTTCAATTAATAAAGAAGAGGATGAGGATGCTGAGGCAATGATAGTAGAAAATAATGGCGAAGAATCAAGTCGAATTATCGCAGATTGGCGTGCAGAAATTCACGCATATCTAGCAAGGGGAGAGGTACCAAGAAACAGATTAGAAGCACATAAATTAAAAAGTAGAGCAACAAATTATGAGTTAAGAGATGGGATATTATATCAAAAATCTTTAAATGGGCCTTCCCTCAGATGTTTGACACAAGAGGAAGGAAAACAAATACTAAAAATGTTACATAGTGGGGATGCTGGTAATCACAGCGGCGGAAGATCTTTAGCATACATAACTAAAATGCAAGGTTATTATTTGCCATATATGCATGAAGATGCAAAGAATTTATCAAGAAGTTTCGAGGAATGTCAGCGATTTGCAAAAAGAATACATGCACCCGGTGAAACATTAACATCCTCAAAAAATGTTTGGCCATTTGGAAAGTGGGGTTTAGATATTGTGGGACCATTTGTACCAGGAACATGGCAAAAGAGATATTTAATTCTCTTGACCATTTGTACCATATTCGTGATAAGGACATTTTTACATTTATATTTGAAAACATCATTTGCAGATTCGGAATTCCTGCGCAGTTGGTGTCAGATAATGGAAAGCAATTTGAAGGACAAAATATAGAGATGCTACTTAATGCATTCAAGATAAAGTGCGGAAAATCGACTCCTTTATACCCACAAGCTAATGGTCAAGATGAGGCAACTAACAAAACAATCGCAGATATCCTCAAGAAGAAGTTAGAAGGGTATCATAGAACATGGTGTCAACAAATCCATAATGCAGTTTGGGCTTATAATACTACACGAAGAGAAGCAACTGGGGTATCACCTTTTTTTTTAACATATGGAGTTGAGGCAGTATTACCAACATAAGTTGCTATTCCTACAACAAAAAGAGAAGCTTGGGAAAAGAATCTTAGTGCTGGTATGATTCTAGACAAACTTGATGAAGTAGAAGAGAAGAGAGAAAAAACATTACAACATATGGAGAACTACTATCGCAGATTAGCTCGTGAATATAATAAGCGAGTAAAGAAACGTGAGTTCCAAGTTGGAGATCTAGTTTTGCGAGAAACACCAGAATATCAGCGAGAAAATGGAGGGAAATTAGCGAAAAAATGGGACGGGCCATATATTATCAAAGAAATAATTGGAACTGGAGCATATAAGTTAATGGATCCAGAAGGAAGAGACATGGGTCAAAGACTGGGCAGACCATGGAATAGACAATATCTAAGAAAATATTATCAATAAAGGTTTGAAAGGCTAAGATGATTGGATTATACGCAAGCAATTGCGAGAGAATAAAAGAAATAATTTGCAAGAACAAAATTGGAAAAATACAAAGCAATTTTTCGCAATAACTTGCGAGATAATTAAGAATTTTAAATGCAAATGCATAAGACGGGCGCAAATCGCCTAAAAACAAATGAAAATGGGACGATCCTTTATGGCGTACATCTTAGTTCGCGGATTCTATTCCGTAAGAGGCAACGTCCTTAAAGTACGTCATAAGGGGGTATCTCTTTGCATGACTATGGGAAAGGCTATAATGCTGCTGGAACCTAGTCATGGAGATTTGGGATTATAGAAAATCCATCCAGGAGGGATAACTTGGATTCCCAACTATATAAGGTTATACCCTGGTTGGGCGCCCGAGAGTTTCTCCTAAGGAATGCAAAGTATGATCAAGGCGCCGAGGTACACTGTTGAGCTGTGGGTGCCCGGGACGGATGAACCTACCCTGGCTATCCACGGCAAGTCTTGGCTTACGATGTGTTCGGCCCGAAGAAAACCCCACTAGGGTGTAGTCTCGTAACTATAAGCCATATAGGCATAAAGGATAAGAGGCTACGAAAACAACTGGTTGTTTCTAGAACCGGATGGGAGGAGCTAGTCTTGTATGGCAGAAGTACGTCTCCTTGAATGGGCAACCTAGGGGAGAGATAAGGGCGATACCCTCCATTAGGGAGATGTGTATCAAAAAAGACGGCAATGTCATGGGACTTTATATTCGCAAGATTATTTAGGCCCGTCATATTGTCGCGTGACATAGACAGCAATGTCATGGGACTTTATATTCGCAAGAATATTTAGGCCCATCATATTGCCGCATGATAGGCCAAAAAGCCAAAAAATAAATATTAAGATGAGATCAATGGGTTTTTGCGATAAGAACAAAAGACGAGATAAATGAAATCAATGATATAAATTGCAAAAATGTCCTGCGATTTCATTGAAAAGATGCCAATGTCATGAGTCTTAAAAATCAAAGAGAGATTAATCTCGCAAGATGGCTTAGACTTATCATATTGTCGCAGAGATCAAAATAAATGATAAGACAAGATCAATGGATTATTACATGTAAAAGTAAGAATGTCCTGCGATCTTGTCACATAAAAGTGGCATAATAAGACCTTTAACTAGGAAGGCAAAATAAGACCACAAGAGAGATTAAATTTGCGAAGCATATAACAGATTTTTCGCAACATTATTCGCGATAATTCATTCATCATATTGCATATTGATAAAAATAGGAAAGTATATGGGATTTCTTACAATGGTAATATATTACGTACTTCACAAGGAAGATTATGAGGGGAAAATATGGGGATTATAAAATAATATTTCATTATCTTCCTTGAGAAGAATCAAGATAGTAAAAAGAAGATAATCAAGTTATAAGAATTTGCGAAGATTAGATTTAGATTAATAAAAATATATTATCAGAAGAAGATGATGGAGTTACAAAAACTGCAATGTTTCGCAAAAGAAGCAGGAAAAGGAAAGGTTCAGAAATTACAATCATTCGCAGGACAAGGAAAAGAACAAGATATTTCGCAAGAATATAAAACTTCAAAGAATGTTCTTCCCTAATCTTGTCATTCTTGTTCGCTACTATTATCTTCATCAGCGACATCTTTTTCAGTTTGGGTTTCTCCATCACCAAAACATTGTTTTGTGAGGAGGATTCTCGTTCTTCGCTTCTTTATGAGGATTTTCTTCCTCTTCTCCATCATTGAGAGGATTCTCTTCTTCTTCTATTTCTTTAGGTGGGTTTTGTTCATCCTCAGAAAAATCTTCTTCATTACTTGAATAATTTAGATCTTCATCTATGAGACGAGGGACTTCGTTATTATCTATCTCCAAGGGCTTGATCTTCATAGGAGGTAAAGAATGAGAGAATAGAACATTGTTTACGAGAACCTCAGCGCCTAAATGAGCCTTACGGAGGCAATTCTTTTCCCGGTTTCTGATCTCTATATCTTTGAAGTACTCAAGATAGTCAAATCTTCTTAATGCTCTGTTACGGGAGTTAGAGAGCGCAATATTCTTTTTGCGAAGTTTGGCCAACCTCATAGACAAATCAGAGATTGAATCTTGAAGGTGCTTCTCAGATTCTGCAGAAGAAAAATTGCATATTAGATGGAATTCTCGCAAGAAATAAGATGGGAAAATACAATGAAATAATTAATAGACGAGGCAGTCAAAATGACTACCTTCCTTTTGCGAGGATAAAGTTTGAATTATGTTAAGGAAGCAACTCTTCCATTGATTCATGGTATCATCGAAAGTATCACCAACTTTACCTTTCAAACGAGATTTTATACTTCTCTCTTTAGAAAGAAGATAAGCATTTTCTTCTTTTAAGGAGAAATTGGATTTCTTCAGTAGAGCATAGTCATCTTTGAGACTGTTGACTTTTACGCTTAGAGCTAATCTACCTTTTATAAGTTTCTCTTGTTCAACGGCAGATGATTCGGTTATCTTTTTAAGCTCATCTTTCAATACACGAAGAGATTGCTTTTGGTTGTCACACAACTTTTGAAGATTACTCAATTGCTGCGAATAAACCGTTGTTTTATTCACAAAGCTACGTTTCTCTTGAGATAGGGTTTTGTTTTCATCTAATAAAGATTCCACCTTCAAATTAGTCTGATTTAGCGAATATAAAAGTTGAGTGGCTTCATTACTTAGGCGATCTCGTTCACAGATTAGCTGATTATTCTCATTCTTAAGATTATTTATCTCATCAATTGAATATGTGTGAAGAATATTCAATCTATCAAATTGATTCTTCCAAGACTCTTTCCCAATGCGGGCCTCATCAGCGATTGTTTCCCATTCAAGTATCTTCATTAATTGGTTATGTTTTGAAGCTAAATATGCGTCAACAAATAAATAAAGAAAAATTGAGTACATAGGAAACAAAGAATTACTGAGGCAAAGCCAAAGGCAAGAAAATTATACCTTTCAGATCATCATTTCTGCTGCGAAGAATTTCACAATCCAATTCAGAATTGCGAAGCTTATGATCGAGAAGTTCACATTCTAAAGTTTTTGCTTGAAGATTCTTCTTTAAGATTTCAATTTTACTTTCTAAAGCAGTTAGCTTAGATGAAGAACCGCATGATCCGAAATGCTTGCCTAAAATCATATAAATATCCTGTCTCGCAGGATCTGTAGAAGATTTTGTAGCATCGTTCAAAACTTCAGATAATATTTGAAAAGCAGCTTCAACCCCTGTTGCTATTTCTTAGGAAGAAGGAATAGAAGTAACAGAAGAGGTTTTGGCGACAATAACTTGAAGATTAGAAACATTCGCGGTATTAGGAATGGAAGAAGGAATTTGATTAGTCGCAGTTACAGTCTCATTCACCGCAACATCATTCATCACAACTTCATTCACCATGGCTTCATTCACCACAGCTCCATTAACCGCAGTTTCATTTACCGAAGTTTCATTCACCACAGTTTCATTAATCGCATGTTTATTTGCTACTGATTCATTCACCTTAGTTCCAGTCATCAAAGATTCATCCATCGCAACTTTTAAAATATCGACGGAAATATTAGCATCAATAACTTCACTCGGAAATGATGAAGAAGTAATATTGGTGTTAATACTGGAATTTACGCGAGAAGAAGGAGAAGATTTATCTTGCGGTGGAACAGGGTCTGCAGGCAAAAAATCAAGAATATCCACTTCATCTGGAAGAGCTTTAACTTGACGAGAACGCTTAAGAGGTCTAGAAATATTTTCTTCACCTGCGAATAATAATGTAGATAAGAAACAGAGGCAACAATATTGTTATTTCAAAGAAATAAGTGTTTCTTACTACCTTATCATTCTCAGATCTTTTCGCTTTTCCAACACGCCTTTTCTGAGGAACTTTAGGGTTAGGGTTTTGACAGTAATCTTAATCTGAGAAGTAGTGTTACTGAAAAGGATAATATAAAATATGGGGATTACAAAGAAAATCAGGCGATAGAAATGATGAAACATGAACAAAATAAGGTTCAAGATAAGAACATACCTTTGAGTCTCAATTAGAGCAGCAGCAGGAAGTATATTAGGAAAGAAAAAATTGCAAACGGAAAAGAAAGAAGTTGAAGAAAAAAGAGAAGGTGAAAGAAAATCTTTCCTCGAGTGGGACATCTATTTATAGATGAAGGATGGGTAACTGGGTTAATCGGTAAAAAAGTAAGGATTGACACGTGCCAACGGTAAAGCGTAAAACAGGGAACTTTGTCGGGTAAAAAATAAGGAGTTGCGGCAAATCAAGAAACTTAAATTCTCATGATATTTATCTTCTTCGCAGAAAAGATATGAGAAGAGGCAAGATGTAGGATCAGAATATTGTCATAACAATATACTTGCGAAATAAACAACAGTTCTGCGATACATCAATGATATTCTGCGGCACATCTCAAAATGACGTAAGGAATGACATATCATATGAAAACGACAGAAACATGAGTAAAGTGTGACATTTCTGCGACGAACCAATAAAACCTGCGAATGATTAAGGCGGTGCTAAGCTGCGATTTATCGCAAGAACTCGATCCGAAATTAAAGGGAATCTCAACCGTAAAGGAGTGTCATGAGTCGTAATCCATTATTTAAATGCCTATATAAAGGAAATGAATAGTTCCAGAGAGAGAGATGAATTTTTGAGTGCTAAGAAAGTTTTTAGGAGAGAGAAAATCTTATTAAGTGAATTGTATTCTTGATTACTGTAATTCTTTTAAGATCATATTAATAAAAAAGGTTCTTAATCTTCAAATTGTGTCATAAATTCTTGAGTTGGGTGTAGTGTGGGATTTCCTGCAACTACAATACGTGCACATTATTCTTCAAAAAAAATCTTGATGCCACCTCATCATATCCAACTGGTACTCAAATAGAAAAAAAAATAGTTTTTGTTTTTTAAGTTGATAAAGATTCTAATGTTGTTATTACTTTATAGGTTGATGAAGGATGACTAATTTATTATAGATAACACTACATCAAATTCAGGATATAGTAACTCAAATTTGCAACAGAAATGTAGTTGTTGCGAATTTTAAGTTGCGAATTTATGTTGCTAAAAATTCAAAACAACCCATTGATGTTGATAATTTCGCAACTGCTGTAATTCAAAACAACCTATTGATGTTCCTATTCACAGTTGTTTTTATTTCACACATGTCAGTTACTCGTGTGGTAGAAAATACATGCAAACACTTTTTTTTCGAGCATGCGAACTTCACTTGTGCATAATCGTTTTATCCTTAGAAAAATCCCTCTCAGTTCATTACAACGACTCGTCCTCTTTCTCACTCTCTCAGACATATCTGGAGAAGAAAAACTCTCCCACCATTGAAACCAGAGAAAGTTAGGCATATATGATGATTAGGGTTTGGTATTTCTTTTTATAAATCTACTATGATACTTTTTATATTAGGGTTTGATATATTGATATTTAGGGTTTTGTGTATTTTTGTTTAAATCGATAAATGATGTTGTTTTTTTTTTGTGTATTTTGGTAGATTAATACTTAGGGTTTTCTGTATTTTGTTTAAAAGGGGGTTATTTTTCTTCTTGTGTTATGACAGATTTAAATTGTTGGTGTAAGGATTCATTTGGATTTGAGAATCAATTAATGATGGCTCTATATTTGAGATATTTTCTTTTAAAATATTTTTTAAAAGTGATACCAAATTCAATAAAAAATTAACCAGCTGTTTCCGATTGAAATCAAAGAAACCCTTCAACAATGTTAATTCATCATCATCGACCTCATCAATAAATGCTTTGGAAGAATGACTAAAGAAAAAAATAATTGAGCAAGAGACTTATTTTTGGTTTTTTTTTCTAAATTCACCTATTAGTAACCGTTTTGAATTGTTTAAGGGTTTTAATGTTTGGGTTTGTACTCCCTTGCCTAGAGACACTAATGTTGTTGCAGACATATTGGTAAAATAAACTTAGCGTAGGACTATAAGAGTAGTTCATTTTACTGGACTTATGATTCTCCTATTTGGCTAAACTATCAAGACATATTAACTACGTAATCGGATTAATTATTAGTGGTATTTACTTTCCCATTTTTTTAAAAAATAAGACGACTATAAATAATGGAAATTAGGAAAGGGAATTAATGAAGTATATCCCAGCTTTAAGACCGTGTCTTATGGAAACTCACATCGCGTATGTGGAGGAAAAAAGCATGGGTAATTCCATCATTTTCTTGAGTTAAGTTGTGAATCGAATTGTAGAAGTATAACCATTAATTCTATAATAACTAGGAAGTTTTCAACAACAAAAAACAAAAATACAATGTAGTGATCTACACTACAAATAAGTAATCATAATCCAAGTCTACATGATCTACACTACGAATTGAAGAACAAAACTCACAGAGGTGAACAAGCAAATAGGTTCAATAGCTTAAAAAAAATACAGACGCCAAAAAATAGAACATCATATACAAGACATGTGTGATTCATACATGTGATACTAAAATACTAACTACAATATCCTTGTCCTCAAAGATGAGACTAAATCCGAACTATTTTTATTCAATTGCCTTGCACTTGTCCATCTCCAATTGTTGAATAAGGTTCCTACAACCCGAAAAAAACGATTTCTTCCAGCTGAGTTGTGAACATAAATTTTCATGCGTTCTTCCTTGCAATAATCTTGCATACAGAGTTGTTGGCTCAAATATACCCCTTCTTTTAACGAAGGAAACTCATCCTACCTATCTCTTTTGAAAAAGATTACTTCTTGGTTGCTGACAAGTAATTCAAGTTTCTTATGTTTATCAAAACAATACTTCATATGTTTGAAGTTACTTGTCACAGCTTTGGTAATAAGGTAAACAATTGTCATAGTTTCAGGCTTCACCTGGTTATATAGTATAATAAAGTTTCATATTTTTCATTTTCCCTTGGCTCTGTAACTTGAGGTTGTATACAAACTGAGATATATCTCTTTGTGAAGTTCCTCTTTGATGTAGATTTTACAGGTGGTAAGAAAAGGGTTTCGTTACTCGAACTTGTAAAGATTGATTTTTACACTTAATTCAAAATACTAAAATAAAAAAAATATAAACAAACTATAGTAACAATATTATGAGAGATATCGAGATTAAGGATTTCACCAACTTCATGTTCATGTGGTTGATATATAAATTCTTAGACAATTTATAGAGATATTGGGATTAAGGATTTCACCAATATTATAGTAACCGTTGTTGATGGTGGATTTTCAACAAAGGTCAAAACCGCAAAATCATGATACTGCATGTTTCGGCTTCAGGCATGTGACGATTCATATTTTACGAAGCCATGATGAATATGATTCTCGAAAGGCCTCCCACTAGCTGAGTGTTCGATGTTGCGCATTTCATCATAACTTCTATGTAGAATAACATAATTGGGCGGTCCTCTTACATAATTGTTGTTGAGAGGTCTTAACGCCTTAAGGACATCGGTGATACTCGTTGTTCCCTAACTACATGAGAGAGTCCCACCTCTACATAAAAGAACGATTTGGGCGGTCCTCCTACATAATTGTTTGTTGAGAGGGCTTAACATCTTCAGAACGTCGGCGAAACTCGTTGTTTCCTGACTACGTAGAGAGATTGTGTATAGATTCAGGCGGCTCTCCTACATAATTGTTTGTTGAGGGGTCTAAACGCCTTCAAGACGTTAACAACGCTGCACGATTTTTCCCTGACTGTACACCTTTCAGAACGAGTATGATACTTCAACTATTTCATATCTCGCTTCTACAATAGATTAATTCTACGGTGACATTCACCACTGAATTCCTATAAGATAATCTATTTTATCTAATTACTCCGATTTCATGATCGAATCCACGGCTGATCTCATGGAACGGTAATTGATAATCTTATTACTCTGATTTCATGATCGAATCCACGGCTGGAATGGTAATAACTACTTTCATTACTCCGATTTCATGATAGAATCCACGGCATGATCTCATGGAATGGTAATAACTACTTTTATTACTCCGATTTCAGGATCGAATCCACGGCTGATCTCATGGAATAGTAATATTTAATTACTCTAATTCTATGGTCGAATCCACAATCCCATGGAATGGTAATAATCGCTTTATTATTCCGAATCCATGGTTGAATTCACGGCTAATCCTATGGATTGATAATAAACAACTACTCACTTTATTACTCAGTTTCATGAATCATTCTCCACTGAATTTCATAAATTAGTAATAAATACTCAACAATCGGGCATCTAGACTATCACTGAGTAAGCCCCATAAAATGGTGCAAGTGTACTCAACGATGATGCACGAACGAGCATTCGAAATATGGACAAACGAGGAATCCTACACAGAACAGGAGAGAGAAAATAATAAAGTGGTACATATGGGACCGGGCCTACCGACAGGCCGGTCATGCCTCCGTGACCGGTCCCCCACGCCCTTTTCTTTTATTTTTAATAATTTTGTTACTTTCATGAACTCATGAAAACTCCTTCGTTCTAGCAACTTTCCTTGTTTGAGCAAAACTCTCGTTTTTTCCATATTTTCATGGTTTCATGAAAAATAATAATATAAAATAGGAAAAGGTGTCGTGGGACCGGGAAACCTAGCCGACCGTCCATGCCCGGTCCCACACCTTACAATCCCTAGTCTTTCATAATTATTATTTCCCTCATCTCATGGAAATTTCATGGTTTCAACAAAACTCCTTGGTTTCATGGAATTTCCCCCCGTATCATGAAGAATAATATAAAATTAGGTAAAGTACCACGGGACCGGGCTCCTAGCTGGCCGGCCATGCCTTGGCCGTGGACGGTCCCACACTTTCCAAACCCTTATTTTATTATCATTTCCACATCTCATGAAACTCCTCCGTTTGAGCAAAAATCATGGTTTCTTCATATTTTCTCAAATATTGCTCAAACCATGAAAAAGGCAAAAAGTCAACATGGTTACATGACCGACTAGGCTACTCACGCCAAATATTAAAATACCATTATTTTAATATTTTCCAAATTTTGGGCAAACGATCAAAGTTCTACTTGCTCATTCGAGCAAAATCAAGAATTTCAGTCAAAGATCGAACTCTTCTGAAAATTTAAGATATTGCTCAAACGCACGCACATCAGAAAGTGTCAAAACTCTCAGGACTGAGACACGGTCATTATGGTGACACGTGCATGCTTCCTTGACTGACCAAGGCCGGCCCTAAGGCTCACACAAAGCCGGTCCCACACATCTTTATAATTTTGACCTAATTTGCTCAATCGCTCATATAGGGTCCAAACTCTTTCCAACCAACTTGGAATTTGCTCAATCGACCATCAGCCGGTCCCACACTCCCAAGTGTCAATTTCATGCCTTCTTGTCCGGTCCCTCACTTCTCCATAAATTAGGTTTTATTACCTAATGCTCAATCGAGCACTATTTTAATAAATGATAAAACCATCATTTTATCATCATTCTTTCACCAACTATTCAACTAGGAACCCTGGTGCATGCTCACTCGATCACTCAGGCACCACATGGTCGTCCATCATCCCATGTGGTCGGTCCCTCCTTCACTCATGACCAATTTTCATCAATTCATCAATTGACGAACAATTGATCAAAAATTGATCAAAAATTAGGGTTTCGAACAAACGCTCCACAAAATCATCATTCTGAGAAAGTTCAAACAATAATAAATTTATGTTGATCCAGCAATCAACATATGGATTAATTATATAATATCTGGTAGTCTACCAGTATTTTAATTAATATTTTATTGGGTCACGTTACCAATAATTCGTCGAATCGAATAATACTTGCTCAATTGCTCGAATATTGATCCAACTATCAATATTCAGTAATTTACCAGTAATTCGTCGAATTGAGCAATACTTGCTCAATTGCTCGAATATTGATTCAATTATCAATATTTAGTAACTTATCAATATTCAGTAACTCGCCGAATTGGGCAACTCGAATGTTGATCGAAACGCAATATTCAACAACTCGTCAAATTTATAAGATTTGTTCAGACGAACAACATTAACATTTGAAAAAGAGGGGGTCTAACAACCACACCCAATATTTCGATAAGCAATCTGTATGGACAAACTCCAAGTTACTTTCTAGAGAATCAACTAGACAGTTAGACTCAATTAATAGAAAATATCTCAAGGAGTTATTATCTCAATCTCTCAATTTGATCTTTACTCAAGCAAATAGAATATGCGAGTCTTTATCAAAGAGATATAACTTGGATGGTACGAAAGACCAATTTCCAAGTGTCAATCAATTTAAATCAACAACCAAAGAGGTCGGATATTCTAATTGATTGAACACGCACAACCTGTATTATTTTAATTATATAACAAAATATAATGCGGAAAAGAAATAACACAGACACCAGAATTTTGTTAACGAGGAAACCGCAAATGCAGAAAAACCCCGGGACCTAGTCCAGATTAAACATACACTATATTAAGCCGCTACAGAAACTAGCCTACTCCAAGATAACTTCGGTATAGACTATAGTTGAACCCCAATAAGTCTCACACTGATCCAAGGTACAGTTATGCTCCTACGCCTATGATCCCAGCAGGATACTGCGCACTTGATTCCCTTAGATGATCTCACCCACAACCAAGAGTTTCTACGACCCAAAGTCGAAGACTTTAATAAACAAATATGTATCACATAGAAAAGTATACAATAATATATAGATAAATTCTTCTCCCACGAATAAACCTACAAGTTTTTGTTCAGTCTTTTGATAAATCAAGGTGAACATGAACCAATTGATAAAACCAGACTTATATTCCCGAAGAACAGCTCAACTTTATCAATCACCTCACAATAGTCTTAATTGACGCAGCGAAAAAAAATATTATGCAATCACAAACGATGAGACGAAGAGTTTGTGACTACTTTTATATCTTGCCTATCGGAGATAAAAATCTCAAGCCAAATATTACAATTGTACTCGTACGATAGAAACAACAAGATCAGATCATACAACTACAAGAAAATTAGTGTCGGTCTGGCTTCACAATCTCAATGAAGTCTTTAAGTCGTTAACCTGGTTTTAGAAGTAGAAAACCAAAGGTTAAAGGAGAATAGACTCTAGCTTAGCAAACTAGTATCACACAGAATGTGTGGGTATTAGGTTTCCCAGTTGCTAGAGTTCTCCCTTATATATTCTCTCAAATCAGGGTTTGCAATCAATGTTAGCTTACTAACAAAGCATTCAATATTCATTGTTATATGAAAACCTTATTAGATTCAATCTAATATTTATCAATCGTTAGATCGAAAACATACCTCGTTACACACACATGAAATGCACGTTTGTGGGCTTGTGAAACCGCACCCAAACTTTTACATTAGTTGGTTCAACAATAGTTAACCAAATGGTTAGCCATATGATAACTTTCATATCAACCATATTCTTCTTCACCATAACTAGTCCAAATGACTCAAATGAATTAGTTAAAGAGTTGTTCAATTGCTTAGATATTTATGTACTACACAAGACACAATCGAAGCAAAAACGATGTGATTCACTCGAACCGATTCATGAACTATAAATCCACGGTTTGCAATAACATTCCTTAGTTTATTAAGATAAGTTCACAAACATTGTTTTTAGACATAACCTACTCAAGTTCGCGGGCTGGTTTCGCGGACTTAAGTTCCTGGACGGAGTTCACAAACTCCAGCAGAAATTCTCGGGTCGAGAACTTCCGCCATTTCGCGGACTGAAGCTCATGTACTTCTCCGGTTTCACTTGATCAACAAAGTTCGCAAATTTTGGTTCAAGCAATAAGGACTTATACATATATGTGTTTCCACAACAATGCTTATATCCCCCAATGGTTATATTGTCTAAACTCTCATTTCAATCATTGACAAACTATTTTTCGTCAGAGAGATTTCCAAAATGATTGAAACATAACATGACTTTCGTCACTAGGTAAAGATGAACTTGGCTAAAGCGAAAGCTTTTCCAACATATATTTCGAGAAATAGATAAGCGAGATATACTCAACTCGAAATATCACATGTGTATAATCTTAGTCTATATAGTAATACGACTTCTGTCTCAAGATAGGAGAAAGAGTAGATAGACTTTTGAGTGATAGATTAGTTCAAGTCTCCACATACCTTTTAGTCGATGAAGATCCACTGGTTCCTTGAATAGTCCTTCATCTTGTATGATGATTTCCATGGAGTTCTTGAGCTCAACTACACTTTCTATCCTAGTCCGAGACCTTAGCTATAATAGACTCGAAATCAAGACCTTATAGTTTTGATCACTAACATTGACAAACGTGCTTGAGATAGCAACACATGCGAGTTCGACCGAGCAGTGCTCTAACAATCATTCCCTTTGTCAATTTTAGTGGCAGAACTATTAATACATATGGAATATACAAAAATATATAAATAAACTTTGTAGCTCCTATTCCACATGTCTAATCTTCAATATTACTCGAAATCTTTGTCACTTCCAAGTACTCCAATGATCCCAAAGGTTGTAAGTTTAGCATTATCGTTGTTGAAAATCCGTAGCTATAACAATGAGAAAAGCATCGTTCTCAATCATTGTTATACAATGTCATAGTATTATTACACAGCATCAAAGTCCAATTGCATCACAACTTCAACAACAATACTATGGTGATACTTTACTCCCCCTTGGTCAATACTCCATCTCACATGGAAACCACTCCCCCTTACATAATGATCCGAAAACCATATGTATTTGTAGTGTGAACTACATATTAATTCTCCCCCTTTTTGTCAATAAAATTAGCAAAGGTACAAGAACGGGATCCTAATGAAATTTCCGTAAGAGACGATTTATGACCAAAGGTAAATGTATATCATCTTGTTTAGATGCAATCATAAAGCTGAGGCTAAATGCATTCATCAAGGAGTTCATAAAGATACAAGATAACTCCTATAATATTCCACATCCGCACTCCCCACAAAGATTTGGAAATTAAGCACAAGTTCTAAAGAACTCTCCCCTATAAAATGTCATTCCCAAGGGAACAACAAGAGTGACCTTAATTTCAAAAGAAAATAAGGATTTCTTTGGACTCAACAAATCACATACAAGTATGAATTTGGAATCCAAAAAGAAATCTTTAATCAAATTAACCGTAAGCGAACCTAAGATTAATTTAACTAAATATGCTCAACACAAGTAAACTTATGGAGACTTAAGAAATCGATTAGATTAATCACAAAAGAACCCAAAACTAATCTAACCGGAATACACAATTAAACTAATCACAAAAGTAATCAATTTAATCGTTTATGCTCACATAAGAAAATCTATGGAGCGATGACTAAGTTAATCATAAAAACAACTAACCCAGTCGAAAATGCTCAAACATAAGACAAACTTACGGAGTCATAACTAAATAATCACACAAGATGATTAATTTAGTTCAATATACTCGACGTAAAGTACCTTACGGAATACAACTAAGCTAATCACAAAAATAATCAACTTGGTTGTCTAGTGCTCGACATAAGACACAGTGCGGAGTCTCACAGTAATACACAAAATATGGATCAGGGAAGATCAATTATTGCGGAATACACAAGGATTCATTCTATGTTTCCATCACCATTTGCACAATGACACACAATAGACATAATCCTTGAATCACAAAAGATTTTAACCTATCTTACATCAATAATTGACAATACAGTCTTAACTTTTGTGTTTGTCAAAAGTATCATTCTTTTATGAATACTTGCATATCAATTCACAAACGAATTTACTTTTGACAAAGTATGGGACAATTAAGTTCACGGACATAAACACACATATCCCGTAATAATATTGCAATATATAAAACCATAAAGATTAATACTGCAAAAATCATCTTCCAAACAAGTTTAGAATTTAAATCAATAAATCTAAAAACAAGAAGATGAAAACTTTGGACATAGCTATGTGTAATCGCAATAATGTCTATTCCAAACACTAGTTATTCTTCTAATCAAAACAAAAAATAGAAGATTTACTAGGCAGAAGGAACTCAAGTTACTAGAAACCATTCATGAGCTAAAGTTCACGTTTGACAGCTTCACAGGTTTCGAGATTTTTGAGCTTGTGATCCATGTTATCAACTGCGTCTTCCGGGAAGATATCCTTATTGAGAAGTTCTATAACATGTGACTTCATGAGACCAAGGTCAATAGTAACCTTTTTCAACTCACTTCTAATCACATCAAGATCCTTCATTGTATCAACAAGTTGCAGTTTCGCTTTCTCAAAGTATTTCAGAAAGTCATGAACCACTTCATCAGACACCATATCCTCATTCTCAACATCTTGATGTGAGTAGGCATAGTAGCATGAGGCATTAGGTGCTCCATCTTCCACGAGAGTTCTTTTATTTCTTCCTTTTGATTCAAAACCAAAACCTTTCTCAAGAAATCCCTTTGCAAAACTACCATAGAGAGATGAAGAAGAGGACATCCTTGATAACCCAGAATAACCTAGAGTATGTGTACGTGACTTATGTAACTCAATAGGTCGGCTATTTAAAGGTTTTGTTTAGAAAGGAAGATTTTTAGGGTTTCCAAGCTGTAAACTCGAGATGGTAAACTATGTACACATCCAATCACAGTACACCCCACAAGAAAAAAAATACAAGACAAATTGAATCAGGGAAATAAAAACATTGCAAATACTTTTAGGCAATATTGTCCGCTGGCACTAGTTTAGCTATAAACGATAAGAGAATAGCTCAACTAGACAAAACACAAATTTCCAAAGTACACCTGAATTTTACACATCTTGCCCAACATGATTTTTATGAGAAAGTTCCTAACCCTTGTGATTAATTAGCACAAGTATGAGTCATTTTCTCATTAAAAGAACAAGACTTTTGGTTATCCTTTTCTTTACGAAATGTTGGAGGAAAACCATTATGATGTGAAATATAATCATAAATTTCATCCTTACAAAAATATGACTTGGAGGATTGATTCTTGCCTGAAGGAAATTGGCTTTTTCCTGATACTCTGTTCACATCAAATGTATTATTAACTCCCCTTTTTAAGATGTAAGGATATTGATCTCCTCTTATATTTTTAAGACATCTGTTTTGAGTCAAAACATTTGAGGAACTCATAGAACTGACTTTCCTAGTAGAATACACAGGGTAAGTGCTGAAACCAATTGGTTTAGTCAGATGGACGTTAGTTATTCCTTTGAATATTACATCAAAGGTGGGTTGCAGATGAACAAGGGAATTGTTACTCAACCTAGAGTTTCTCATTTGTATGATCGGTCCTCTTGAATTACAAAAGGAACATAACTTATATACGTTAGAAAGCACTATCTTAACATTCTGTGGAGATTTCCTTCCTTCATGTAATATGCACCATCTCTGACAGGAGGGTATTGGCACATTTTTATGAGAAGTAAACATTGTCTCTTCTTCTGGTTTAGAGAACTTCTTGAAACATTCTTGATTTGAGAGTTTGTTCAAGAGATGTTTGATTTCCAATATATCACTTTCAAGACATGCCTTCAGAAGGAGCAAAGTTCAGAGTTTTTGGAGTTGTAGTCTCTTATTTCCCCAAGAATAATTTTGACATGTTGTTTCAACCGATTAGCTTGAACTTTAACAAAACTTATCATCAGTTCACTCTCTTCAGCTATTTCCCGTTTATTTATAAAGAAGCATTCTTTTGAAGGGTTGTCAGAACAACACATGTTAGAACCTGTCTGTCTAATTTGAACACAAGGTTCGTCTACGTTTGAGATAGAGGAATCTTTCCCTTTAATAGAATTAGACGAGACCGAGTTTTCATTTCTGATGACGTGTTTATCAGCGATACTACTCTTGTCCATAGAGTCAGATCGCTACAAACATAGACTTATAAGGTCTTGAACGTGTTTGCCTGCTCTGATACCAATTGAAAAAGCGGGTGTCTAACAACCACACCCAATATTTCGATTAGCAATCTGTATGGACAAACTCCGAGTTACTTTCTAGAGAATCAACTAGACAGTCAGACTCAATCAATAGAAAATATCTCAAGGAGTTATTTTCTCAATCTCTCAATTTGATCTTTACTCAAGCAAATAGAATCTGCGAGTCTTGTCAAAGAGAGATAACTTGGATGGTACCAAAGACCAATTTCCAAGTGTCCATCAATTTAAATCAACAACCAAAGAGGTCAGATATTCTAATTGATTGAACAACGCACAACCTGTATTATTTCAATTATATAACAAAATATAATGCGAAAAAGAAATAACACAGTCACCAGAATTTTGTTAACGAGGAAACCACAAATGCAGAAAAACCCCGGGACCTAGTCCAGATTAAACATACATTGTATTAAGCCGCTACAGACACTAGCCTACTCCAATCTAACTTCGGTCTGGACTGTAGTTGAACCCTAATCAACCTCACACTGATCCAAGGTACAGTTATGCTCATACACCTCTGATCCCAGTAGGATACTGCGCACTTGATTCCCTTAGCTGATCTCACCCACAACCAAGAGTTTCTACGACCCAAAGTCGAAGACTTTAATAAACAAATCTGTATCACACAGAAAAGTCTACAGTAATAGATAAATTCATCTCCTACGAATAAACCTACAAGTTTTTTTTCTGTCTTTTGATAAATCATGGTGAACATGAACCAATTAATAAAATCAGACTTATATTCTCGAAGAACAGCTCAGCTTTATCAATCACCTCACAATAGTCTTAATCGACGCAGCGAAAAAAGATATTGTGGAATCACAAACGATGATACGAAGAGTTTGTGACTACTTTTATATCTTGCCTATCGGAGATAGAAATCTCAATTAATTATTACAATTGTACTCGTACGATATAAACAACAAGATCAGATCACACAACTATAAGAAAAGTAGTATCGGTCTGGCTTCACAATCCCAATGAAGTCTTTAAGTCGTTAACCTGGTTTTAGAAGAATAAAACCACGGGTTAAAGGAGAATCGACACTAGCTTAGCAAACTAGTATCACACATAATGTGTAGGGATTAGGTTTCCTAATTGCTAGAGTTCTCCCTTATATAGTCTGTCAAATTAGGGTTTGCAATCAATGTTAGCTTACTAACAAAGCATTCAATATTCACCGTTAGATGAAAACCTGATTAGATTCAAGATAATATTTATCAACCGTTAGATTGAAAACATAGCTTGTTACACACACATGAAATGCACGTTTGTAGGCTTGTGAAACCGTACCCAAACTTGTACATTAGTTGGTTCAACAATAGTTAACCAAATGGTTAGCCATATGATAACTTTCATATCAACCATATTCTTCTTCACCATAACTAGTCCAAATGACTCAAATGAACTAGTTAGATAGTTGTTCAATTGCTTAGATCTTTATGTACTACGCAAGACACAATCGAAGCAAAAACAATGTGATACAATCGAATCGATTCATGAACTATAAAGCCAGGGTTTGCAATAGCATTCCTTAATTTATTAAGATAATTTCACAAACATCGTTTTTAGACATAACCTACTCAAGTTCACGGACTCGGTTCGCGGACTTAAGTTCCCGGACGGAGTTCACAAACTCCAACAGAAATTTTCAGGTCGAGAACTTCCGCCAGTTCGCGGACTGAAACTCACGTACTTCTCCGGTTTCACTTGATCAACAAAGTTCGCAAACTTTGGTTCAATCAATAAGGACTTACATATATATATCGCATGAGAAATTATCATGGCATTCATTATCTTCTAGTCCAGAAATAGTATCCGAAGACTCATCAGAATCATGATCCGAAGATTCCTCTTTAGTTTCATCTGATTGATCAGATTCCATTAAAAGAACTTGGCTTAATTGGCGTTTAAGCCCCTCATCTATGTTTAATTCATTTATCTTTTGTCTGGTTCGACATCTATTTTGATAATGTCCTACCTTTCCACATTTATAACAAACTGGGAGATCTTTTTTATTATTATTTTGTTGTTGTTTTTTCTTATTTCTGGGAAAATTGGGCCTTCTATATTTTTGTGGGTATCTATTATACTTTGTTTTCCTTTTACCCTGATATATCTTAACATTTTTGTTTTTGGATCTAGAAGTTGGTGGAAAAGCATTATAGGCAAATTGTTCACAAAAATCTCCTAATTCTTCCTTCTTAGTTATTTTATTCTTTTGTAAATGCCTATGAAGCTTTATGTCTGAGCATAAGGCTAAACCTTTTGACATAATTTCAGAAGATAATTGCCCAAATGAATATTCATTATAATCTATCCTTCCTTGGATATTTTTACCTTTAAGCCTACTCCTAACTCTCTCAGCAAACAAGGGAGGAAATCCAGACACAAATTTTTCTTTCCAAAAATCAGAATATGAAGAACAGTCTTCTCTGCTGAATAATTTGGAAAATAAAACATCTCTATACCATCTATAATGGGAGAGAGTAGGACATTTTAGGTTAATGAGCAATTCTCGCGATCTCTCCATTTGTTGGGAGTTGGTTCCCACAAAATGTAGAGCAATAGTATATAATAATGTATTTACTGCATCCGGCTAATTCTGGATAAGACCATTATCTAGTCTTACTTGTTTGACAGCATTCTCTATACTCCATTTTGCTTGAGGTGATAGGTGGAAATCCCAACATCCTTTAAGCTGACCGGTAAATCCTGTTACTATGGCTTTAAATATTTGATCATCTGGATTTCCAAAATTGATCCTAGAGGCAGAGCTATACATAGTCATTTGCCTAACTGTATTTAGAATATGGTATTCAGTCATACCATCTATGTTCCATTCTACTATAGATCTGCCATCAAATGAAACCTGGTTCCAATTGTAATCCTCTTCTATTTGTAAATCTACCGGAGTGGGTCTTGGGTAATAATTTCTCGTACCAGGAAATACTCCTCCATAATTTTTACCAAAATATATTTTATTGAGAGTATTTGATTCTGGAGTCTGAAATACTTCTTCTAATTCATCGACATCAACATTATTGTACTGTTCTTGTTTAGATAAAACATTGACAGTAGGGGATATTTCTTTTGAAGATTTTGGCCCTTTGGAAGTGGATAAATTAATGGATTCAAGTTTTTCAACTAGGGCATCTACCAAAATATTATCAGACTTGGATACAGGATTAGATAACCTAAACACTTCTCTATTGATAACTGGGGCTGGCTTAAAAAGAAGTCCCCCTTGATCTGATCTATCTTCTACTGGTTTCATATTACTAGTAGATGTTATTTGTTTATTAGAAGATAACATATTTTCTATTCTGGTAGTTTGTTTACCTAATGATTGTAAACATAAATTTGTATAGTTACCTAAATGTATTAGTTGGCCAATATCCTCCTGACTTACTGCTTGATTAGCTTCTTTTGATTCTATTTTATATGGAGATGCTATAGCTCCTTTAAAATCTAAGACTGTTTCCGGAGGATGTATACGCTGAATAGACTTTCCTTCCTTTGTCTCATATGTATTGAATGGAGTGTATAATACACTAAGGGATTCCTTATTTCCTAATAAATCATGATTATTAATTAATTCAGCTAACCACTCAAAGAATGGTTTTTTAATCTGACTATGGGTTAAGTAAAGACCATAGGTTTTATATAATTTTGTCTTTTGACGAGGGGAGAATTTTGACTTAAACCAAGTTCTGTTATCTTCATTTTTTGAGCTATAGTATTCTCTTCTTAAATGATCTATATCATCTAAAGGTTGTTGGATTACATTTATCTCATAATTCACATCTGAAAATGTTGGCTCAGGTTGCTCAGGGGTGTTTCTATCATTGGATCTTGGTGTATCAACCCTATAATAAGGTTTATTAACCTGTTGTGAAGTCTGCTTCACCCCCTCTATTGTAATGTCATGGTTACCATTTACAAAGTTATTTATTGGATCTACAAAAGAAGATGCAGAATCAGAAGGTCTTGATGTACTTCCTTCACTATCCATAAATTTAATTCGTGTTTTCCTAAGAGATGTAAATTGAATTTCTACATCTCCATCTTCATATTCAACAATTTGCTGAAGGTTTTGGTTTTGACACGGTTTTTTGGGTACCTCAACTTGTAAAGTCCACTTTTCTGGAAGGGTAACCTGATCCCATTTAATTGTTATGGGTATAACAGTATGAGCTTTGCCTATATTAGTATAAAAGAGGGTGATTTGCCCCTTAGGGTCATAAATTTGGGCATTCGGACACAAGGTGTTCATGACCTTATAGTATATCCTATAGACAACAGCTAAATTCTGTGATCCCATAACCATATCAAACCCCTGAGTTCTAACATTCAAAGTTAGAGCTTTTAGGAATCCTGAATCGGTGAGAGATACAAAAAAGTTTGGGAAACAATTAAAATATATTGGACCTTCACATAACGAGGATTCAATAATTCCTAATAAAGAATCAGTAAACTTATTGTGTCTGCAATCTCTGACACATAGGAGTACAGAATTATTTAATCCTGTCCTAGTTAATGGTTTGACTGCTATTTGCATTAGTCCAATATGAAGATAATTAAAGCTTTTTTGCTTATGATCTTCAATCATCCTAGGAGAGAGAAGTTCAAAATTATCATTGGAATCTATTATTGATATTGTTTTTTCTACCGTTTTAATCGCGTAATCAGTTTTAAAATGAAAAGATCCTTTTTTATAAACTTCATGAACAGGAACTTTAGGGATATTCCAATTTTGCAATTTTTTCTCATTATCTGGCATTATAATTTCTTCTGAATTAAGAGTTATCTTATTTTTTAAACTGTTTTTTCTGGAAAACGATCTGATTAGATTAGCCATAATTTAAGGATAATAAAGTCTAAACGGTCAACATGAAACAATGGTCTACCTACAAACGGAGACTTCTTGATCCTAAACGGTTTTACGAGCTCACTGCGACTAATATTTATCCTCTATCTCTCCCTAAGGAATGGCTTTGATACCAAACGCGCCCAGGTTAATCATAATATTTATAATTTTTTGCTTATATCCCCCGATGATTATATTGTCTAAACTCTCATTTCAATCATTGAAACATTCTCAGAGGGCGTTATATAGTTATCATTCACAAACTAATTTTCGTCAGAGCGATTTCCAAAATGATTGAAACATAACATGACTTTCGTCACTAGGTAAAGATGAACTTGGCTAAAGCGAAAGCTTTACCAACACATATTTCGAGAAATAGATAAGCGAGATATACTCGGCTCGAAATATCACATGTGTATAATCTTAGTCTATATAGTAATACGACTTTTGTCTCAAGATAGGAGATAGAGTAGATAGACTTTTGAGTGATAGATAAGTTCAAGTCTCCACATACCTTTTAGTCGATGAAGATCCACTAGTTCCTTGAGTAGTCCTTCGTCTTGTATGATGATGCCATGGAGTTCTTGAGCTCAACTACACTTTTTATCCTATTCCGAGACCTTAGCTATAGTAGACTAGAAATCAAGACTTTATAGTTTTGATCACTAACATTGAAAAACATGCTTGAGATAGCAACGCATGCGAGTTCGACCAAGCAATGCTCTAAGAATATTCATGAATCGCTGAGCATTCGTTGATACAGGTGTATCCGTACTCCTTTAGGGAACTTAGTTAACCTCAAGCTAAGTTGAGGGAAGAATCCTATTCTATGAAGGAATCCTAGTTTAGACAGAATTCCTAATTAGGAAAGAGTTTGTTTTATGCAACACTCTTAGTTTAGGAAATAGATTCCTAATAGAATACCTAGTCGGCTGAGTACGATAAAGTCTATAAATAGAGAGGTTTGGTTGTTAACTAAACACACGGAGAAGACACAGAAACTAGGCATAGAAAACCTAGAGGAAGCTGGGAACAATACTTGTGCAAGCTTAGTAAACAGTTTAAGGTTAATCCACTGTTTAGAGAAGATTGTGAGCATAACAAAGAGAGATTTTTAATCGTTTTCATATATTATCTAAGAGAATATATTTTTCTTCGAATTACTACTTGTGTTCTGTTTTCCAAGTTTCTCATCTATTATTATTCTGAATTCCGCCTCTATAGTAATAGCTACCAAGGTATAGAGATCATATGTATCAAGTTTGGCATCACGATCAAGGTTAGTTTTTAGGGTAAACCCCTGTGGTTTATGGTTTTCATTAGATCTCTCTACATAAAGCTTGGCGAGGTACTCGAGAAGTTAGAAGACGTTAGGAGAACAAGGGGATCAAAGATGAAAAAGTCATATGATGAACCCAAGCATAGCGAACCACAAACTATGGAAGAAAAGGTGGCTACGCTACAAACAGACATGAAGTCGATTAAAACCACCCTAGAAGAATTGACTGAATGTATTAGTTCTCATGCACCAAAGCCGAAGATGAAGAAAAAGATTACACCTTCGCCTGAAGCTTCGGAAAAAGATGAATCGAAGAAGACGATTCAGAAGAAGAAGAAGAGGAAGAAGATGAGGATGAAGAAAAGAAGAAAAGTAAGTTTCTTAAAAGTCCTACATCAACTAAACCTCATGGTAAGAATCTGAAAATTGATTTTCGTGTTGATATTCCACTTTACGATGGGAGTGTCGATGTAGAAAATTAGATGATTGGATTGAACGTCTAGAGACGTATTTTCTTTCTTTGAATACGGTTCAAAGGAAAAGATTTCTTTCGCGGTATTGAAGCTACAAAAGCATGCTCTAACCTGGTGGAAATCTTATCAAAGAGAAAACCTAGGTAAAGGAGTATTGTCGTGGAGAAGATTCAAGGCAGTTGTAAGGAAACAGTTTTATCCGGTTGGCTACCTTGAGGAAAGATGGTTCAAGTGGTACAACTTGAAGCAGACTTACAACCAAACCGTGCAAGAATATACTTCGGAATTTCATAATCAAGCTATGATTTTGGATTTAGACTTGGGAGATTATGTTATCTTTATGAAATATATTTTTGGGTTACATGAGTATATACGGAAGGAGTTGAAGATGTTTTCGGTGGATTCTATCTCCGAAGCAAGTATAAAAGCTAATGCCATTGAAGGCAGGATTAAGAAATCTGATTCAAAGGGGAATACTAAGGCGAAATATGGAGGTACCACTGTAAAAGGAGGTGAAAGGAGCAAAGAAGAAGGGAAGTTTAGTGACAAGGAAGGTTTGACTTGCACCCATTGCAAACAAACAAGTCACGTTATCGACAAGTGTTGGGTTAAGAACCCTCATCTAAAGCCTAAAGGGTTGCAGAGGAAAGAAGCCAAGAAGGCAGCACTAGTCGCTCAAACTCCAAAAGAAGTCCACGGACTAACGGAGCCCAATTCAAATCTCTCTCTTATGACAGGGGCAAAAGAAACACCTTCAAAAGATGATCTTAGGGAGCGACTCTTCACAATGAAGATGCAAGTCAAAACATCACTAGTTGATGTTGTTATTGATCCGGGAAGTCAGAAGAATTTACTTTCACATTCTTTGGTGCAGAAGTTAGGATTGAAGACTATCAAACACCCTAAACCATACCCATTAGGATGGCTTCAAAAGGAAGGGGGATTACAAGTTTCACATCAGTGCACGTTCAAATTTGCTCTAGATGAGTCATATATTGATGAAGTTACATGTGACGTAGTTCCTTTGGATGTTTGTTAGGTAGTATTAGGTAGTCCTTACCTATTTGATAGAGATGCAACTCTACACAGGAGGGATCAAAAATATACATTTACCAAAGATGGAGAAAGTTTTGTGATTCGGGCTATAGATTCTCCTATAGAAGGAGAAAGCTTGATTACATCCACTCAGGCTAAGCGGTTGGTGAATGCTAGCACAAAGTTCATTCTCCTTGTGATCCATTCTCTTGAGGAAAAGCCGAGTAGAGTTTGTTTGGCAGCTTTGAATGCACAACAAGAAGGCGACCTAGAAAGGTTGAAGTTGAGATACAAGGATTTATTTTCTGATGTCACAGGGTTACCGCCAAAGAGGAGTGTGGAGCATGAAATTATGTTGACCGGGGAGAGTTCTCTTCCTAATGTAGGTCTTTATCGCACGTCCATAGAGGAATTTGATGAGATCAAGAAACAAGTCCAAGAACTCCTAGAATTAGGAATGATAGTGCCAAGTGCTTCACCTTGTGGATCAGCGGTATTGTTGGTACCAAAGAAAGATGGAGGATGGCGTATGCGTATTGATTATAGAGCATTGAACAAGATCACGATCAAGAATCGTTACCCTCTACCTACGATAGACGACATGATGGATCAGTTGGAAAAATCTCGAGTCTTTACAAAGTTAGATTTCAAATTTGGATACCATCAAGTGAGAGTTCGAGAAGATGATACATGGAAAACTGCCTTCAAGACCAAACAAGGCTTGTTCGAATGGTTGGTGATGCCTTTTGGTTTGTGTAATGCTCCAGCGACGTTTATGTGTTTGATGAATGATTTGTTACGACCTTTTATAGAAGATTTTGTGATTGTTTATTTGGATGATATCCTTATATACAGCAGAACTTGGGAAGAGCATCACATTCACGTTGAGAAGGTGTTTAAAGTGTTACATGAAGGCCAGCTGAAGTTGAACGTAAAAAAGTGTGAGTTTGGAAAGGAGGAGTTGGTGTACCTAGGATTCATTGTTGGTGGTGGACAACGGAAGATCGATCCAAGGAAGGTTGAAGTGATCACTAAGTGGCCTATACCTAGTACTGTAAATGAAATCAGGAGTTTCTTAGGGGATTGCACATACTTGCGTAAGTTTATCCGGTATTTTTCGACTATTGCAGGACTATTACATGGTTTGACGGGAGCTAAGGCAAAGTTTGAATGGCAGCAAACCCATGAAGACGCTTTTCAGTTACTAAAAAGGAAGATTTCAGAAGCACCGGTGTTGGCATTGCCTAACTTACAACGTACTTTTGAAGTTGAGACGGACGCTTCTAATTATGCATTGGGAGGAGTGTTGTTGCAAGATGGTAAACCAGTGGAGTACCATTCGTAATTGTTCTCAGGTGCTATTAAGAACTATGCACCTTATGACAAAGAATTTTATTCTTTATATCAATGTATCAAGCATTGGCGAGTGTACCTCTTAGGCAAAGAAGTAGTTTTACATTCAGATCACAAACTGTTGGAGTATCTACATGCACAGACGAAACTACAACAAGCCCGACACATGAAGTGGATGTATTACTTAATGGCTTTCAATATTCTCATTAGGTACAAGAAGGGAGTAACAAACAAATTGGCAGATATGTTATCTCGACCTCCAGTTCGAGCATTACTGGTGGCCATGAGAATTCATCCAATTGTTCCTCAAGAGTATGCAGAGTCATACGCATCCAGCAAAGACTTCAAGAAGGTGTTAGAAGGTGTGAAGAGTGGTTTGAAAAACGAGTATGAACTCCGAGATGGATTGTTATACAAGGGTCAATTACATTGCATTCCAGAAGATGGAGATCGTTTACAATGGTTAAGAGAGGCACACACATCTCGAGTTGTTGGACACTTTGGGATGAATAAGACTCCTCTTAACCTTCGTCGTTATGTCTTTTGGCCAAAGATGCAAGATGATGTGGCTAAGTTAGTTAGGGGGTGTAACTTGTGTAGCACATCTAAACCTTCCAACAGAAAACGTGGGTTATATCTACCATTACCAGTACCATCAAGGCCTTGGGAGAGTATTTCTATGGATTTTCTTGGTGGGTTACCGAAGACCAAGTCTGGTCATGATTACTTGTCCGTTGTGGTCGACCGATTCAGCAAGATGATTGCATTAATTCCATGTACAAAGACGGTAATGGGAGCCGGTGCAGCAAAGATCTTCTTTGAGCACGTGTGGAAGCATTTTGGTTTACCTACTTCGATTATTTCTGATAGGGATAGTCGGTTCCTTAGTCACTTTTGGGATTCTTTATGGAAGATGATGGACACTAGGTTGAAGAAGAGTACAACTTTGCATCCACAAACAGACGGACAAACAGAAGTTGTCAACATAACTATGGTTCACATGTTAAGGGGATATAATTCTAAGCATCCTAAAACTTGGGATGAGAGTTTACTGTATCTACAGTTTGCTTTCAATAGAGAAGTTCACAATTCTTCGGGGAAATCTCCTTTCGAGACGTGCTATGGTTACTTACCACCTAGTCCTTTCGATCTAGTATTTTCTAGTGACACCTCAATGGGGGGGAGGAAGGAAGTGAACGACAAAAGGCGCAAAATTTCTTGGAGAAGATATCTCAGATTCATGCGATCGTTGAAGCACAATTAAAGAAGTCACAAGCCAAATACAAAGCAAAGCATGACAAGCATCTTGTGCCTTGTAATTTCGGTGTTGGTGACTTGGTATGGTTAAAGTTAGGTAAGGAACGACTGAAGGGGGGAGGTAAGAAATTGAAGCCATTGAGGTATGGACCATTTCGTATTCTCGATCAAATTGGTGACAATGCCTTTCGTCTGGATCTTCCACCTTATCTAGGAATGTACTCAGTTATAAATGCTGAATACTTGAAGTTGTTTGAACCACCATTACTAGATGACGACGGTGACGACACTACGATCTTACATCGGGTAGAAGACTTATGGTTTGATAGAGAGGAACCACTCAAGGAAGACTGCATATTGGAGCGAAGAGTGACTAAAACACGACAATGAGAAAAAGAAGATTTTCTAATTGGAAGCAAAGGTCAAGTTCCTAGCAAGGCCAAGTGGTTTAACAAGGGAAAAGGGACTCTCGAGTTCCCTAACCTTCATTTTTAACTCTCACAGGAGTTCAAGTTCTTAAAAGGGGGACCCATGATACAGGTGTATCTGTACTTCTTTAGGGAACTTAGTTAACCTCAAGCTAAGTTGAGGGAAGAATCCTATTCTAGGAAGGAATCCTTGTTTAGACAGTATTCCTAATTAGGAAAGAGTTTGTTTTATGCAACACTCTTAGTTTAGGAAATAGATTCCTAATAGAAAACCTAGTCGGCTGAGTACGATAAAGTCTATAAATAGAGAGGTTTGGTTGTTAACTAAACACACGGAGAAGACACAGAAACTAGGCATAGAAAACCTAGAGGAAGCTGGGAACAATACTTGTGCAAGCTTAGTAAGCAGTTTAAGGTTAATCCACTGTTTAGAGAAGATTGTGAGCGTAATAAAGAGAGACTTCTAATCGTTTTCTTGTTCATAATCTAAGAGAATATATTTTTCTTCGAATTACTACTTGTGTTCTGTTTTCTCATGCTTGATTCAACAAAACCTAGACTCACTATCTAATCAGTCAACAACTGATTAACCAAATACATGTCTATCTTGCAGACTCCACGATTCGTGAGACATCATTCACGTCACAAATGGGGGGATATCACTTAGGGTTTTGGTCTGACGGCCTACGACACGTGTATTCATCCACGACGAGAAATGTGAGTGAGTTGTGCAAACAGTTGAAGGAGTTAGCAAAGTAGTGGGTGCACGATCAGTCAAGTCTCCACACGACATGGAACTGACTTTACCACGATATCTCACCTTCCTACTCTTTCACTCAAGAAACCGTCACACTTACTAGGATCAATGTGTTCACCATTCTGACAATATAAATAAGTCTCTGGATCCACAATTGAACAAGAATAATTTTTCTCGAGCAATCACTCTCAAAAATTTCATCAATCGACCAGAACTTATTTTGAACTCAACATTCAGTAGTTCATCAATCTTGCAGAAACCCAACACATCCACAATCCTTGATCACCATTGATCCCACACAATTATCAGCTTCCCTCCCACAAATCAACCCATCTCCCTCTTTGTGACCGAATTGACTCTGAAACGGCCATTGACTTGGTTTAAACCGGAGTCCTACAGATTGATCTCTCGAACTCAAAGCACTCCCGTGCAGTGTATTTGTGTGAGGTTAGGCAGTTTTCTCGGTTGAGGAGTCTCGTCTGATCGGTCATCTCTTCACTTTCCTAAAAAACCAGAAAATCGTTTTTCCCCACCCACAACCGCAAATGCAGAAAAACCCCGAGACCTAGTCCAGATTGAACACCAAATTGTATTAAGCCGCTACAGACACTAGCCTACTGCCAATTAACTTCGGACTGAAATGTAGTTGAGCCCTAATCGATTCTCCCACTGATTAAGGTACAGTCACACTCCTTACGCCTCTTAAAATCCCAGCAGGACTCCGCGCATTTGATTCCCTTAGCTGACATCACACTAACTAAGAGTTGCTTCAACTCAAGTGAAGAATTTAAACCAATCTGCCTCCCACTGATTAATCATATATATGATTTCCTTTACGATCGAAAAGTTTGGTCAAAGGTGATGGAAATCGATAGCAATAGATAAAATCTAGCTAACCTCGAAATACGGACTTATGCAACCCGAGGTGCAACCTAGATTATTATTCACCTCACAAGTAGAAAACTTGTGGAATCAACAAAGTTTGAGACAAAGAGAACTTTGATGATTTTTATCTATCTTGATCAAGTGAGCATCTCAACAATCGATCAAGATCAGGATACTCGAGTTATCAAGAAACGATAAATGTATATGGCTTCACGAATACCTATGAAGTCTTTGTAGTCGTTAAACCATAAAAGGGTTAGGAAAAGGAAAGCTCTAGTTATAACTAGGACACACCAAAAAGTAATGCCGGGATTCAAAGATCCTAGTCGCTTGAAGTTCCCCTTTTATAGACATTCAAAGCATAGGTTGCTTTAAGTTTAAGCTAAGATAACTTTGGAAACAAGCAAACAATATTCACCGTTAGATGAATCTTTGAATCTAATTTACATAAACAAGATATACACTTTGGTTAGATGAAACTGTAACCGAACCGTGTATAAAGATTATGTTTAAGGTGGTTAGCCGAAACTAGCCGATTTGAACTTATAAGCTTAAAATTTATTTTCATAAAATACTTAAAGACATTAACCTTGAGTCACAATCATGTGATCAAATAAGTCTAGTGTTTTTAGAGAATTGATAAAATGTTAATAATCTCGTAGAAATAATTTTATTGTACTTGAAAATAATCAACATGGTTAGTAGATGCACAAAGTACAAATACCATAACCGTTCATGAGTCAAGTCAATCATTGTATGTGTACCGGTTTGTAAACTATTAAGCCAAACCAAGTTCCGGAGTTCATAGTGTTAGAGCATTGCTTGGTCGAACTCGCATGTGTTGCTATCTCAAGCATGTTTGTCAATATTAGTGATCAAAACTATACATCTTGATTTCTAGTTTACTTATGACTAAGTCTCTGTGACGGATCAGAAAAATCTAGACTTCCAGCGAACCGGGTTTCGGCCGCTTAGCAAACTGCGACTCTCCGATACGCCAAGTAACCGGACCTTCAAATTCTTCTGAGCAACTCGAATTTGAATCACCCAAACTGCATTAGAAGCAAGCACACTTAGTATTTATTCTCCAATTATGAGAGACGACCAGTTGTCAAAATGAGAGATGGCATGTTGCCAAAAATAATAGACTTATATGGCATGTTGCCAATTCTAAGATTTCCATGGCCAGTTGCCATTACTAATAACTCTCATGGCCAGTTTCCACAACCAAGATTTCCATGGCCAGTTGCCACTACCAAGATTTCCATGGCCAGTTGCCACCACTAGTAACTCTCATGGCCAGTTGCCACAACTAAGATTTCCATGGCCAGTTGCCACCACTAATAACTCTCATGGCCAGTTGCCACTACTAAGATTTCCATGGCCAGTTGCCACCACTAATAATTCTCATGGTCAGTTGCCACCACTAAGATTTACATGGCCAGTTGCCGGTGACAAGGTTGCAATCATCTCCGAATAAATGGTATGAACTGCCAAAACAGCAGCCAATCTTTCAGATGATATGAACACCCTTGTAGAGTTGTTCTGAACCGCATAGTGGCTGCCTACGTACCCTCTCCGTTGCTCGAAGGGATCAAGCACGACCGTAGTTCGTCATTTTCTTAGATAGTATGAGCTACCCATAATGGCAGCAATTATCTCTTATAAGCTATCAAGTAAACTGATTCCAATTGCAGTGTACAAATACCGAACAAGCCGAAAGTACTCAAAATTTCAAACCCTACATTTGAATGATAAAAGAAATCATGTCCCACACATTTAGTTATATCCAGAACATTATCCAAAACATCATATCTAGTCGAGCACATCAAATGAAAGCTAATTGGAATTCAATATTTACCATTTAACAAGATGAGTATAAGGATCCTGCATCTATTGAGTATTTTACTAAAAATGTATGTGTTCAAGGCACTAAAACACCTTCAAAATACAAGTCTGTACTAAACTCAGTTTCTAAGAACTCCAAAATAGAAAATAAGATTGTGAGACTCCAACAATTTTCAACAGGTAAAGAGTACACCCTCCGTGAATGTATTCTTGTTTTTCCATTCTTACTATTCCACGGTGTATATACAATACGAACTAAAATGACATTTCCATTTTATATAATACAAGACAATTGAAGGAAAGGATATATCGTACTACTATTTTTTACAAGAATCCCATACTGAAAACATTATGTTAAATTCAACCCGCCACTGCACTCATGTATTGATGAAAGTATGTGTCATGTGCACAAAGCAGGCTCATTTATATAAATAGGACAACTAAATGAAGATTTCTCACCAGCACCCTAAAGGAACAGAGAGAGTAAAGCTAGCATAAGACTTTACGCTAAACTAGACATGATTGCTTGCCTTGGCTGATCCTACATTCCTTTTATTTCAAAATATTCTCTTATACAGTACCCACTACCAATAACAACATCCTCCCTGGTCTATGACTACTACCATATATATCAATAGCAAGCCAAAATCTTAGATCACCACTAAGTATGGAACACGAACAATAACAAAATGATTTCAAGACAAAAGAGATTCAAATCAACCTCTAAAAATATAGTTCAATATTAAACAAATATAGCGTAATCAAAGTTTCACCAGTGCCATACCATGAGATGATGAAAAGAAAACGTTTTCAGAATGTAGTCACTATCTATCCAACGTTTCCAGTGGAAAAACTTATCCGATCGACTCTAAATTTCTACAATATCCTAGTTACTTAAGGTAATCCAACATACTAAGAAATGACTGCATTCTAACGGTTCATTACGAATATATACACATGAGAAGTCAGCTGATCACACTACTAACCTGCAGAAGTCGGTCCCGATTGGCTCATGCTCCGAGGTACCTAAAATAATCGGATCTTCGTAAAATTTATACATCAAGTGTGTTATAATGTAATAAACAACATATCCAAATCTCAGCTACATCCATTAATCCAAAAAGGAGAATCATATTAATCACCGGAACTGTCCAGGATTTTACTCCGCAGAATGCAGTTACGTTTAGCACACACTTAGGGGTAACTAAAGAGATCAGATCTTCTTGAAATTTTTATAGTAAATTTATCAAGCAAAGAAGTATAACACAAAAAAATATTATCACAGTCCGATCTTCTTGAAATTTTTATAGTAAATTTATCAAGCAAAGAAGTATAACACAAAAAAATATTATCACAATCCAACCGCTGGATCTTAATATATCAGCAACACAAAAAAGTACAATCTAGAGTTTAAGCTGTTGCAATTAAACACGAAAGATTTTCCTTCTCAGAGTTTGATTCACACCATTAAGTAATAGCATTAGATATCCAATTTACAAATTATTCAAAAGAAACTATTTGTATTGACAACCCCAAAATTTACAAGGAATCCAAAGTTTACTCTCTATTATTAATGAAAAGAGGAACTTCGCCTAATCCATTTCAGTACCTGACTATTGATTGTTCAGCACAAGACCACACTGATTTGCGTCTACTACAACAACTAAAACTTTCTCTATATATCTCAATTGATTGAAAGTCCAGCATATTTATCATACCAAAATGGATATCAAGATTAAAGGTCCAATTCCTTCCCATCGTCACAGTAAATACCAACTCATTTTAAAAAAACGAAAACGGAACTCTGTCGGGCAATTCAACAAACGCCTAAGCTATAACAGTTTAGACTAATAGCCATAGTAACATTAGTCTAACAATCACTATTCTAAAAGCTTTATTATAAATGACAGTAACTCCAAACTTGGAATAAGCACCCACTTACCACAAATTAGAGATTGATCCTAATGACCTTCAATCAACCCTTCCAAAATAAATGATATTTCGGAAACAAAAAACATCGTTAATGTATACAATTAATCAAAGTGCATGTATATCCAGTAAACATCAATGAGGATGCCAAGTGGTGGCAGACATCAAATCACCAAGCACACAACACCATAAAGAGTTACAAATGTAGAAACAAGGTTAATAAAACTACCATCCACTCTAGAGAGCATCAGAAATGCAAACAACCCATGTTTCAAAT
Source organism: Papaver bracteatum (assembly GCA_023529315.1). Lineage (NCBI taxonomy): Eukaryota > Viridiplantae > Streptophyta > Magnoliopsida > Ranunculales > Papaveraceae > Papaver > Papaver bracteatum. The sequence continues at coordinate 507,109 of JAJJWX010004422.1, read as the reverse complement.
TCATACCATTATTATGAAAACCAACAGGACATGAGATAGGTACCGATGTGAACTGCTAAGCTTCCATTCTTTGTTCAATTAAAAGCTACAATAATGACAAATAAAGATTGAGAATCGAACAAACCTGAATGATGACCCGCAAATACCAATTTGACGAGAACCTTGATATTTTGAAGAGCTTTAAATCACAGAGCTTTATACAGATTCAGACAAAGGACCGAATTTGCTCTATTTGTTAGTACAGAAGAACAATAACCAAATTCTTATCGAAATCTAGTTCAAGCTTCGCCACCACCGATTTTTTTTCTTTCTTTAAGACTCTTATAAGAGATGAAGTATTTCTTTACAGTTGCCCTCAATTGGTGTCTCTACAAGGCGCACTTGTGAATAATTTCAATTAGCTTCTCTCAGTTTCAGTAAAATAATAATTATGAGAATAATTTCTCTCACTTGTGAATACCCGTACGCGTACCTTTCTCAAATCCGTTGTTCATGAACTTAAAATAATAAATCAATAAGGAACGCAATCTTTGCAAACCGTGGTTATATTGTCTATGACTTGATTCAAGTGAATCAAACCGATCTTGTTTCAATTGTGTCTTGTGTAGTACATAAGATTTCCTTGCAATTGAACAACTCTTGAACTAGTTCTTATGAGTCATTTGAACTAGTTATGAGAAAGATGAATATGGTTGATATGAAAGTGCTCATATGGCTAACCATTGGTTAACTATTCGTGAACCAACCAAATGTACACGTTTAGGTACGGTTACTCAAACCTATATGAAATACATTTCATGTGTGTGTGACAAGCTAACTTTGGATCTAACGGTTGAAAGATATTATCTTGGATAAGTCAGGGCATCTAACGGTGAATATTGAATGCTTTGTTACCAAGGTAACTTAGACTGCAAACCCTGATTTGAAAACAATAAAAGGAGACATCTAGCAATTGGAAAAACTAATCCCCACACCTCCTGTGTGATACTAGTTGGTTTTCTAGAGTCGATTCTCCTTTAATCGTAGGTTTCTTCTCGAGACCCTGTCGATTAACGATTTAAAGACTTTATTGGGATTGTGTAGCCAGACGAAACTACTTCTCTTGTAGTTGAGCATTCTGATCTTGCCATTTTCTATCGTACGAGTTCAATTGAATAATAGGCTTGATATTATATCTCCGATATGGCAAGATAAAAAGAAATCACAAACATCTTCGTCTCATCGTTTGTGATTCTGCAATATCTAGTTTCGCTACCATACGATTTAGATTATTGTGAGGTGATTGATAATACTGAGATGTTCTTCGGAAATATAAGTCTAGTTTATATTGATTCCTGTTCACCACGATTTTATCAAAATATGGAACAAAACTCGTAGGTTTATCTGTGGGAGACAGATTTATCTATTATCGTAGACTTTTCTGTGTGATACAGATTTGCTTATTCAAGTCTTCGACTTTGACTCGTAGCAACTCTTGGTTGTGGATGAGATCATCTAAGAGAATCAAGTGCGTAGTATCCTGCCGGGATAAGAGACGTAAGGAGCGCAAATGTACCTTGAATCAGTATGATATTGATTGGGTTTCAACTACAGTCCAAAACGAAGTTAGTTTGTAGTACGCTAGTGTCTGTAGCGGTTTAATACAGTGCGGTGTTCAATCTAGACTAGGTCTCGGGGTTTTTCTGCATTTGCAGTTTCCTCGTTAACAAAATTTCTGGTGTCTGTGTTATTTCTATTCCGCATTATATTTTTTTATATAATTGAAATATCACAGGTTGTGCGTTGTATCGATCAATTGTGAAATCCAACCTTTGGTTGTTGATTGGAAATTTATTGATCCTTAGATATTGGTCTTTGGTACCTTCCAAGTTTATATCTCTCTTGTATTTGATAAAGACTCGTGAATTTCTATTTGCTTGAGTATAGATCAAATCGAGAGATATAAATATTAACTCCTTGATATATATTTTTTTGAGATTGAGTATGACTGTCTAGTTGATTCTCTCAAAAGTATATTTGAGTTAGTCCATACAGATTGCTAATCAAAATATTGGGTGAGGTTGTTAGACCCCTGCTTTTTCAATTGGTATCACACCAGGCAAACACGTTTAAAGACCTTATCAGTCTGTGTTTGTAGCGATCTGACTCTATGGACGGTAGTAATATCTCTGACTGCACAAAACCAGATCAGGATCTTCTTGATGCCATTCAAACTTCTGAGACTTCCAAGAAATTTCTCAATTCTTCTCCTCTGTCAGAAACCAATATCAACTGGGAAAAACTCATAGATGAACAACTAGATGAACTTTCAGATGAAAGTGATTCAGACGAGGAACCAAGTCTTGATAAAGAAGTCTCACAATATATCATGCTCTTTGATGATACTATAGAAAAGAAAGGATCAACTTCCTACCTGGCAGAATATCTGTTTCCTCTCTGTCATGAAAATAGAAAACTCAAAAAACTCTTTAAAGGATATGATAGTGGTTATAATCTTTTACAATCTATCCTCAAAAATCGTAGTGAAGAAGTTCATTCAAAGATTGCTGAATGTGAAAAGATTCAGAAGAGTTTATGTATGTTGAAATAAAGACTTGCTAAATCTGAGGCAAAGTATGACTCTCAAAAGAAATACTATAACGACAAAGAATGCCTTTTTCTTGCCAAAGAAAAACAATTGAAGAATGATTTGTCTACAGCTGCCAGCAAGGTAAAATCACTAGATGAGAATCTGAAAAGATTCAATGCTATCTCTACAAAATTATCTTCCATGTTAGGAGCATGCAAAGAACATCATGATATACGTGGTCTGGGCTATATAGGAATAGACGCTCCAAATACTGAGAAGATCAATTTTGTTTGTGCTAAGAACAACTTTCTATGTGAAGAATCACCTATTACAGCTGATGTTCCTTTAAACAAAGACTGTCATACTTCAAAGAAAGGGCGTAGGAGAGCCGGTTAAAACATTATCTTCAACTGTTACTACTGTGGAAACAAAGGTCACGTTGAACAGAAATGCCGTTTCCGAATTAGGAATTAAAAAATTCATAACATTATCATATGGATGTCTAAGGAAGTAATCAAGACTGTTTTTATCCATGCTGGGAACATCAGAACCCCAAATCAGGAAGAGTACTATGATAATTCCTCACTTAGTTATATGTATGACAGTAACTTCTTATACAATTATAGAGGAAAGAATGTCATATGGACAACTAAGACGGTTGATATTCCACCAAAGAAGAAAAGACGTTTAAGAAAAAAAGATGATTCAATTAAGAAAGGAATATCATATTTTGGCATGAATTACACTGTGTCCAAAGGTTTTTCCTCTGATTATATACACATCAACAATCATGTTACTGAGCTAAGGACCAGCATAAATAATCTTAAGCTGAAAATCAAAAAATTAAGGAAGAAAACATCTTCAGGTATGTCTTATTCTCCTTGTAACAATTCCTTTGAGATTAATTCTGCTAATTCTCTTTGTGATTCAGAGAAGGAAAACGATGATGAGCTTTATGCTCTGAATACAACCTGAAATTCTCGTTCCCAACCTTATGAGGATGCACATAGAATTCAAGGTACAACTTATCTTGACAAAAATGGTTGTTGTATTGTTCGTTTGGTGTTTTAAACTAATTCCTTCTAAGTAAAAGTTTTCCTCTCTTAATGAAGCTTGATTGATCAACAAAAAAAAAAAAAAAACTCTTGAGAAAACCATGCAGTGTGAAAAACACTGATTTTTCAGTGCTCCTTCCCTGCTTCAAATTCTATGACAAAACCTTTTTGAAATAAGGCTCCTTCGCTTACACGGTTTAGAAACTGGTTTATAACCGTGAGCATTTGCGTACCTGACCCACTACCGATTCTTAAACGAGTAACCTAGGGTTTCACTATATGTGTCTTATACATGTATATATATATCATAAAGTTCTTCTTGGTATATACTCGCTCGGTAACGGAAATAGTCTCATGTGAGATAATAGTGCACACGATGGATGATTGCAAAAAGAAAGTTGAGATTGAAGGAAATAACATTGCTGAGTTTTATGAGAACCATGTTCTCATAAATTTCTATCATGCAATTAATCATATAAACAAGCAACATGTCCATATGTCACAGCAACTGGTTGGAAATATTCTCCAAGACTTTAAGGTTGTGCATGAACAATTCATGATTGCCATAAAGAATCTCGAGTTTGTGAAGACTAAGCTGAAGGAAGCTAATGAGTAACTTGCTTATGTTCGATCTCTTATTGCACGTCTTAATTAGATGGTGCCTTTTTTGTCTAGAAAGCCTTCTTATGAGAATTTTATTCTTGTGTTTTAGGAAGAATAACTAGAGTTTGGAATAGCCATTATTGTGATTACACATAGCTATGTCCAATTTTATTTCCATCTTTTTGTTTTTATTTTTATTTATTTAAAACTCTAAAATTGTTTGAAGATGATTTTTTGCAGTATTAATTTTTATGATTTTATATATTGCAATATGTTACGGGGTATGTGTGTTTGCCTCCGTGAACTTTTATTATCCCATACGATGTCAAAAGTTATCTCGTTTATATGTCGATATGCAAGTATTGATACAAGATCGATGAACTTTTGATAAACAAAAATTGAACCTATTGTGTCGTTATGCAAATAATTGATGGAAGATAGGATGAATTTTTATTTATGAGGATTATGTCTATTGTATATCATTGTGCAAATAGTGATGGAAAGTAGAATGAATCCTTGTATATTCCGCAGTATTGATCTTCCCTGATCCATATTTTATGTGTATACTGCAATGCTCCATAAGTCCCTTGTGTTGAGCATAAAAATATTGAGTTGATCATTCCTTATGGTTAACATAGTCGTAGCTCCGTAAGTTCTCTTATGTTGAGCATGTTCAATTAAATTTATCACTTTTGTGTTTAATTTGATTGTATATTCCGATTAAATTAATCATGGGTTCTCTTGTGGTTAGTTAAATTGAGAATTTTTGGATATAGAAAATCATTTCTTATGGTTTTTGGTGTCCAATAAAATCCTTTTTTTCTCGTAAAAGTTAGGTCGCTCTTGTTGTTCTCTCGGGAATGACATCAAATGGGGGAGAGTACTTTTGAACTTGCGCTTAATTTCCATATCTTTGTCGGGATTGCGGTTGTGGAATATTTTAGGGGTTATCTTGTATATTTATAAACTCCTTGATGAATGCATTTAGCTCTGGCTTTATGATTGCATCTAAACAAGTTGATATGTCATTTTCTTTGGTCTTGAAGCGTCTCCGTGAAAATTTCATTAGGATCTCGTTTTCGTACCTTTGCAAATTTTATTGACAAAAAGAGGGAGAATTAATATGTAGTTCACACTACAAATACATATGGTTTTCGGATCATCATGTAAGGGGGAGTGGTTTTCATGTTGAGATGAAAGTATTGACTAAGGGGGAGTGATACATATCACCATAGTATTGTTGTCAAAGTTGTGATATAAGAACTTTGATGCTATGAAATGATACTATGACACTATATAACAATGATCGAGAGCTTTTGTTTTCTCATTGTTATAGCTACGGGACTTCAACAACTATGATGCTGAAATGGACATCTATGGAATCATGGGAGTACTTGGAAAAGACGAAGTTTTCAAGTAATGTTGAAGCACCAAGGAGATCAAGCATGTGGACGAGAAGCTACAAAGTTTTATCTATTTTTTAATCCATATGTATTGATAGTTTTGTCACTAAAATTGAAAAAGAGGGAGATTGTTAGAGCATTGCTCGGTCGAACTCGCATGCGTTGTTATCTCAAGCATGTTTCTCAATATTAGTGATCAAAACTATACGTCTTGATTTCTAGTTTACTTATGACTAAGTCTCGGTCTAAGATAGTAAATTATAGTTGAGCTCCAGACTCCATGGAGATTATCTTGCGAAGACGAAGAACTACTCAAGGAACCGGTGGAACTTCATCCGACCAAATAGGTATGTGGAGACTTGAACTCATTTAGCGCTCAAAAGTCCATCTATCTATCTCCTATTCTCGAGACAACAGTCGTATAAGTATGATAGTTTTCATACATACACATTGACTATTTTGATATGTGTTTACTCGCCTATCTTTTTCTCGAAATATGTGTTGGTAAGCTTTCAATTTAACCACTTTCATCTTTATCCGTGACGAAAGTCATGATGACGTTTCAATCTCGAAAATGGCTTTGATGAAGATAGTCGATTCTTTATGTCTAACGACTATTAACATTATAGAATAATATTTCAATGATCGAAATTTAGAGTTGAGATTACGTAACCACCTATGGATATAAGCATATATAGTGTGTTCGCACATTAGTGTATAAATCCATGTACCGGAAACCAAGTGCGTGAATATGTGTGCATGCGGTATTGGTGAAGGAGACAGGCTGGGTACGTGTACTGGCGGATGTTCATGTCCGTGAATTTCTGCTGAGTTTGGAGTTTACGAACTTACAAACCAGTTACCTTAGGTACGCGTACCCATACGCGTACTCACGGAAGTTTTCCTATCGAAAATTTATGTTGGGTTTTCAAACCCAATTCCGGTAAAGCTAGAGTACGCGTACCCAAGCTGGTTATTTCTCAAATCGGTTGTTCATGAACTTAAAATAATAAATCAATAAGGAGCGCAATCTTTGCAAACCATGGCTATATTGTTCATGACTTGATTCAAGTGAATCAAACCAATTTTGCTTCAATTGTGTCTTTTGTAGTACATAAGATTTCCTTGCAATTGAACAACTCTTGAACTAGTTCTTATGAGTCATTTGAACTAGTTATTAGAAAGATGAATATGCTTGATATGAAAGTGCTCATTTGGCTAACCATTGGTTAACTATTCGTTAACCAACCAAATGTACACGTTTAGGTACGGTTACTCAAACCTAAATGAAATGCATTTCATGTGTGTGTGACAAGCTAACTTTGGATCTAACGGTTGAAAGATATTAGCTTGGATAAGTCAGGTTTTTCATCTAACGGCGAATATTGAATGCTTTGTTACCAAGGTAACTTAGATTTCAAACCCTGATTTGAAAACTATAAAAGGAGACATCTAGCAATTGGAAAAACTAATCCCTACACCTCCTATGTGATACTAGTTGGTTTTCTAGAGTCGATTCTCCTTTAATCGTAGGTTTCTTCTCGAGACCCTGTCGAATAATGACTTAAAGACTTCATTGGGATTGTGAAGCCAGATGAAACTACTTCTCTTGTAGTTGAGCGTTCTAATCTTGCCATTTTCTATCGTACGAGTTCAATTGAATAATTAGCTTGAGATTATATCTTCGATAGGGCAAGATAAAAAGAAATCACAAATATCTTCATCTCATCGTTTGTGATTCCGCAATATCTAGTTTCGCTACCATACGATATAGATTATTGTGAGGTGATTGATAATACTAAGTTGTTCTTCGGGAATATAAGTCTTGTTTATCTGTGGGAGACAGATTTATCTATTATCGTAGACTTTTCTGTGTGATATAGATTTGTTTATTCAAGTCTTCGACTTTGGGTCATAGCAACTCTTGGTTGTGGGTGAGATCAGCTAAGGGAATCAAGTGCGTAGTTTCCTGCTGGGATCAGAGACGTAAGGAACGCAACTATACCTTGAATCAGTGTGATATTGATTGGGGTTCAACTATAGTCCAGACCGAAGTTAGTTTGTAGTAGGCTAGCATCTGTTGCGGTTTAATACAGTATGGTGTTCAATCTGGACTAGGTCCCGGGGTTTTTCTGCATTTGCGGGTTCCTCGTTAACAAAATTTCCGGTGTCTGTGTTATTTTTATTCCGCATTATATTTTGTTATATAATTAAAATATCACAGGTTGTGCGTTGTATCGATCAATTGTGAAATCCAACCTTTGGTTGTTGATTGGAAATTGATTGGTCCTTGGATATTGGTCTTTGGTACTATCCAAGTTTATATCTCTTGTATTTGATAAAGACTCGCGGATTTCTATTCGCTTGAGTATAGATCAAATCGAGAGATAGAGATATTAACTCCTTGATATACTTTTTATTGAGATTGAGTCTGACTGTCTAGTTGATTCTCTCAAAAGTATATTTAAGATAGTCCATACAGATTGATAATCAAAATATTGGGTGAGGTTGTTAGACCCCCGCTTTTTCACATAGAACTATTTAGGTATGCGTACCTGTATGTGTACCTTAAGACCTTGACCGGTTCCGGAGTCCACATAACTATTTTGGTATGCGTACAAGCATGGATACACAACCGAGTTCTGGAATACATAACTATTTTGGTAGGTGTACCAATATGGATACTAAACTGATTCCGTGACCACGGTTACTTTACGTTTTGCATATGGTTATGTATACCGATCTGGTTCACGATTTAAACATATTTTATACAGGATGTGCATAACGATATGCTTACCAAAAATCTGCAAGTTGACATATAGCTACTCTGCTACCTGTACGAGTACATGTATGCACTTCGACTAATAACTGGTGTTGTCACTCAATCATTCATTATCAAGAGTCCTAAAGTACCCTATCGAGAGCATACTCCGGTAAATTCCTTATGTCATCATATACCATAAAGATGAATATATATATATGAATATTACTTAGTGAACAACCTAATGCAACATGTTATTAGGTTTAATCCTCCAAGAGCTTTAAGTTCTATGAATTATACTAATCCATGCAATAGAAATATTACGAGTAAACTATTTAGCATAGGTCAAGCTTTTACTCGCAATCACACAAAGGTTTTGAAAACAATTGGTAATCACAATATGCTACTTATGACAAGGTTTATCAACAATTACTTATCTCAAAACCCTAACCTAGATTTAGAAATTCATTCATGCTCATTTAGTAGTGTTCCTAAAAAAAAATCATACAATTGTATGCGATAATAAATCGTAGAAGAAGACAATAATAATTTGATTGAGATAACAAAACTAGTAGCATGTTTATGATATCCGAATACATCCTTAACCAATATGGAGTGTTTAGCTACTCATGGATTTCTCAAAACCCATGAAAAATATAAAACAAAATAGGTAAAGCAAACCCTAGAATCTTGATAGTCAATCGCAACTCCAATCCCTCTCTTGTCCTTCTCTTCCAAAGTATATCAAAACTAATCCTAAGATCCTTATCAAAATCTCTCTTTAATAGGGTTCCAAGTATAGAAGCGCTCATGCATCCAATTTCGGTCGGGTATATTAATTAGATATCCCTAGTTTTAACACCCTACAAATATATCCTTATATAACAATAAATATATCCCTACTTTTTAATAAGCCCACACTTTTAGGGGCGACCAATTTGTAATTAGGGGCGACACAAAACGACAAAATAGCAAATAATCGGTAGGTTATTTCACAATCGGAAGGTTATTTCCGAGGCATTTTTTTTAATGGCCAAACTACCCTTTACAATTGGTAGATAACTATACAATCGGTAGGTAATCAACAATCGGGAGTAAATTTATTTTGTATGACTTCCGATTATACTAAAGATCCCCAAAATAAAATCCTAAATCTTTTGAATTTTGATTATCCTATAATCGGTAGTAAATAAAGTTATATTGACTCCCGATTATACAAAGAGACCTTTGGCAAAAATGCTACCATAATCTGTAGGGAATTTAGGTTATTTAACTTCCGAATATAGAGTTGCCCCAAATTCGAGTTTGCAAAAATCCTCTTTTTCTCGAAATTTGGTTGAGCCTATAATCGGTAGTAAATGAAGTGTTATCATGACTTCCGATTATACAAGATTCTCTTGCAAATATCCTATCATAATCGGTAGTCAAGAAATTTCATATAACTACCGAATATAGAGTAGTCCCAAATTCAGATTTTGCAAAAATCTTTTTTTTTTTGGAATTTTGGTTGAGCCTATAATCGGTAAGATATGAAGAGTTATCATGACTTCCGATTATTCTGGCTCTCTTTGCAAATATCCAACCATAATCGGTAGTCAAGATAGTTTATATAACTACCGAATATAGAGTAGTCCCAAATTCAGATTTTGCAAAAATCCTCTTTTTTTCTGAATTTGGGTTGAGCCTATAATCGGTAGTAAAGGAAGAGTTATCATGACTTCCGATTATAAAGTAGCTCTCTTTGCACATATCCTACCATAATCGGTAGTCAATATACTTCGTATAACTACCGAATATAGAGTAGCCCCAAAATCATAGTTATCATGACTTCCGATAATGAAGAAACCCTATGGGAACAAACACGTTTTGTGAAAATTTCTGGAAAACCGAATAGGTGTTCAAATTCATTAACCAAAACGTACAACCAAAAAATTCCTGGTAGCGGCAAACATTATTGTTTGCCCCCCTTAGTAGCGGCAAACATTATTGAAAATATGCAACACATATAGCTACCGAATATAGAGTAGTCCCAAAATCAGATTTTGCAAAATTTCTCTTTTTTCTGAATTTTGGTTGAGCCTATAATCGGTTATAAATGAATTGTTATCATGACTTCCGATTATACAGTGGATCTCTTTGCAAATATCCTACCATATTCGGTAGTCAAGATAGTTCATATGACTACCGAATATAGAGTTGCCCCAAAATCAGATTATGCCAAAATCCTCTATTTTTCGAATTTGGTTGAGCCTATAATCGGTAGTAAATGAAGTTACCATGAATTCCGATTATACAGTATAATCTTTGGCGAAATCTACCATAATCGGTAGTCAAAATAGTTCATATAATTACCGAATATAGAGTTGCCCCAAACTACCGATTATGAATTAACCTCCCGATTATGAAGGGGCATATAAGTATTTTCAATCTATTTTGTCTTTTGTGTCGCCCCTAATTACAAATTGGTCGCCCCTAAAAGTGCCAGCTTTAATAACCTTATCTATTTAAAATTAGATTACTTTAATACCCTCACCCATACAATTTTTTTTATTTCAAAATGGAACAAATTTCTTCCTCGGCCACTTCACCCGCACCACCACCACTAGAACCACCACACGTCCACCACCAACATTCAACTACCATTCCACCACCAACCTTCAACGACCACCACCCACCAACTACCACCTACCAACCGCCACCACCATTAATATTCCACCACCAATCCACTACCATTGCACCACCACCACTAGTCCGCCACCATTAATGACGCCACCACCGCCAGTCCGCCACCACCACCACCACCACCAGTAATCCCCCGCCACCACTACTGACGCTGCCAGTAATCCGTCGCCGCCCGCCGCCGCCACCACCACCTCCGCCACTGGTTTAGATTTTTGTATCAACAACCATAGTTTATCCAAATAAAAATAGAATCAGCAGTAGAATTAGTTGATCCAATTTTGGGGATTAACAATAGTAGTTGATCCAAAAGAAAAAAAGGATCAACAGTAGAAGTTGATCCAATTTAGGGGATCAACAACAGTAGTCGATCCCTTAAATTGGATCAACAGTAGAAGTTGATCCAATTTAGGGGATCAACAACAGTAGTTGATCCCTTAAATTGGATCAACAATGGAAATTGATCCATGTAAATGGAGTTAACAACCAAAGCTAACACAAAAAATTGACATATGAATGAGTGAACTTGGCGTGAGTCGAAAGCGCATCATCTGACATGAAGTCAATCATGCTACCATTGCACCACAAATTCGACATTTAAAGAACTTTACATGATTTAAAAACTACAAGCATGATTATACTAATCCAAGGAAATGTTGTCAACAATAGGTGTTGGTCGGATCAACAACAGTAGTTGATCCCATAAAAAATTGGGTCAACAACAGTAGTTTATCCCACAAATAGGATCAACAACAGTGGTTGATCCCATAAAAAATTGGGTCAGCAACAAGAATTGATCCATAAATGGGATCAATAACAGTTGTTGATCCCATAATATTAGTAGCTGGTATACTAATATGTTAATGGTTTCTACGCAAACCAAGTCATGCACATGTCAGTTCAACTTACACACACAAGTCAGAGTAGCATAAACAATCAAAATAATTATTTGATTTCAAATTTTTATGAATGGTATTAACAACCAACATAACCAAATCATGATCTTCATTCAAAAACAACGTGACTGCCAAAATACCCAGTCCTCTGCAACACTAATGAATCATTATGTGTCATTTTAACAGTATGTTGTATATACCCAAAAGAAGCATCATAACCTAACATTTCAACATAAACAAGACGAAGTATATACTCTTTGTTTATTTTTCCGATTAATTGACTCCACGTGATAAATGCCATTACATAGCATATACAGGATAATGGCGCACAAAAGATTAGTACCTGATATGCTACAACAAGTGCCCCTAAACTTCTCTGTGCATACTTATCTATTTATAATATCAACAACAAACCATTATCCACTATTTATAGTATCAATAGCAAACCATTATCCACTATTTATAATGCATGTATTAATGTGAACATACTTGTGACATACTCCACGTGATAAATGCCATTATCCATGTAAGTAAGAGTTGTACGCTTATCGGTTGGATAGAATGGGAGGAAGTGAACTTCTTGAGTCCTCAAAATATCAAACATATTACTTCAAGTGAGCAACAGTAAGTAATAAAAAAAGCAAATAGATATAAATACAGGTCCAGTAAAGCATCATGGATAAAAGCAAGCCTTCAGCTGCTAGATACTACCGTAATTTCTCTTCTTGCTTAGAAATGCTAGTGAAAAATATCAAATGGCACTATGGCAGTGTGGAAATAGTTATCTTTTGGGTTAGAAATCACTAAAGCAGACATGAAATTATAATTATACAACAAAACATTCATATTTAGCAGGGAACAACAAAGCACCATTATCATTGTACTACAAATACTAGAATTACCTCATTAACAATTTATAAACAAACATAATTTCACATATAGTTATTAGGTTGAAGTATCACTACCACTACCATCTCCCACCACCACAAGCACACCATTTTTAGGGGTAGATTAACTATTGAAACTAGATTTAGATGAATTGACAACCAAATACACAATTCAACTAGATTATTACCGGTAGAAACATAATCACAAAAAAAAATTACCGAAAATTAATAATTGATTTTGTTGAAATTAATGGAATCAAAATCAAAATCATAAGAAATGTAAACGAGTTTTAGGGACATAATCGATTGTTTATCTTTTGATTCCTCTCGAGTGTTCCTAAAGATTGCATCTATCGACCTTCAAAAAAATTGATTTTCAAACCGTTTCAACAAATTGAAACGGTGGTGATAGTGGTAATGGTAGTGGTGGTGGTGATGGCGAGGTGAGCGAAGAAAGATACGAAGTTAAAAAAAAAAAAGAATCGTTGATTTTCCCTTTATAACTTTGTTGTCGGAGGTGGTGGTGATGGAGACGGAGTTGGTGATAGCAGCAACGGTGGTGGCGGAACAAAAAGAGAGATATCATAAAGAAGGAAATTTTCGAGAGATATAAAAGTGAAAATGAAATCTCAGATCTGATGTATTGTACAGACTATTGACTATACGAGAGTGAATTTGGTATTAAAGATTAAATTGATTTTCTTTTAGAAGGTCAGGGATATAAATATTGTTGAGAAGGATATTTATAATGGCCCACTGAAAGGGAGGATATATTTTCAATTTCCACATTCTGGTCGAAGATAGGTTGCAAACTTGCCAAAAACGAGCCCAAAAGCTCACATCAATGGTCTGGCCATGAGAAAGAATGCAAAATCCTCAAATGGGCTCGCAGGAAATCCAGTACAATTAATCGTTGGCCTGTCAGTCATAGGGAACCGATAATAGAAACTAAATATTTCTTCACGACCAACTTCTTTTCTTCCCTGGATTTACATACAGTTTAATATCCCCTCTGTAACCTTCCGTGAGTTTGCCTACGGTGGGAAAACCAATCTGTATCTTCACATAGAATTGCTTACGGTGGTAAAACCTCACCGTAGCTTCTTCTGTTATTTCCTCCGCCATGAAAGACTCGAGTATGATCATGTTACTATCAATCCCTTTGTGATCGACAGCCTTCTTGAGACAACATCATCACCTCTGCGTCACACTCCATAAAAGTACGAGCTCAGCTCTTTCTTCTCCAATACTACCAATATTGGCAGCTACTCAAAAGCCACGACTATCATCTCCGGTAGCAGCAACATCATCTCTCCTCTTTCCAGCAGCGAACTACATTATCACAGACTCCCATTTAATCCGAGACAGCATCTTTGTATTCTAAAAGTACCATCTCATCAATGCAGCTACCTCAGCTTACCTTCTATCTTCCTCGTGTAACTCAAATTCAGATACATTCCAACTGTTCTGATCACTGTTCTTCATCATAACAACTACTCCGGCAGACACATCTTCACAAACCAATTATAGTTGCAGGAAATCCTACAACCACACCCTTAACAAGATCTATAGAACAATCTAAGAAATCATCATAAGAATCATAAGAACTTTTATTAAATCTTCAAATTAGATACAAAGTATTGAGAAAACTCTAACTTGGGGATCAAACAAGCTTTCTCTCTCCTAAATATCTTATCTAAACTCTCCAAAAAGGTCTCCCTGATACAAGGTCGCTCGGCTCCTCATATAGGATTTTTACATAGTGGAAGACAACTAATAAAGCCCATATTTTCGGATCTGGCGTGCATTATTTACGCACGCTTACATTGGCTCTTCTCGCATATACTATATAATACCGCATGGTTCTTCACACTTTTCTCGTGATTAAGATGACTTCATGTGATGCGTCATTCTGGATATGTTGTACGTGATTGTCTTCGTTCGGTCTTCATGATCATTATTTCGCATACTTACTAGGTGTGCGGTATCTTGTATCCACATTTTTCCTCTTCTCATACCGTTCTTTTGATAAAGGGATCCATATGAGAAAAACTAATTTACTCTGCCGGACCCGTTCACCTTTTCGTATTCTTCTCTGCCGACATAATCCCATGAATTAGGCATGAAAAATTACGCGTGTCTTTTCAATCAATCGTTATCTGGAACGTATTTTGTAACCGCTTCTTCTTATCCGTTCACTTTCAATCATCACATTAATGGAGTAAATCTCTTGGGAACCGTGAGTAAATCTCTTATTTACTCTCAATTGTCTTCCTCTTTTTTCTTTTTACTTTCTTTTCTTTCTCTGCAACTCTCATCTTCTTCTGCTGATGTTTCTCTGTCCCTGCAAAAGCTTGATTTTAATTACTACTTTCTCTCATTCTTACACTTTGTTTCTCACCATTAACATCTTGATCATCCTGATCTTGATCGATTTGATCATCTTTGATTATTTTTTCGTCATCTCTCATTCCCATACTTATCAAAAATGCCTCAAGCTGGTTGGAAGAACGAAAAAGAATATAAAAAATACAAGACCGAATTTGGTCAGAGAGGCTTCTCATTATCCATCCTTATTGGATCAAAACCTTCATCTACACTTGGACCTGAATGGTTTTCGCTCGAAGAGTGGAATGACCATAAGATCATCATTTCAGTTGGGCAGCTTCTCGCCGGCATTCCTGTTCCTCTTTATAATCCACAACCCCCCCCCCCCCTTTCTACAAGATTCTATCCTATGCGAGATTTTCGCGTGGTGTATTCCAATTGAGTGGTGATTGTATTAGGATAATCATAGAGTATGCCCATCGCGCAGCATGGTTAGAATCCCTTTATCCGGCAGAAGTAATAAATCCAGAGTATGCCAACAAGGAAATCAACCCTGCATATTACACTCTTGAGAGTTTTTTCAAGAATTATGATGTATTTATTATGAAGAATTAGTCATCTCGATGGGGCATCCGCTTGGCAAGAAAGGATGGTCTCGCAGAGAATGAAAGTATTATGCGAGATGTCGATTTCCATGACACTACGAACAATACCTCTCATAAATAAAATGATACTCGATGGTTGGAGTATCCCATCGTTTTAGTGGGTCCCTATATAACTAGAAGAAGCGGAGACGGTTCACCTCTTCCCCTTCCTGCGGGATTCAACGCCTACAATCCTTAGGTATTCAGGTGGCCCGAAGAAGCCACCGTGGTATATTACTTTTACATCCCCTTGTTTATTTACTTCATTTCTTTTATCTTTCGTTTCTCTTGTCACTTTCTTTGGTTTCAGATTTCCAAGCAGATGAAAAAGGCTAAGAACTTGCCTCAGGTGGCATCTTCGTGCGATAATGAAGTAAGAAATACCCTTTATATAATTTTAACAATATTGTTGCCTCCATTTCTTATCTTTCATTATTCGCGTAGGTGGTGGCTGCAGGTGCTAAAGGTAAGGGAAAGATTTGCTACAAGAAGATCTCCTCCAAATCTTCTTCCTAGAATCCTCCAAAGAAACGGAAGGCAGTTTATGTTAGGAATCGATCAAAAACGCAGAGGAAATTTAGTTTTTAAAAATTTCTACCAAAACCCAACATTAAGTTTCATAAATGTTAATAATAGGAAGGGGGATTAACATATCTGTGTACTTTTTTCGCTTAATCCAATCTTAGGAAGAACAAGCTTTACGTTCTTAATCCAATCTTAGGAACACCAAGCTTCACGTTATTTCCTTGCTTGCAACTTTCTCTTCCACGATTTGGTGTTGTGTACTTCAATACCAACGAATGCAACAACTCCTTGAAAAATACCAACCACTTTCTTTTCTTCATTGGATAAGAGGCTTTTTAATCTCCCGCCGATGCTTAGTACTCAAACACCAACACGAATCACTGTAGCTTGGGAGGAAGATGAAGGTTTCTGTCTGTAGCTCTTTTGACCAAAATTATTTTTCTTTTGTTAGAAAGATAAGACGTGTTGTTGTATAAGAAAAACTCGTGTGTTTTTCTCGACCGGGCTTTCACACAATTAACTTAATTGTATAAGGACGGGAAAACAAGAAGGCCTAGTTTCTCTTAGCTTTTCGGTTTGTCTAGCTTTGATAACTTGCTACCTTTATATAGTTTTCATATCAAGAGTTATCCTACTTGTTCTCAAACACCTTTTCCAAATACAATTAGGTCTCTTGGGATACAAGCTATTTTAGCTTTTCTTAACCGTATAGAACTTTATGTGTCTCACACAATTTCAAATACGATTAAGAAATTACAATTCATTCCACCAAAGACTTGTAATTTACAAAGACTCTAAAATTACTTGTTTTAATAAAAGTAAAACCCTTCCTCTACTTTCTTACAGTAGGTCCCTCCTCTAATACCGGTATTCATAAACTCCCATAGGCGTGTAACAATTACATATCAGCACCTGTGCTGAATTTATATCTTGGTCCTTGATGTGCTTTTCTTATTATTATTCTAATAATCACTTAAACAATTTAAGTGACCACTGGACAGTCTAGAATAATAATTCTTGCACAATAATCCAAGGGAATACACACTCGAGGTGGATACCTTATTGAATATGTATATTCTTACTGCACACTCACAACCATCCATCTTACCCAGATATTGGATCCAAATGACCTCACTTCTTGGTAAGACAAGATAGATGGAAATACGCGCAAGATATATACATATTCTCAGGATTAAGAACTTACGTAAAGTAGTAGCTTAGATACATTCATTATCTAATATACAATGAACATAACTAACCGACCGGTTCTACATAATCCAATTACATCAACCTGCTAGATTTAGAAGTCTCCACTTATATGATTGAGATTCATCATAATACATACGTATTTGTCATAACAAGTTATAATCTAAACAATGAATAGAATTCACGTAGATTACGAAAAAATAAATGTCACCAATATATTATATCTCCCACTGTATAAATTATAAATAATATATTCGACCATATCTCACTAGCATGTTTAAAATGAACTGTTAGATAATATTTAAAATGTAATGTCAAACTATTGTTTTAGGGAATAATCCCAACAGTTTCCCCTTCTCCTTCAGGTTCCCAATCTAGTGATGATGAAGATATTCCTTCTCCTGATGATTCCTTGATCGCATCTTCTATGGGGAAGCTATCTAGTATCTTCTTTGACTCCATGTCAGCAATTGTAGATGACGTATTAACTCGTACCTGTGAGATGATCGCAAAGATATGTGATGCCCATTATTTAAACTATAAATATCTTTGTGGAATTGCCTCAACAGTGAGTCCAAACTTCCAGTTCGCGCTTGGCTCTTTGATAAGTTCTATATTTTCGCACCTTCTTCGATGATGTCTTTACCCTTTATATTCTAATATTCATCTTATGTCTTCGCAGATAGCCCGCACGTCATGTTTCTTCTGAGCTTCTGAGAAGGCTTCGCTCTCTTGAAAATGAGAATAATAAACTTAAGGCTGAGAATTCCACCAATGCTGATAAGGTCATTAAGCTTCGTGAGAGGAATAATCAACTACTTGGTACGCGTTTCTCTTATTATCCTACCTTTTTATACACTGCGTCATTCTCGCCCCTTTTAATTTCTTGTGTTCGCAGAACTTTATAATTTAACTGATGAAGTATCTAATCTCCCTAATGATGATGAGATTCTTCTTGAGTATCTTAATTCCTCTTTGAACAACTTCCCGGATGATGGACTAAAGAATCTTAGCCTGGAGGAACTAAGGTCAAAATATGAGGCCCTTAGGTTTGAGCATAGATCTATTATCTGTAAATAATGTCCTCCAGCGTCGAAATAACATGGATAAAGAGACTATACAAATTTTGGAAGCGAAAAAGAACGCACTTATAACTGAAAAGGATAAATTAGTTGTCAAAGGTGTTGAAGCTTTCAAGAAGTTTCATGAGGCTCAACTCCAGATTCAGATAGAAAGAGATCTTGCTATAAGCGAGAAGAAAGCGCTGGCCGAATGAGAGAACATGATCCGCTCTCAACTTCTCATTGAAAGTGATACTGAATTTGAATGGGCTGCTAGAGTCCTAGATAGTGCTCGAAATGACTTAGATGTGAATGTTATCCTTGAATCGGATGATTTTTGACAAATATTCTCATGCGACTTTAACCTTTTGACCTTTTTATTTTGCAGTGGACGAGAGGAAGTATCTTGAGAATATTGAGAATCTGGAGGCGAGTTTATCCGCTCGTGATTCTAAATATCGCAGACTCAAGAAGAAGTTTACTACCACTGTTTCCAACCTGATTAAGGATGATGGTCGCATTCGTGATGTGGCTATTAAGAAAGTCTGCACCGATAATAACATCCATCTGATAAACTATAACTTCGCTGAGGTTTACCCTAATGAAGAAGACTCTGATATCTCTGATACTGAGGGAGAATATGAAGAATATGAGGATACCGACGAAGAAAGTAGTGGTTCTGAAGTTGAGGAGGATCCTGAAGTTGACATGGGTGGGAAACAGTTGTTATTTTCGAAGATATTTTCTTCCTTTTCGAGCTTGTAAATCTTTCATCAATTTCTTGTATATTGTACATCTCCGGGTCTTCTATACTTTTTCTTCAATGTAAGCTCTTTAATTATTTGAGATTTCTTTAATGTAAATTCTCCTTGGGTTATACCTGCATTTATAAGAGGCAAAAAATAATGTTCTTTCCAACAATTGGGAGTTAGTTTGCTGATAATAATAGCATATGCATATTTGTTAATAACAATATATAACATGTGCGTAAATCTATCATATGGGGGCGGGAAACACTCCTTTATATGCTTGCATTCCCATACTTGCCTCTGTTAGTCATCACAAGATGATTGAGTTTGGCAGATGTTATATAGTATGATTGTTTGATTGATTGATTGGTGGATTCATTTCTATAAAGCTACCATGCATGCGTGTATCTGCCTCATATGGAATTTCATTATGTCGTAATCCATCATTTATTTAGTCGCATGTTTCTTTCATAACCAAATTATTTAATATCATACTTGAATTACGTTTCCATTATTTTACCTTATGTATGTGTCTTTGTTTTCTGCCCCAGCTATGTGTTGTTTATCGTTCTCGCGTCTACTCATCCTTTTATTGTTCACATCGTGAGAAAATTTCCTTTGTCTTTTCATTTTGCGATTTTGCTCTCTCATTATTTCATGCAAAACAATGTTAGTTTCGATTCTAGTTTTCTCATGAGGTCTTATTAAGCCTTCCTAAGTAAAGGTCTTACTTTGCCTAAGATTTGATTTCGTTTTTGTGCGACGAGATCGCAGGCGGTCTTCACATTTTCATATAAGGACCCATTGATCTCTCCTTATCATCTTCTTGTATTACTGCTTTTGCAGGTTATATTTCCGTGCAAATACGACAAGCCTTAATACCCCCATGAGTAAAAAGCCTCATGATATTTGCATCTTTTGACATAATTCATCTCCCTAACGGAGGGTGCCGTCCTTATATTCCCCCTGACTTCCCCTTCAAGGAAGCTTATGATGAGCACGAAAGTGAGACGCATTTTCACCCATAAATACATTAGCTATGACTCATTTTATCACTAATAATCTTGTTTGTAGGTGTTTTTGTCAAATAAGCTCTTATGGAGAAAGTTGCTCGAAAAAGTACTTAAGGCACCCCGAAGGATATTTTCTAAACGGACTCCAACTTTGGCTAAGGGAACCCAATTAATAAGGGGCACCCTAATTGCTATTCGCACACCAGAATCGGATAAGGGGCGCCCATCTTCTTCTTCGTTTGAATTTTCTGTTTTGGCGGGAAAAATGGTGGCCGAACTAGGGTTTGGTTTTTGGAGCTGTTTGAATGAGATTAAAGCGCTGAAACTAAATGGGTTTTCTCTAATTAAATTTACAGAGATGGTAATAATCTTAGTTTTGACCGGAATTGGCTGGATAATCATATTTCAAGAAAACAAGACTTTCAAGTTTTGGCGAGACAATTTTGCTGTCAACTGAGGAAACTATGGTTCGATTTTTAAACATCTTTTGAAGAGATTCAATGGCTGATATTGATTGTATAGACTTGAATTGGTCAAACAGGAATGGTATGGGCAGTGGATTCGAAGGAGTTGAGATGGATTTTCGGTTTGAAGAAAATAGAGAATATTATTCTCGTGCTATTTCTGGGAAGTTATGATGAGATTTCTGAGGAGATTTAGTGAGACTTAATCACCATAACCAATTGGTATTAGCCTGTTAGGATAATACAAGACTGGTAGGTGTTTCAGAAACGCGAAAAAAAAGAAAGAAGAAGAAGATGACACGTATTGGATCAAAACAGGGAAGAAAAATATTCTCCATATTTTGTTGAGATTAATTTTGGAATTGCATGAGGAAAGAGTTTGTTCGACAGATTATGTAATATCTTTGGAACGTGCTTGGATGAATTTGGTCCACTGGAAACGCGTGAAGAGAATATAGAAGGAAATAAATCACGTAAAAATGGTAGAAAATGATCCCGAGTAAAAGAAATTATATTCGAGTTATTACGAAGGATTTTGGGGGTCTGTTGAGTATAAAATAGGTGATTGGGATGAAGAGACGGATATAGAGAGTTTGGGGTGAAGAATAGAGAATTGCAGAGGCAACTTCTCTGCTACTGCAGAGAAGAAGAAGAAAAATAACAGACTACACTTGTAGTCTGTCGTTTAGAACTGTCGATGTTTCTTCCATGAACGACAGTTTTCAGCGACAGAGTAAAACATTTGTTTTCTGTAACAGCCATTGTAACAGTTTTGTAACGGCTCTATAGCGTTGCGAAATTCAATTTTCTTATCTTTTTACCTCTTGTAAGCACTTTTGAGTAATAAAAATCCATTTTGAGCATGTCTACAATATCAGGAGTTAAACCCATATACTTGGTCGATGGGTGAATTTAATTTATTCTCTATTTGACTTTTGCACTAATTAAAATAGAATTATGATTTGATTAAATTGGTTGTCATCCAATAAGATAGGTTATGCTTTGTTTAGATAATCTATGCATAGGGGATACAATTAATCTTTTGAGAGTCTACCTTGGAAAAAATAAGAGTCGGTTTTATTTTGTTTATTGAGCTTTAATTGTTGAGAATAAATAAATTGAACCTATTGATATGAATTCGGTGGAATCCTAGGCCCAGTAACTCTCTCCTTTGTTTATTATTTTCATTAAACCTTTAAATTTAATCTTCGCAAGTCTGAGAGAACGAATCTTAATTACTACTACGAAAACTTTGAAAAATCTTCAATCAGCTTACCCCTACCGGGTTAGGTGGGATCTTCCCATCCAGTGATGCAATAATCAGTTATTTTCGCGGCCTCTTATCTCTTCAGCGATATGGCTCATGGTTACGAGATCGCACCCTAAGTGGGGTTTCTTTGGACCGAGTGCATCATAGTCAAGACTTATCAAGAGCATCCAGGTGCTCCAGACGCCCCAGGCATTCTTGAATCAACCGTGTACCCCCGACGCCCTGATCGAGTTTCTGCACTCCTTAGGAGACGCCTTGTCACCTTAGCCTTTCGACTTAGGCGCCTCTCCTGGATGGGTTTTCATTTTACCCCAAATCTCCATGACTTGGGTTTTAGGGTCGGTGTAGCTTTCCCCCAAGTCATGCTAACTAGGTTTTCCCCAATTATGACGCACGTTAGGTCTTATTATTGCCTCTTTATATATGCGAACTAGGGTGCACGCCATAGTTGGATTCCTAGCCTCCCTAATTGGAGTCGTTATTTCTGTTGCCTTCCTATAAGGTCTTATTATTGCCTTTTTATGGTATGGTATTATCATAAGGAATGAAAATTTTTCATTTGCATTCACACTCTTGATTAATACAATTATGATACTCTTGATTAAAAGATATACATCTGAGATGACTTGGTTGCTTGTTTCGCCCCCTGCACTTCATTAAGTTCGCATATACTTTTATTCATACTTGTTCGCACATAGTCTATTTCTTATGGTGTGCTATGACTGCCGCATGAACCATGTCTCTTCGAATAATTCTGGTTCCAAATCTCATCAGATGGTTTACCTTCTTTATCATTTGCTAATTTATACATTCTATCTCCAACCACCTTCTTGACCCTATACGGCCCATCCCACATGTTCTCCATGTTTCCCTTATTGTTTTCCTTAAAGCGCGGTTTCTGCCTCAACACCAATTCTCCTTCCTGGAATTCGGTCTTGTTAACACACTTGTTGTGTTTATTCTCTTGCGCAGTTGTTGCCGCCTTTACTGAAGTCGTTCTTGTTAGAGCATAGCTCGGTCGAACTCGCATAAGTTGATATCTCAAGGATGTTTGTTAATATTAGTAATCAAAACCATAAAGTATTTGATTTCTAGTCTACTATAGCTAAAGTTTCGGACTAGGATAGAAAGTGTAGTTGAGCTCAAGAACTCCATGGAGATCATCATACAAGACGAAGGACTACTCAAGGAACCAGTGGATCTTCATTGAATAAAAGGTATATGGAGACTTGAACTTATCTATCACTCAAAAGTCTATCTATTTTATCTCCTATCTTAAGACAAAAGTCGTATTACTATATAGACTAAGAATATACACATATGATATTTCGAGCTGAGTATATCTCGCTTATCTATTTCTCGAAATATGTGTTGGTAAAGCTTTTGCTTTAGCCAAGTTCATCTTTACCTAGTGACGAAAGTCATGTTATGTTTCAATCATTTTGGAAATTGCTCTGACGAAAAATAGTTTGTGAATAACAACTATATAACGCCCTCTGAGAATGTTTCAATGATTGAAATGAGATTTTAGATAGTATAACCATTGGAGGATATAAGCATTGTTGTGGAAACACATATATGTATAAGTCCTTATTGCTTGAACCGAAGTTTGCGAACTTTGTTGATCAAGTGTGTAGGATCAGAATATCGCGATGACAGTATTCTTGCGAGATTAATAACACTTCTGCGAGAATACCGCGAGCTCTTCAAAAATACTTTGCTAGTATCACGGAGTAAGTTAAAGAATGACGTAATAGCTGACGATTGAGGAAACACGAGAAGAGCATGATTTATCAGCGACGGTTACAATGCTTGCGAGATTTTATATTATAGCTATAGCGATAAGATCGTAAATCAAATCCGAAATTAAAGGGTAGCTTAGCTGTCATCCATTATGTATCTACCCTATATATAGAGACCCAGTATGTTCAGAGGGGGGATGATGTATTTTTTAGAGTTGAGAAAGTCTTGAGGAGAGAGAAATATTGAGAGATTAATTGTATTCTTGATTTCTTCCAATTCTGTAAACATTTCTGAGAATTAAATGATAAATAGTCATTTTTAATCTTTAAGTATGAGTTGATTATTGTGAAATCTTAGCAAGGGTGTAGTGTAGGATTTCCTGCAACTACAAAGTGAAACCGGAGTAGTGCGTGAGCTCAGTCCGCGAACTCATCATACAAGTTCAATCCACGAACTGGCGAAGTTCGCGAACCCGAGAATTTCTGCTAGAGTTTGTGAACTCCATCGAGGAACTTAAATCTGCGAACCCAGTCCGCGAACTTGAGTAGGTTATGTCTAAAAACGATGTTTGTGAACTTATCTTAATAAACTAAAGAATGCTATTGCAAACCGTGGCTTTATAGTTCATGAATCGATTAGAGTGAATCACATCATTTTTGCTTCAATTGTGTCTTATGTAGTACATGAGATCTCATAGCAATTGAACAACTCTCTAACAAGTTCATTTGAGTCATTTGGACTAGCTATGGTGAAGAAGAATATGATTGATATGAAAGTTATCATTTGGATAACCATTTGGTTAACTAGTGTTGAACCAACCAATGTACAAGTTTGGGTACGGTTACACAAACCCAAAATTGTCTAGTACATGTATGTATAACAAGCTATGTTTTCGATCTAACGGTTGATAAATATTAGCTTGTATCTAATCAGGTTTTCATCTAACAGTGAATATTGAATGCTTTGTTACTAAGCTAACATTGATTGCAAACCCTGATTTGAAAGACTATATAAGGGAGAACTCTAGCAACTAGAAAACCTAATACCCACACATTCTGTGTGATACTAGTTTGCTAAGCTAGAGTCGATTCTCCTTTAACCCTTGTTTTTCTTCTTCTAAAATCAAGTTAACGACTTAAAGACTTCATTGGGATTGTGAAGCCAGACCGATACTATTTTTATCGTAGTTGTGTGATCTGATCTTGCATCTTCTATCGTAAGAGTACAATTGTAATAATTGGCTTGAGATTTATTTCTACGATAGGCAAGATATAAAAGTAGTCACAAACACTTTGTCTCATCATTTTTGATTTTTCAATAATCTTCTTTGCTGCGTCGATTAAGTTTATTGTGAGGTGATTGATAAAGCTGAGATGTTCTTCGGGAATATAAGTCTGGTTTTATCAATCGGTTCATGTTCACCTTAATTTATCAAAAGACAAAACAAACTCATAGGTTTATTCGTGGGAGACAAATTTATCTATCCTTGTAGACTTTTCTGTGTGAGACAGATTTGTTTGCTAAAGTCTTCGAATTTGGGTCGTAGCAACTCTTGGTTGTGGGTGAGATTAGCTAAGGGAATCAAGTGCGCAATATCCTGCTGGGATAAGAGGCGTAAGATCATAATTGTACCATAGATCAATGTGAGATTGATTGGGGTTCAACTACAGTCCAGACCGAAGTTATCTTGAAGTAGGCTAGTGTCTGTAGCGGCTTAATACAATGTATGTTTAATCTGGACTAGGTCCCGGGGTTTTTCTGCATTTGCGGTTTCCTCGTTAACAAATTTTCTGTGTCTGTGTTATTTCTTTTCCACATTATATTTTGTTATATAATTGAAATAATACAGGTTGTGCATTATTCAATCAATTAGAATATCCGACCTTATTGGTTGTGGGTTTAAATTGATTAACACTTGGATATTGGTCTTTGGTACCATCCAAGTTATCTCTCTTTGATTAAGACTCGCAAATTGTATTTGCTTGAGTAAATCAAATTGAGAGATAGAGATAATAAACTCTTTGAGATATTTTTTTATCTAGATTGAGTCTGACTGTCTAGTTGATTCTCTAGTAAAGTAACTCGGAGTTTGTCCATACATATTGCTAATCAAAATATTGGGTGTGTTTGTTAGACCCCCGCTTTTTCAATTGGTATCCGATCAGGAAAACACGTTTAAGACCTTACAAGTATGTGTTTGTAGCGATCTGACTCTATGGACGACAAAGTCTCTTGTAACGCTTCACTAGGTTTAAAAACAAATCGTAGAAGGAGTTCTGATAAACTGGTTACTCTCCAAAAAAGGTTGGATGAACAAATACGGATCGATTCTGATCTTGTTGCGGAAATTGCAATACTGAAGAATTTGAAACCCATTTTAAATTCCTTAATGGATGTGAGTAACTCCAGTAGTTCCTCTCTCAAGAAGCATCATACATCAGCTGTTAAACAATGATTAAATGTTGTGAAAACTAATATAACTCAGAACTGCTCTACCAAACTAAAAGGTGTTGGCCCATGTTTGTTTTGTGATTCCGCCAATCACTTTCAACATAATTGTGTGTCTTTTCAAAAGAGATTAAAAGTTGCAAGTGACCTTTATAAGAGAACTCAACAACTTCATGCATCTCTAAAAAGACATACAAAACTATTGGGAAATTCCAAACAAAATAGTACTAATAGTAAGGGATCTTTTGCTTTAAAATCAACATCACCTTTTTAATGGTTTCTTGACAGTGGATGTGGCAGACACATGACAGGTGACCTCACTTGGTTTGTTTCTTCAGACGACTATGAAGGCGGACCAGTAACATTCGAAGATGGGAGATGTTGCTACATAAGCAAGAAGAGGACGATCAAATTACCTGGCGTACCTGAAATCCATGATGTAGTCTATTTAAAAGGTATGACTGCAAATCTTCTTTCTATTAGTCAAATTTGTGGCAAAGGCCATCGAGTTGTCTTCAATGCAAATGGATGTGACATTGTAGACAAAACTGGGAAAATAATTTTTCAAGGAACTCATGGTAAGAATAATTGTTATCTTCTTGATACTCAGTTCAGCAATTGTTGCAATTTGACTAAGGTGGAATCTACACATCTTTGGCATGAACGTTTTGGCCACATCAATTATCGCCTTCTAACTAAGATCATTAACAAAGAACTTGTAAGAGGAGTTCCCAAAATCAATGCAAAGATTGAAGGTGTATGTGGTGCCTGTCAAAAAGGTAAACAAACAAAAGTTCACCATAAATCATCTCGAGATATTCTCACTAAAGCTCCACTTGATTTAATTCATATGGATCTCTTCGGACCAATTCAACAATCCATTGTTGCTGGTAAGAAGTATGCTTTGGTTATGGTAGATGATTACACCAGATTCACGTGGGTTTCATTTCTATCTCATAAGAATGAAACCCTTGGAGAATTCAAGATTATTGTTAATAGAATCCAGAACGAACAAGGTCGCAAACTAAAGAAAATTAGGAGTGACCGTGGAACTGAATTCAAGGACACTAAAGTAATTGAATTCTGTGACGAACTGGGAATTATTCAACAATATTATCCACCTATTACTCCTCAATCTAATGGAGTTGCAGAGAGAAAGAACAAAAATATTCAGGAAATCGCTAGGGTAATGCTCCAAAACAAAAATCTACCTTTAAGGTTTTTGGGAGAAGTTGTTTTCACAGCATGTTATTTGATCAACCGTGTTTACTTACGGTCCAAAACCCTCAACACTCCTAATGAGTTGTGGTACGGTAGAAAACCCAACTTGCACTATCTTAGAGTGTTTGGTAGTAAGTGCTACATTCTGAAAGATCGAGAATAGAGAGGGAAGTTTGATACCAAAAGTGATGAAGGTATTTTCCTTGGCTATGCTTCTGATAGTCGTGGTTTCTGAGTATTCAATCTCAGAACCCAAGTCATGATGGAATCTACTAACGTTATCATCGATGATATTAGTAATTTTCATCATGAAAATTCTCCTGTTGAATTGCCTCCAACAGAGACAATTCAGAAAGTCAAAGAAATACCTGAATCAGTTGAAGTTATCCCAACTGTTATTGATCCTGATATTTCTAGTGACGAGGAGAAGAACAATGATCAAGCTGCTCCTGAAGAACAAGAACGTGTCCCTCCACGAAACCTATGGGTTCAAAGGAATCATGATCCAAATATTATTATTGAAGGAAGAGATTCTACGGCTAAAACAAGAGGATAACTTCAAAATATCTGTAATTTTGGTTGTTATCTGTCTCTTGTAGAACCGAGAAATATTGATAAAGATCTTAGCAGTCCCGCATGGGTGAATGCAATGCACGAAGAGTTAAATCAATTTCAAAGACAAGAAATATGGGAACTCGTACCTTGTCCCTCCAATGTTGATATTGTTGGTACCAAATGAATATTTAAGAACAAGTCTGATGAATATGGCACAATTGTTAGAAATAAAGCCAGACTTGTCGCTCAAGGATATTCACAAATTGAAGGTATCGATTTTGACGAAAACTTTGCAACTGTGGAACGCCTTGAGTCCATCAAACTATTATTAGCTCATGCTTGTTTTCTCAAGGTTAAGCTTTTCCAGATGGATGTAAAATCTGCGTTTCTAAATGGGATTTTAAAAGAAGAAGTATATGTTACTCAACCAAAAGGGTTTGAAAACCGTGATTTTCCAGATCATGCTCTAAAACTCAAAAAGGCTTTATATGGTTTAAAACAAACACCTAGAGCCTGGTTTGAAAAACTTACCACTTTTCTTATTAGGAAAGGTTTTTCAAGAAGTGGAGATGATAAGACCTTATTTACCAGATGTAGTTGGAAAAACGTTGTCATTGCTCAAGTCCATGTAGATGATATCATCTATGGGTCAACTTCTGAGAAGCTAGCAAAGGATTTTCAAGTTTCACTTGCTAGAGAATTTGAAATGAGCAATGTTGGTGAATTAAAATTCTTTCTAGGATTACAAATTCAGCAACATAAGGATGGAATTTACTTATCCCAAGAAAAGTATGCAAGGGATCTTGTGACAAGATTCGGCTTGGATAAGTCTTCTAAAAAATTGACACTTATGCCTACTACTGGTAAACTGCATAGAGATGAGAAAGGATTAAAAGTAGATCAAAAGTTGTATCGATCTATTATTGGAAGCCTTTTATATATAACAGTTACTAGACATGATATTTCTTTTAGTGTTGGTTGTTGTGCCATATTTCAGGATGATCCAAATTAATCTCATCTTGAAGATGCAAAAAGGATCATACGATATGTTAATCACACTGTCAGGTTTGGTCTATCCTACACTTTTGATACTAACACTGACCTCTCTGCTTATTCTGATGCTGATTGTGCAGGATGTGTAGAAGACAGAAAAAGTACATCAGGGGGTTTCTACTATGTAGGATTGAATCTTGTTGCTTGGCACAGTAAGAAATAAAATTCACAATCCCTATCTACATGCGAAGCAGAGTATATTGTTGTCGGGTCACGTTGTACTCAACTTCTATGGATAAAACAAATGTTGGCTGACTATGGAGTTGATACTGGAATAGTGAAGATCTTTTGTGATAACTCTAGTGCGATTCGAATTACTGAGAATCCCTTCAAGCACTCAAGAACGAAGCACATTGACATAAGATACCATTTTATTCGAGATCTTTATGAGAATGGTATTATCAATATGGAATTTGTGCCTTCCGAACAACAATTGGCTGACATTCTCACCAAACCATTAGATACTGCCACTTTTCAGCATCTACGGTAGTCTATTGGTGTTATTTCAGTTCATTAGCTTTTTCCGTAACTCTTGCCCCTGTGCTTATCTCGATATTTTGGGCAATTGAGTTGGAACTCCAGTAGTTTTACGCCATGTTTGAGTTTGATTCACATAGGTTGTTTTTCTATAGTGTGTTTTGTTCAAAATGCTTCTTTTCTTTCGAAATTAAGGTTGCTCTTGTTGTTTCTTTGGGAATGACATATTATTGGGGAGAGTTCTTTTGAACTTGTGCTTAATTGAAAAATATTTGTGGGGAGTGCGGCTGTGGAATATTAGAGGGGTTATCTTGTATCTTTATGAACTCCTTGATGAATGCATTTAACTTCGGCTTTATGATTGCATCTAAACAAGATGATATACATTTACCTTTGGTCATAAACCGTCTCTTACGGAAATTTCATTAGGATCCCGTTCTTGTACCTTTGCCAATTTTATTGACAAAAAGGGGGAGAATTAATATGTAGTTCACACTACAATTACATCTGGTTTTCGGATCATTATGTAAGGGGGAGTGGTTTCCATGTGAGATGGAGTATTGACTAATGGGGAATGAAGTTGTAGATGGTGGATTTTCGACAAAGGCTAAAATCGTAAACCCATAACTATACGAACCTATGATCCAGCAGTCAGACGTAAGTATTGAGATACGGATCTCTTATCTAATCCTCTGATTTAGAATACATTCTCTCAGAGTACATGTAGATATGTGGTCTCACGGCTAGACAACAACATATCTCATGAATACTGAACACTTCAGTAATTATTTCTATATAGAATCACGGGATGGACGGCTCCTAGACAGCTTGCTCTGCTAGTATAGAGCGATAACGTCTTCAGGATACAAATAACGAGTTTACCCTGACTATATAAAGGATATGAAACTCCATCAAGCTCATATCGGAATAATTAATGCTCCTATATAGACTGATCTGCTAGTATAGAGCCATAAGTTAATTATTCCCAAATTCTTGGATTCATCCACAGAATTTCCAAAAATATTCAAATATTTTCGCAGATATTTCATTACTGCAAACCATGGTTCTTCACAGCAGAAATCCATGGGTTAGTAATAAATATTCAATGAACGGGCATCAGAGATGCCTCTGAGTAAGCCCTATCTCAAACCTAAATTCTTGGATTCATCCACAGAATTTCCGAAAATATTCAAATATTTTCGCAGATATTTCATTGCTGCAAACCATGGTTCTTCCCAGAAGAAATCCATAGGTTAGTAATAAATATTCAACGCACGGGCGTATGAGATACCTTTGAGTAAGCCCATATTCAAATGGTGAAAGTGAACTCAACGACGATGCACTAACAATCATTGCACGAACGAGTATTTAAAAATACGACGAGACGATGAACCTATGCAAAATAGGAAAGAAAATAATAAATAATTAAAAATTGACGAAGGCGCTGGGAGCATGGGCTCACTGACCGGCCGACCGTGTCGTGGTCAATCACATGCCAGTTTCATATTTTTATCATATTTTTTGTTATTTTCCTTGAGTTCATGAAAATTCTTTCATTTGAACAAATATCCTTCGTTTTGAGGAAACTCCTCAGTTTCATGGTGTTTCTTTCACTCCAAAGAAATAATATAAAATTAGGAAAGAATATTGTGGGGTGTGACCATTGGCCAACCGGCCATGCCTTGGTCCCAGCCGGCCCTACACCTCATGATTCCTCACTATTTTATTATTATTTCCCTAATTTCATGAAAACTCCCTAATCTCATGATATTTCCTTGGTCCCATGAAAAATAATATAAAATTAGGAAAACCCGTGCGCACGGGCCATAGCCGGTCGGTCAAACCCTATATGGCTTTACACGTTCCTTTTTATTATTATTATATTTTTCATGTTTTCATAATCCCATGAAATTCCTTGATTTCATGATATTTCCTTCAAATTATGAAATTTCCTTTAAATTATGAAATAATACATAAAATTAGGGAAAATGCACGGGACCGGGCCCTGGCCGGCCAACCATGCTCCAAGCCGGTCCCACACGCCCACACGTCCCTTATTTTATTTTTTATGTTTCCCTCATCTCATGGAAACTCCTTGATTTAAACAAAACTCTTTAATTTTAGCAAAACTCCTTGATTTTATCATATTTCCCTAAAATCATGAAAATATTATGTTGTTTTTTTTGGAAAAACTTGTGGGATTGGCCCCTTGGCCGGCCGGCCATGGTTGGTCCCACACTTCATGATTCCTTCACTTTTCCATTATTTTCCTTCTAAAATGATTGCTCAAATGAACATCTGAAAATATCAAAATTCTCATAACTGAGATACGGACACTCTGGAGACATGATCATGTTATCTTGACTGACCAAGGTTGGCTCTTTGGCTCTCAATGAGCCGGTCTTACATATGATCACAATTTGACCTAATTTGCGCAATTGCACGTATTAGGTCCAAAACTCCTCCAAACGACTTGGAACTTCATGGAACGATCAACACATGATCCCGTGACCACCCAGGTCCGGTTTCATGACCCCTTGGTCGGTCCTCCACCTCTTCATAATTAATCAGGTTTTATCACCTAATGCTGAACCCATCAGTAATTCGAATAAATGATTAAACCAGCATTTAATCATTCTTTCATCAACAAGTCACCAACTCTTCAAGAGGTCTTGGTGTTTGCTCACGTGAGCATATGGGTGTTACATGATTGACCCACGGTCTCATGAAACCAATCCTTCCTTCGTTCCATGGTTCAATTCCTAACAAACCATGAAGTGATCATCAATTGATCAAACTAGTTCTGAGTCCAAGGATTATAATTCCAGATTCAAACACTAATAAATTTATGATGACCTCATGATCAATATTCTTATTAATTATACTCGGTTCAACTACCAGTATTTTAATTAATATTTTATTTTGGTCACACTGCCAATAATTTATTAGATGAGCAACACTTGCTCAGATAAGCAATACTTGCTCAAATCAGAAAATATTGGTTCAACTATCAATATTCATCAAATCATCGAATGAGCAATACTTGATCGCCTCAACTATCAACGTGAGGATCATGCCCACGTTCAATCCATGAGTTTCAGGATATTTTTACAAAATCATGTTCAACTCAGTAAATACATGGACTCATCGTCCCATGATATCACGAAGTCAGCAACTGACTAAACTAACCACGAGACGTCAATCGTGTCACTTGGGGGGATATCAACTAGGGTTTTGGTCTGGCGGTCTACGGCACGTGTGTTCAAATACACGATGGAATGTGAGCATTTAGTGCAATCAGTTGAAGGAGTTAACAAAGTAGTGGGTGGAAAACCAACCAAGTCTCCACACGATGAGCAACTGGTTTCAAACACTATTTCCATTTCTCTACTCTTTGATTCCATCAACTGTCACACTTCATGGGATCATGGTGTCTACAATTCCAGCAATATAAATAAGTCTATGAATCATGATTGAAACAACAATAAAAACAACGTCAACAACGACAATGATCTCACGTCTCATTGACATCACAGGATCAACAACTCATCAATTGAGCAATTACTCTCAACTGAGCAATTTCAATCATTCAGAACTTATTGTATTCAGAATTCACAACACACCTACAATCTTTGATTACCATTGATTCCACACATTTCTTAGCTTCCCTCCTACAAATCAACCCATCCTCTCTTGTGACCGAATTTACTCTGGAATGACCATTGTCTTGGTTTAGGCCGGAGTACTACATATTGATCTCTCGAATTCAAAGCACCCCCTTTGCAGTGGTGCATCTGTGTGAGGTTGAACATTTCGCTCGGTTCAAGGAGTCTCCTCCGCACGGTCGTCTCCTCAATTCCTTAAAAACCAACAAATCGTTTTTTCCCATCTACAGATAGGCTACCACAGTGGGAGATCATTCTCTCGGTTGCAATCTCTCATTTTCACAAGATGGTTGGTCTTAGGTCCAGATCGGTCACAAATCCTAACGCAAATATCGCCAGCACTAGCAACAATGAAAATATCCCGGAAACTGTTCCGGCCACTAACACTGACGGTGGTGACATCACTCCTCCTCACACCAACACGGAAGGTCATCCTTAGTTCGGCCGACATCCCGAAGAAATCATAGGAAACCCACCACCTACCATGGATGATCTCATCAAAATGCAAGAGACTCTTGCAAAGAATCATACGGATATGGCTGCAACACAACAGAAATTATTGGACCATCTGAAGACTCTCAC
This sequence comes from Papaver bracteatum, assembly GCA_023529315.1. Lineage (NCBI taxonomy): Eukaryota > Viridiplantae > Streptophyta > Magnoliopsida > Ranunculales > Papaveraceae > Papaver > Papaver bracteatum. Next base: position 473,252 of record JAJJWX010004422.1, on the reverse strand, counting down.
TGACAAATTGTCAGAGAAGGATCAAGAAAAAGGGAAAGAAAAATAAAAGTCCTCAGACGCTGCTGATCCTGAGGTATTTCCAATTCACACAGTGGATGACGACGAAACCAACAAAGCCACGGGAAATTCGTCAACAAAAGAATCATCAAACTTCATCACTCGGGAAGACTTGGAGCGCCTTCTGGAAAATCATGGAAAAGACAAGACATCACATGTCCATCATCACCAACCTCCTTATCCTGCTGCTACGCAGAATATTCCCCTTCCAAAAGGTTATGTCTCCCCAACTTTCACTCTATATGATGGAACCGGCAATGCTCGGGAACACGTCTCTCGTTTCCTTGAAGCCTTGGGAGAGCATGAACATAACCATGTTGTTCGCCTCAAGGAATTCTCAAAATCTTTAAAAGGCAGGGCGTACACCTGGTACAACAATATTGCACCTAGGACCATCAACAATTAGGGAGAAATGATTAACGCCTTCAATAGGAAGTATTTATTTGTGTCAGAACAAGTCACTCTCTCTGGCCTTGGAAGGATGTTTTAGAGGGCCGGTGAAAATCCCAATGACTTTGTGAAAAGATTCAGAGTCCAAGCCTTAGACTGTCATGATCCGAACGTCACAGAACAGCAGCTGGTGGATTTATAAATCAACGGCATGCTCCCGGTCTACAGAGCTCTACTGGAGAATCTCCGATTCCATACTTTCTCAGAGTTCCACGAAGCAGCGAAAAGGTCGGCAACTACTGCACATGCTATGTTATAAAGAGAAAAATCCACAAAGACTGAAGAAGTACGAGACACTTGAGAAAGCATACGTCTAGTCAACAAGAAGTATAATATGTAGCCTTCCATAAATGATGTCACGGAAGGGAGCAAACGGAAAGCTGAGCCACATCGCAAGCATACTTCTTCCACTCCATCAAAGGCATCAAAAAAAGGATGATGTGCGAACTTCTCCTCAACATACAGAGGATCCAGAATCACATGACTTTCCCTGCTCTATTGAAGAAGTCATCGAATTGCGGGAAGCCTGGATTCAAGACGGTGAAATCAAATTGCCATATGTCAGGAAGGAACCAACTGAAGAGGCCATGGAAAATCCTCGGTACTGTCGCTTCCATAGGTTTATTAGCCATCCCACAAGCGATTGCAAGACTTTGAAGCGCATATTTAAAGAAAAGGTCGAGTCAGGAGAACTTAATCTTGGAGCCGAAGGAGTGCACAAAGATCCCCTTCCTGTCAGGACTTTCTCTATTTCCGAAGCACCAATCAAGGAAGCAGTTCATTCATTAATAGAGCATGTTTGTGAATTGCTCTATTTATCGAAAGCGCAAAGGGGAGATATGTTTACGGCTTTGAATCACATAGTTTCTGGGAAATGCCTGCTGATTTCAGATGTACCTCCTGAACCTTCATCCACTGACAAAGAAATGTATGACTGGGACTTCTCACCACAGTGCACATCAAAGGAAACGTATTTAAAAGGGCATTTGTTGATATTGGTACTACTGTCAACATCATTCCTTTTAAAACTCTTAGGGCCATCGACATTACTCGACAAGAGGCTACTCACGCTCCCACAACAATCAGAGATCATGAAGGAATTTCCAGGAATGCATATGGCTTCATCAATCTCAAAGTTACAGAAAGTTCGATCTGTACTGAGACCAAGTTTTACATAATCCGGGAAGACCCTGGATATGACATGATCCTTGGAAGGACTTGGATCCATACTGGAAGACTGACCTTCATGTCTTCAACACACTCCACTACTGACAGAGACTCCGAGTCAGAAGAAGAAGAGGAGAACGCCCCACCATTTGAACATCTAAAGGAAGTTGAAACCTTGATGGGACTTGCACAAGAACCTGGAGAGAGTCCACATGCCTTTGTCGAAAGGTTTCGAGCTCATGCAAGTCTTATTCCTCTTCATGCTCCAATATTACCGATGTTCAAATATGCTACTTTGGTCCAGGGATTTCTCCCCATGAACAGTTTAGCAATTTCCAAGAGTTATGAATGGGTAACTTCACCTCGACAATATTACACCCAATGGATGGGTTCAGCGTGTCTCCATGTTGATCATCCCGTCAAGAAATTTATTGCTAAAGACCAGGAAAAACACGACAGACAATATGCTGGATATCCTCCTCTACACCGGTGTCCATATGTGCCCCAACCATGGAGTCAGCGCAAAATATTCAAGGCGCGGACCATAAAGCCAAACAAGTTCAAGGAAGGGGATTTGGTTCTCAAAGCAACTAAACGGGATCTCCATTCTGCAAGGAGCTCTAATTGGGAAGGACCATTTATGATTGCTAAGTCCATCACCGGAGGATACTACAAACTGATCAACACGGATGGACGAACCTTACCAGTAATTCACGAGAATTGGCTTAAGGAGTTTGTCTGAGACTATTGGGCATTTGAGGTACTGGGGGTTTAAGCATTCATGACGTCTGGATTTGGCATTTTAGGATTTTCTTTCATTGTATTTCAATTCCTCCAAAACGTTTGCAATACTTGCAATCAGTATTTGAATTCAATAATTTATCAAAAATTCAATTCATATTTCTTAAAAGAAAATCTCTATCAAGTCCAAAAGAAAATCCTTAACCATCTACCAATCCAAAACCATGATATCAAAACCCAAATAAAACCTCACATCTCTCAGAAATTCATAAGTTCAAGAGATTATGGAAAATGAATCAAAGAAAATCAGCGAAGAAAGATTTTTGTGCCTCTGCATCCTTCAAAGCCTGTAAAGCCGCCTTATCCTTGTTCAGCTCTTCAGTCAGTCTGGAAATCTTGTCTTCCTTCTCCATCACATCATCATTGGGAAAGGGTATGTTATTTTCACATGAATCCTTAATAGCATTCATTTTCTTACGAAGCCACTTCACATTGAAGCCAAGTCTCTTAGAATTCTCCAAGTTGAACTCCCAATCAAAGAGTACATCTAGGGTTACGGCATTTCTGTCTCTAGTGCATATATCGCTTACAACACGCAAGAGTACACTTACCTGCATTGTTAAAGCATAAGCACGCCCAGGATTCCTGTCGACAATTATATGGCCAAATTTCTCCCATATTTTCTTGTACAAACCCACATATCCAATGGGAACGTTGAATCCACCAACTAACTCATGATACGGGAGTGAGGCATCGAATGGAGGATCAAAATCAACTCCTGCACTTGGGTATTCATACACGATTATACTGTTTTCAACTATTGGAGCAGCTTCTACAATCAAGGCAATAGTTTCTTCAGTATTTTCTGCTGGTGTCCTAAATTCTTCTATTACTGAAACAACAACAATATGGGTCCCCATGACTTCATCAACAACATCTTCATGGACTTGAAGATCATATATAGTTTCCTCCTTATCAATAGCCTCAGGGTCGCTCATTTCATCATTTTGGGTTCCTTCATTCTCAACTTCGGTATTTTGCACCTAATACGAAGATTACATGAGATTAAGAACATCCAAGCATGAAACCAAAAGAAATCATGAACTACATCATACAAGTGGTCTAACATCATCAAAGTCTTTCATTATACATGCTATATGTCAGCAAATAACGTGAAAGTCACAAAATCACGTTTGACAATAAGTTCGCCTGAGAAGATTTTACACTGCCCTGTACAAAGAAATGAACTGGGATCAATTGGTGAAGAATAAATAGTTTATTTATATACCATTATATTTTTATGGATGTTACCTACAACATGTAAAAATTTCATATCAATCGGATGAACGAGCAAAAAAATGTGGTCAAAACTCGGGACTACACGACATCTGAAAAAGTTCTGAAAGTCTCCTGGAAGTTCACTATTTCGCCTTTTTCAGGCCCTGAACGTGCTCAAAACTTAAAAAGCTTCTTCAAAAGCTTGGAAATTTCCTGGGCTTAAAGATGCATATGTAGATCATGAAAATACGATATCATACGAGGATTCTACGACGTTTTTCCTAAAATGCCGAGTTCTGAATATTCAGGTGACGTATTTTCGGAAAAACTTGTCATATATTCACATACTTTATCATTCATTCACTCATAGACCAGAAAGTTTATACTTCTATGGATGAAATATAAGATAAATATTTACCTGGGTGGTCTCTGAAGCGTTCAAGGAACCAGAATGGCTTGCATCAACATCGACAACTCTGTCACCTTCATTCGGTTTTGAACTCTGGGAGTTTTCTTCATTGCCATCCTTCGAACGAGTGTTATCGGTATTTTCCACGTCCATGGAATCATCCTCCTGGACATATCCCCAACAATTAGCATTTCATTCATGAGGTGCCATAATTAATATGGGAAGAAATACTTACAACTTCTTCTTCATCACTCAAGTCAGAAATTGTTCGCCCATAAGCGGAAAACTGAAGACCGTCAATACTTGATAGAGTAAAATTCTATAACGGAATAACAAAGGTGGTTTTAAGATCCTAATTACGTGGATGAGAAGAAGTCATGATGAAAGAGGTATCGACAACTCACCAGACAAGTCACTGGGGACTTTATAGTGTTGGGTAACATCCTATAACCTTTATGCCTGCCTTCTCCGCCATGAACAACCGCCTCAGTCTCTGAAAAATCTACACGGATTCGAGGTTTTACGCTATGACCATCCTGTGGTAAATTTCGACAACAAAATCATAATACAACTACTATAATCTTATGAAGATTATATAAAAAATGTACCTGAGAGCATCCTGGAGGTGATTTTCACTTATCACCGGAGAGATACTTCAATATTGGTCGACCAAAAATCATCTCATCAGAGGGACGACTCCTTACTGGAGGTTGACTGACTATCACGAACTCATGCAATCACTCAAATTGATCGTCCCAGAAGTCTGCATAACCTGGAGTCACATATGCAAATCTATTGGAGAAAGGGAACCAGTATTTACTTCCTTCCACATGGGTATGATCTAAGCGAGTCATGAGCTGCTCAACCGATGGCTTCCTCCTCCGAATAGTTGGAACACACTGATCCATACCCATTTGTCGAGATGCTCTATCAATATTATACTCTTCCACTGAAAGTTCTCCGTACGAAACCGATAGAAAATGACCAGGGGTGCAGCTCAACATGAAAGATCTCTCACCATCGTTCAGATCCGCGCTAGATGACAAACTCGTGCTCTCTCCAGTATTGAAGGTCATCGGTTGAGAAACGTAAGGAGGCACTGACACCCAAGGATGGAAATCGAACTCAGATTCGTCATCCAACACGTCAATAAGGCGCGCCTTAGATCGAGGCTGCTTTGTGGACCAACGCATGATCCTGACATTATCTTTCTCAGGAAAAATATGACGAGCATCAGTATTCGGTCCTTGTAAAACATTAAGGGGAATGGGTGCATAATTCTTGAAGTGTTCCCACATCAGAGCTTGAAGAAACATCGTGTTAGCATAACATTCAATCTTCAAGAAGCTATTCGACACGCTGGAGTCTATAACCAAAGAGTCTAAGTTGTAATAAAAGGAGCCCAAGAACAAACTACCTATTGGGAGTTGTTCACCTTGAGTCATCTTAATATCAAAGGGGATCACGTAAGTTTCAACAAATTTCCACTGTCTTAAAAAACATCTCTGGACAACCATAAATATAAGAAAGCAGCAATGGGTAACATCCCGTCGATAGGTTTATCAGAAACCTCGTCTTTGGGCCACCAACGTGTCAACCAGAGAGCGTAGCATCCTTTACTGCCAGCCTTATTTTCTACCTCCATTGCATATGTCAAGACATGAGAAACGACGGTCTCCTCATCTGAAAGATCCCCAGGGAGATTGCCCGTGATTGGGAGATGCATCAGAGCTTCCATGTCTTCCAAAGTAATGGTGAACTATCCCCATAAACATATGAAGGTGTGGGTAGGAATGCACCAGCGAGCAAGCAAAGCCACAATATTTCTTGCATCATAAAAAATAAACAATTCTCCAGAATCTTGAATGGCTGCGCCTGATTGAGCATGGCCCTCACATGAGGAAAACCCAACATATGTCTCGCCCATCCAGCAAACTTCTCCAAAGGTCGTCGAGAAAGCTTAAATTCTATGATCGATGCAAGGAAGACTCCTCGTTCAAGACAAAACCGGATAACTGTCTTAGGAGTCACGAATTTCTTCTGAGTGAAAGCACTGGGATTTATCAGAAGACGATACGCTGGAGATTTCAAATTCTTTTCAACTCCTGGAGTATCTTCCTCGAAAAATGCATCATCTATGTTCGGGACATTCTTAATCCCAGGAGCTTCGTCCTCGTCTTCACCAGCAGAAGTTTCATCCGTGCATGCCTCATCTCTAGAGATATCGTCATCAACACACATTTCATCTCTTGAAGTGTCGTTAACTTGGGAGTTGGTCATCTTACGAAGTAACTGCAAAAATTCACATTACATGCTACTTCAGTACACCATCCAGAATCAAGGAAATACTAGCATTAAATGGTAACTCTTAACTCCTACCTTTTATGCTTCCACTAACAATAGTGATGGTAATGTCAGAGTTAACAGCTCAAAGTCGTTCGTTTCTTCAAAACCTACAGAAGACAAACAAAACTCAGATTTTTCATAAAATCATGAATATTTCTACTGCGTGAACATTCACCATGGAATCATGAAAACTGAAACATTATTTCATCATAAATAATTATTTATTTCTAAATAATATTACACAAAACTCAAGTTTCGATTTTGGAGAAAATAATATATATTTGTATATATATAAAGAAAATGTTTTATTTACTCACGTAAATAAATAAAATTTCAATGTGAGCAAGCCTCATGAAAATAAATTTGCGGACACTCCACGGTTTCAAAAAAAAAATCCATGAACAAACCATGGTTTTATAAAATTCTTTTCCTTCGTATCGTCATACGTATTCGAATCGAAGGTTTATTTCGATTTTGTGAAAACTCACACATCATAAGATAAAGTTTTGAATTACATGAAAGCTCATACACAAAATTTTATCACTGGACACAAGTCCATATACGTATATAAAGAAGAAAAACTTTTCCTCGTATCATCGTCACTCCTTAAAACAAAGGTTTATTTCGGTTTTATGAAAATTCACCTTTTCATGATAAAACTTCGGCTCACATGAAATCTCATACACATAGTTTTATCACTGAACCTAAATATTCATATATGAAGAAAAATCTCTCCTAAATCAGGGATTATTATTAGTTTTCAAAAACTAACGATCAAACGAACATACGTTTTCAAAAACGAGGGTTTTCGACGAAACCCACACTCATATATGCACATGTATATAATTTTATCATGATCAATATGTGAACAACCCATAGAACTCATGAACATCAGCAAAAAAAAAAAATTGGACGCATACCTGTCGGCGCCGGCGGATTTTTTCCTCTCCTCCTGATGCTGGCGTAAAAGTGATGAAGCTCTGGTCGTCTGGGAAAATTAAAAAAAAAAAAGGGAACAATTCCTTTTATATCAAATTTTATTTCCAAAACCTAATTTTCTAAGGATTTCCTTATTGGGCTCGGCCCACGAATCCTAAACGACCAAGGACCCGTCGTCCAAATCATCGGTTCTACACCAATTTATGCTCATCAAACGACGCTCTAGCATGCCACTGGAATCTTCATTCAAGTCTTGGTATGCTCGTACGATCGAAATCCATTAACATCTTAACTTACGACTAAGTTCAATTAATTATATTGTTTATGACAGGAAAATCACCATTCAAGTGAGGAACACGGCTTTCCTCACTAAGCAGGGGACTTAATGTAGATGGTGGATTTTCGACAAACGCTAAAATCGTAAACCCATAATTATACGAACCCCTGATCCAGCAGTCAGACGTAAGTATTGAGATACAGATCTCTTATCGAATCCTTTGATTGAGAATACTTTCTCTCAGAGTACATGTAGATATGTGGTCTCACGGCTAGACAACAACATAGCTCATGAATACTGAACACTTCATTAATTATTTCTATATAGTATCACGGGATGGACGGATCCTAGACAGCTTGCTCTGCTAGTATAGAGCGATAACGTCTTCAGGATACAAACAATGAGTTTACCCTGACTATATAAAGGATATGAAACTCCAGCAAGCTCATATCGGAATAATTAATTCTCCTAGAAAGACTGCTCTGCTATTATAGAGCCATAAGTTAATTATTCCCAAATTCTTGGATTCATCCACAGAATTTCCGAAAATATTCAAATATTTTCGCAAATATTTCATTACTGCAAACCATGGTTCTTCCCAGTAGAAATCCATGGGTTAGTAATAAATATTCAATGCACGGGCATCAGAGCTACCTCTGAGTAATCCTTGTCTCAAACCTAAATTGTTGGATTCATCCACAAAATTTCCGAAAATATTCAAATATTTTCGCAGATATTTCATTGCTGCAAACCATGGTTCTTCCCAGCAGAATTCCATGGGTTAGTAATAAATATTCAACACACGGGCGTCTGAGCTACCTCTGAGTAAGCCCCAATTCAAATGGTGAAAGCGTACTCAACGACGATGCACTAACAATCACCGCACGAACGAGTATTTCAAAATACGACGAGACGATGAACCTATGCAAAATAGGAAAGAAAATAATAAATAATTAAAAATTGATGAAGGCGCTGGGAGCATGGGCTCACTGACTGGCCGACCGTGCTGTGGTCAATCCCACGCCAGTTTCATAATTTTATCATATTTTTTGTTATTTTCCTTGAGTTCATGAAAATTCTTTCATTTGAACAAATATCCTTCGTTTTGAGGAAACTCCTCAGTTTCATGGTGTTTCTTTCACACCAAATAAATAATATAAAATTAGGGAAGAATATTGTGGGGCGTGATTCCCTAACCGACCATGCCTTGGTCCCAGCCGGCCCCGCACCTCATGATTCCGCATTATTTTTTATTATTTCCCTAATTTCATGAAAACTCCTTAATCTCATGATATTTCCTTGGTCCCATGAAAAATAATATAAAATTAGGAAAACCCGTGCGCACGGGCCATAGCCAGTCGGTAAAACCCTAGATGGCTTTACACGTCCCTTTTTATTATTATTATTATTATTATTATTATTAAAATAATAATCTTCCTCCCTTTATATATTATTACATGAAACTAGTTGGAAGCCTAACAAGCTAGGCTCCAACGACATACTACTAAATTAATTGAACAGGTTGCTGTGCTAGCCTACCAGCGAGCCTCATGGGTAACCTTGCCAAGGGGAGCCGAAGCGGGAGGGGGCGAGATTGTGTCACAAGGGGGGGAAACTAACACTACCTTCCATGTTAATTCCTGCAATATTACGCCATTGGGGACTTGAACCTGGGACCTCCTGGAATGCATGACACTTCGGGGAACGGGGATGACCAGCTGAGCTAGGGCCCATTATTATTATTATTATTATTATATTTTTCATGTTTTCATAATCCCATGAAATTCCTTGATTTCATGATATTTCCTTCAAATTATGAAATTTCCTTTAAATTATGAAATAATACATAAAATTAGGGAAAACGCACGGGACCGGGCCCTGGCCGGCCAATCATGCTCCAAGCCGGTCCCACATGCCCACACGTCCCTTATTTTTTTATTATTATTTTTATGTTTCCCTCATCTCATGGAAACTCCTTGATTTAAACAAAACTCTTTAATTTTAGCAAAACTCCTTGATTTTATCATATTTCCCTAAAATCATGAAAATATTATGTTTTTTTTTTTGGAAAAACGTGTGGGATTGGCCCCTTGGTCGGACGGCCATGCCTTGGCCATGGCTGGTCCCACTCTTCATGATTCCTTCACTTTTCCATTATTTTCCTTCATCTCATGAAGTTTTGACGGTTTTATCAAAAAACCCTAGTTTCTTCATATTTTCTAAAATGATTGCTCAAATGCACATCTGAAAATATCAAAATTCTCAGAATTGAGATACGGACACTCTGGAGACATGATCATGTTATCTTGACTGACTGAGGTTGGCTCTTTGGCTCTCAATGAGCCGGTCTTACATATGATCACAATTTGACCTAATTTGTGCAATTGCACGTATTAGGTCCAAAACTATTCCAAACGACTTGGAACTTCATGGAACGATCAACACTTGATCCCGTGACCACCCAGGGCCGGTTTCATGACCCCTTGGTCGGTCCTCCACCTCTTCATAATTAATCAGGTTTTATCACCTAATGCTGAACCCAACAGTAATTCGAATAAATGATTAAACCAGCATTTAATCATTCTTTCATCAACAAGTCACCAACTCTTCAAGAGGTCTTACTGTTTGCTCACATGAGCATATGGGTGTTACATGATTGACCCATGGTATCATGGAACCAATCCTTCCTTTCTCTCATGGTTCAATTCCTAACAAACCATGAAGTGATCATCAATTGATCAAATTAGGGTTTCTGAGTCCAAGGATTATGATTCCAGATTCAAACATTAATAAATTTATGATGACCTCATGATCAATATTCTTATTAATTATACCCGGTTCAACTACCATTATTTTAATTAATATTTAATTTTGGTCACGCTACCAATAATTCATTAGATGAGCAACACTTGCTCAGATAAGCAATACTTTCTCAAATCAGAGAATATTGGTTCAACTATCAATATTCAGCCAATCATCGAATGAGCAATACTTGCTCGCCTCAACTGTCAACATGAGGATCATGCCCACGTTTGATCCACGAGTTTCAGAACATTTCACAAAATCATGTTCAACTCGGTAAATACATGGACTCATCGTCCCATGATATCACGAAGTCAGCAACTGACTAAACTAACCACGAGACGTCAATCGTGTCACTTGGGGGGATATCAACTAGGGTTTTGGTCTGAAAGTCTACGACACGTGTGTTCAAACACATGATGAAATATGAGCAAGTCGTGCAATCAGTTTAAGGAGTTAACAAAGTAGTGGGAGGAAAATCAACCAAGTCTCCACACGATGAGAAACTGGTTTCAAACACTATTTCCTTCTCTCTACTCTTTGATTCCATCAACTGTCACACTTCATGGGATTATGGTGTCTATAATTCTAGCAATATAAATAAGTCTCTGAATCATGATTGAAACAACAAGAAAAACAACGTCAACAATGACAACGATCTCACGTCTCAGTAACATCACGGGATCAATAACTCATCAATTGAGCAATTACTCTAAATTTGAGCAATTTCAATCATTCAGAACTTATTGTATTCAGAATTCACAACACACCCACAATATTTGAGTACCACTGATTCCACACATTTCTTAGCTTCCCTCCTACAGATCAACCCATCCTCTCTTGTGACCGAATTTACTCTGGAACGGCCATTGTCTTGGTTTAGGCCGGAGTACTACAGATTGATCTCTCAAATTCAAAGCACCCCCTTTGCAGCGGTGCATCTGTGTGAGGTTGAACATTTCGCTCGGTTCAAGGAGTCTCCTCCGTATGGTCATCTCCTCAATTTCGTAAAAACCAACAAATTGTTTTTCCCCATATACAGAAGTATCTTGTTAGAGCATTGCTCGATAAAACTCGCATGCGTTTCTATATCAAGCATGTTTGTCAATGTTAGTGATCAAAACTATAAAGTCTTGATTTCTCGTCTATTATACCTAAGGTCTCGGACTAGGATAGAAACTGTAGTTGAGCTCAAGAACTCCATGGAAATCATCATACAAGTCGAAGGACTACTCAAGGAACCAGTGGATCTTCATCGACTAAAAGGTATGTGGAGACTTGAACTTATCTATCACTCAAAAGTTTATCTACTTTATCTCCTATCTTGAGACAAAGGTCGTTTTACTATATAGACTAAGTATATACACATGTGACATTTCGAGCTGAGTATATCTCTCTTATCTATTTCTCGAAATGTGTGTTGGTAAAGCTTTTGCTTTATCCAAGTTAATTTTTGCCTAGTGAAGAAAGTCATGTTATGTTTCAATCACTTTGGAAATTGCTCTGACGAAAACTAGTTTGTGAATAACAACTATATGACGGCCTATGAGAATGTTTCAATGATTGAAATGAGAGTATAGACAATATAACCACTAGGGGATATAAACATTGTTGTGGTAACACATATATGTATAAGTCCTTAACACTTGAACCAAAGTTTGCGAACTTTGTTGATCAAGTGGAAACCGGAACTTGAGCGGTCAACTCAGTCCGCGAACGTGCGTAGTTCTCGAACCCGAGAATTTCTGCTGGAGTTGTAGCTCGGTTTCAATCCGCGAACTGACGGAAGTTCTCGAACCCGAAAATTTCTGCTGGAGTTTGTGAACTCCAACCGGTTAACTTGAGTCCGTGAACTTGAGTGGTTATGTCTAAAAACGATGTTCGTGAACTTATTTAAATTATCCAAGGAATGCTATTGCAAACTGTGGCTTTATATTTCATGAATCGATTCGTGTGAATCATATCGTTTTTGCTTTAATTGTATCTTGTGTAGTACATAAGATCTCATAGCAATTTAACAACTCTCTAACTAGTTCATTTGAGTAATTTGGACTAGTTATGGTGAAGAAGAATATGGTTTATATGAAAGTTATCATTTGTCTAACCATTTGGTTGACTAATATTGAACCAACTATTGTACACGTTTGGGTACGGTTAAACAAACCAAAAATCATCAAGTACATGTGTGTATGGCAAGCTAATTTTTGATCTAACGGTTGAAAGATATTAGCTTGTATCTAATCAGGTTTTCATCTAACGGTGAATATTGAATGCTTTGTTACTAAGCTAACATTGATTGCAAACCCTGATTTGAAGGACTATATAAGGGAGAACTCTAGCAACTAGGAAACCTAATCCCCACACATTATGTGTGATACTATTTTTCTTAGCTAGAGTCGATTCTCCTTTAACCTTTGGTTTTATTCTTCTAAAACTAGGTTAACGACTTAAAGACTTCATTGGGATTATGAAGCCAGACCGATACTACTTTTCTTGTAGTCGTGTGATTTGATCTTGCTGTTTCTATCGTACGAGTAAAATTATAATAATTGTCTTAAGATTTCTATCTCCGATAGGCAAGATATAAAAGTAATCACAAACATCTTCGTCTCATCGTTTGTGATTCCACAATATTTTTTTTCGCTTCGTCGATTAAGAATATTGTGAGGTGATTGATAAAACTGAGCTGTTCTTCGGGAATATAAGTCTGGTTTTATTGATTGGTTCCTGTTCACCTTGATTTATCAAAAGACGGAACAAAAACTCATAGGGTTATTCTTAGGAGACGAATTTATCGATCTTGTAGACTTTTATGTGTGAGATAGATTTGTTTGCTAAAGTCTTCGACTTTGGGTCGTAACAACTCTTGGTTATGGGTGAGATCAACTAATGGAATTAAGTGCGCAGTATCCTGCTGGGATCAGAGGCGTAGGAGCATAACTGTTGTTGACGCCCCAATTTCGCACCTTCCATGGAAAAATATCAGTCTTATGCTTCGAAGCCGAATACAAGTGAAATTCTTTATGGAACAATCAAGGATTTCCATATCCTTTAAATCAGCCCACAAACACAACTCCTATCCATTTCATTACCCATTCAAACCCAAGAGTTCTTGCTATCACATTGAAAAGGAGGAAAATACGAAGTCAATGGCGAAAGAACGGAATCATTCTGAGTTCGTATGAAGAAGTTATGAGCAAAACAAAACTCAGAAGAAGTTAAGGGCAGTCAAGTTTAAAGCAACCACTAGAGGGAGTCAGGTCTTTTACAATAGGGGGTGCCAAAATACAACAATACTAAAGGCACCTGATTTATTACTAAGGGCACTTCTTCTACTTCCTCATGAAGAACATGAAGAACATGAGTGTTTTTAATGGTGGTCATCATGATGATCACGATGGTGATGAATTTTGATCAACAATGATTGTTGATTTTGAATACATCACTAGCTTCCCGGGGACGATAGGGAGCTTAGGTAGGGCCTGATTTCAAATCAATCATGTTCTTGACGCGGTGAACAATAACATCAGTGTGAACAGTAACATTGGTGTGATCAGTAACATCGTTGTGAACAGTAACAGTACGGTGAACAATAACAATACTATGAACAATAATGGTGGGACCCGCATGTCATAATCATGTTTATTAAACTGCCGCACGCAATTGAAAAAATTGAAGAAAGACGAAGAAGAAAGAAAGGACGGAAGAGGCGGCCGATTTTTTTTCTCCGCTTCCCATTAGATTTTCGGATTATGCACAGTGATTCATTGGCTATAAATAGAGATCAACTTCTCATTCAAAAATAGAGAATCAATAACAACTTCTCATATTAAACACTCCTTCCTTTACTTTTCTTTCGCTTATTCTTGATAGAAATATCAAATCTAGTATTATCTTTAAGTTCTTAAGATATTAGCATTAAATTGCTGGTACTTTAATTACTTTCAACATATTTAATGGAAGCAAGAAATCGTGATAATAATTCTTTCAAGTTTCTATATCATATTTCAGGTTAATTGTCTTTAAGTTCTTAAAAGATTAGCATTAAATTGCTGGTACTTTAATTACTTTCAACATACTTAACGGAAGCAAGGAATCGTCATAAGAATCCTTTCAAGTTTTTATATCATATTTCAGGTATATTAATTGCATATCTCTTTGGTAAATTATGTAGTCATACGGGAACGAAATGGTTTTTCCATTTCGTAGTAACACCGTGACTACTCTTCGCGTTACATAAGAAATTTGTGTTTCATTATTAATTTTCCCAGTGGGATAAATCAAAGTGTGGGAATAAAGAGGAATTCCCTCCCACATTAGACCCATTTTTAAAATAATAAGGTTCGCATCAATCATATTCTATTGAGCTAATCTGCAGGTTAATTGTTTAATTTTTGAAATTTCATCCAAATTTCAAATTTGAACGCGAAATTAATTCTAGTTCTAAAATATGGACCTGAAGTTGAATTAGAATATTCAACAAAGTTTCTTCAAAAAATTCTCATAATGCGACTCTATCATCGATCTAGATTTTACATAATCTTTATCATGATTAGGATTTACTTTAATCCTTTACTATCAGATTGATTTGGAGTCGGACTAGATTCTAAAAATTTAAGAGTTGGCCAAAGCCCCTTGTATACCAAAAATATTCGTCACTATGCATCACTATTCACCGGTCACTATGCATCACTATTCACCAATCACTATGCATCACTTTTCATTACTATTCCTTACTATGCATCACTATTTATAAACATTCCCCTTTAATCATTTAGTAGAGGCCGATCTTACGTTTGGGCGGTTGATGGGTGCCTAACACTTTCCCATCCCGTACTAGAATCTCCTTATCCAGACTCTCTGATAGCAGACCAAAATATGAAAGTCACAACTAGTTTTTGTTTTCCCGAAAGAATTCAAATTAGTTAAAGGGTCCTAACTCCCCTTAGTCAGGTGGCGACTTCAAAACATCACTTCATTTTCCTTGCAGAGTTATCCCTCTTACTAACGAACTAGTGAGAAGCTATCTCTGTTCGACCTTGTGCGGTGAACATCCACGAATGGATTCGCACATAGACTTCACTCCCATTTGACAAATTAGGGATCGTAATAGACCAGCTCTCGACCCATGCACAACCCTCGATTTCTATAGTGGCAACTTCACTAGGGAATAAACAAGAGATTCGACTTGAAAAATGATTATAGGGAAATGTTATAATCTTTTCTTTATTATATATTGATATCATATTTCAGATTTTGATATTTCAGGTACTTATACAAGAGTAAGCAACCATAACGCGAGATTAGGCTTACACTCGTACTTGGCATCGGAGAAAGGGAGGAAGACTGGTCAAGATGGATGCTTCACAACATGGGAAAGGGGAAATCAACAATCCTTACATCCTCACCTCAAAGATAGAACAAATCATTTAAGAGAAATCCGCCAATTTCTTTAAGAAGTTGCAAGATGAGGCTAGAAATGACGGAAAATGCTCAGATTCTCATCAACACACAAATGGCTTTGGACCCAAGGACGATCGTTAACCAAAAGATCAAAACAAAAACGGGGAATCCAGAAGTACATGCGACGATAACGAAATCCCAACACCAAACAAAGAGAGTCTAGAATTCGAGCATTTCAAAGAACACGTAATGAAGAGGCTGTCAATAATTGAGGACAACACCGGCGTGGATGGTGAAGTATGGTACACTCCGCCAAATGGATACTTGCCTGAAGGTTTCAAGTTTCCAAAAATGGAAAAATATAATGGCATGGGACCCCCACGGTCTCACATTAAGTTGTATCTCAAATACCTAAAGCCTTAAGGTTTAACCGACGACTAGATGCTAAACTTGTTCCACCAAAGCTTGATTGGGTTAGCCCTTGATTGGTACCAACATGCAGAGAAATCAAAAATCTCAACATGGCCAGTCATGATTAATTCGTTCGTCGAACATTTTGCAAAAAATACAGATCACTCTATGGCCTTACGCCAGCTTGAGTCCCTTCGACATGGGGCACATGAAGGTTTTATCGACTGGATGAGTCAGTGGGACAATAAAGTGTTCGAAATGTTTGAACGACCATCAGAAGAGGCGCATCTAAAATTTCTAATGAAAAATCTCTCAATGTCTTACAGGGTATTCGTCAGCATGTCTGCGCCCGAAAATTTTCCCGATTTTCGAAGGAAAGGAGTAAGCATTGAGGACGCAATGAAGGACGGCATATACTCCGGATTCAATATAGGTCAAAGTTCGACAAAGAAGAAGGAAATTAATTATGTCAACCTAACCATTGCGACGTCTACTTACATCAGGGCTGCAGGGAAAGCATCGATCACCAATACATTCTGCCAAGACAAAGGACAACAATATGTCGAGAAAAGGTGGAGCCGAAATCGGATATTCTCCGAACTAGATGGAGAAATTAGATATTTCCTTCCCATGCTAGTTAAGGAAAAATTAATTCAACTCCGGTATCCTAAACCTGTACCTAACCCCAAACCTCGGGGTTACGACGAGTCAAAAACGTGCGGATACCATCAGAGTGCGGGGCACGATACCAATTCATGTTTCATCCTGAAATATCTTATCCAAGATTTACTAGATGACGGCAAGATAATCATCGAGGGAGCATCAAAGAAACTTAATATACGACAAAATACACTTCCAGTGCATCAGGGAATCAACTTCATTGAGGCGGACAACACTGAAACACGTCAACCATCCCTAATATCGGACCATACGACAAGGAATAAGGTCCAAACAAATGAAGCCTCCAGGGTCGTTGCTGAGAACAAAAGTGAATCGGAAAAAAGCACGCCAGACGCCAATATCCGCACGATGAATAAGAAACCATTGTTCACTATTGCTAGTAGCGGGAAAGTCATATACTCAGAACGACTGCTGGAAAAATGTGAAGAGGTACAACACCAAACAAGGGGAGGAAGACAGTTCAAGCCTCCCAACTTTCGAAACGAAAACCCAGGTGTCCTAGCAAGGGGTAATCCAATTAGGATCAGACCAAGCAATTAACATGAAGCGATAAAGGAAGACAACTTGTTCATCGAGCAGTTACGAAGAACAAAGGCGGATATCTCGATTTGGGGATTATTAGAAGCATCGACTAGTCACCGTCAGGCTCTACAAGAGGCACTAAGCTTGATGCATGTTCCCACAGTAATCACTGCCAATGAACTAGTGCACCTAATCGACCAGTCTGCAAGACCAGGTGCAATTACTTTCACAGATGACGACCTGCCACCGGAGGGTAAAGACCACAACAAAGGCCTTTACATCACCATTGGTTGGGAAAATATGATCATACCTTCCGTCTTCATGGACAATGGTACTGGCGTCAATATATGCACATTAAAAGCGGCTAAAAAGATGGGGGTCGACATGAGCCGTATCACTAAAGCTGACGAATCAGCCTTGATGGTCAGAGCATTTAATAATGGTAAGCAAACATGAATCGGTGAACTGACCATTGAAATATAGGTTGGTCCATTAAAGACCTATGCTACTTTACTTGTAATAGACATCTCCGCAAGCTTCAAACTCCTTCTGGGAAGAACATGGATGCACAAGAACGGAATTGGTGCATCTTCTCTTCACCAGAAATCCAGATTCTGGATGGGAAATGAGCTAATTACTGTACATGGAGATGATGGGGAAAATGAAATAAGGTCCCATCAGATCTCAGTGAACATGATCCCAGAAATTCATAACTACACAGCAGAAATCCGACATGAGAGTAAAGCTGGAGCGTCAATTCATCACGCCTGTACGGGTCAATTTAAATACCGGAATCGAAATGTTCCGAAAATGTTACAGAAAAGCAATTTCTTTCTGGGAATGGGTCTTGTGCTCCGAAAACAATGGCCCACACAACCAATAACAATACCTGAGAGAAAGGCATTTGATATGGCAGGCCAGGGATATCAATCTACCTATCGAGACTCTACAACATTCGGGAAAAGGCGAGAAGATCAAGGAATCGATTGGAGCCGCCAACCGTCCTTCCAAAAGTGGTTCATCCGAAAGGGAAGAGAAAAGGCTCCAGCACATAGCACACTAGCAAAGATTACACCCGTGGTAACAAGAATAAGTTATGACCAAGGAAAAGTAACCGAGGAACCCGTCTATGAAGGGGTAAGCCATCTTTTTTCTCCATCTCCCACTAACAGTGCAGGCGAACCCAGCGGACATAAAGGAGAGGATGGACGAGAATTGGAAGTTCCATAAAAAAAGGAGAGTACGACAAGCTCAACCCCGGGGACTGAAAACTCAATCCAGGAATGCATGGTCATTGCATGCTTAGGGTTACGATTTCCTGGAATAGGGAAATTTCCTATCTATAATGGTAAAGGCTCCCCCATCAAACACCTCAAGTCATTCTTGTGGTACATAAAGCCGCTGAAGATGCACGAAGAGGACTTGAAACAATACTTCGGAGAAAGCTTAACTAGGAGTGCGTCAATATGGTATTCAACTAATGACCGCATTCTGCAAGCAGCGTGGCCAGAAACAATCAATGCTTTCATCGAGTATTTTTCAAAGATTCAACCAGAGATGATCAATCAAAACCTGGAGCAGTACCTCGAAGAACAAAGGGAGAGATTCTGGAGGACCAGCGCCAGAAGGAGGGAGCAATCAACTAATAGAAGCGTCTACATGATAATTCTCAACGAAGCAACAGAGGACGCCGGAACTTATCCCGATGCCAAAAATAACCTGGTAAGAATGGATGATGAGAGTCCACCACTAACGAAGGATGAACCTCAAGAATCCTCTTGGACCCCGAAGGACGGTATTTGTATGATTAATACACCATTAAATTTGAAAATCCAAAAAAAATAGAAAAACATGAAAAACAAAAAAATATAGAAAGAGTGATTTCCGAAATACAAGAGCATGATGTCTTGGATTTGGAGGATGACTTTGCAGGGAATTTTGATTATGAGGATGAAGAAATGATAACTTGCCTAAAAGACGTTCCGGAAGAGATCCAAACCATCATCGAAAAACATGAAAAAGAGCCAAAATTCATGGAAGAAGAAACAATCAACTTGAGAACGAGAGAAGAACCACGGAATGTAAAGATCGGGACAACATTATCAGCTGAAGAAAGGAAGGAGATGATCGAGATACTCACTGAGTTCAAGGACATCTTTGCCTGGTCTTACGAAGACATGCATGGGTTGGATACTGACTTGGTGGTCCATCATTTGCCAACTTATCCTCATGTAAATCCAGTCAAACAAAAGCTCATGAGACTAAGGTCAGAATGGACATTAAAAGTCAAAGAAGAAGTGAAGAAGAAGCTCAACGCAAGCTTTCTCAAAGCAGTCACTTACACTAAATGGCTGGCTAACATTGTACCTGTTCCGAAGAAAGACGGAAAGGTGAGGATGTGCATTGATTACCGAAACTTGAACAAAGCAAGCCCAAAAGATGACTTCCCGTTGCCACATATTGATATCTTGGTCAACAACTCCTCTGGTCAAGGAAGCCTTTTGTTCATGGATGGTTTCTCCGGATACAATCAAATCAGAATGGCAGAAGAAGATATGATCAAAACATCCTTCATCACTCCATGGGGAATATTTTGTTACGTAGTTATGCCTTTCGGATTGAAGAATGCCAGAGCCACATACCAATGAGCCATGACGAGTATCTTCCACGATATGATGCACAAGGAGCTAGAGATTTATGTCAACGACATGGTGGCGAAATCTGCACATAGCAAGGATCATGTAAATATTCTGAGAAAGGTATTCCAACGTCTTCGAAAATTTAAACTCAAGCTCAACCCCAACAAGTGTTTGTTTGGCGCCAAGTCCGGGAAATTACTAGGTTTCATCATCATCAACAGAGGGATTGAATGCGACCCATCAAAGGCCAAGGCTATCATCGAGATGTCTCCACCAAGAACGGAGAAGGAAATCAGAGGATTTTTGGGCGGCTGCAATACATAAGTCGGTTCATAAATCAACTCACTCCCATCTGCGAGCCGATATTCAAGTTGTTAAGGAAGAATGTGCCTATGGTATGGAACCATGAATGTCAAGAAGCATTTGAAAAGATCCAAAAATATTTGGTTGCTCCGCCAGTACTTGTTTCCCCCACCCATGGTGTGCCTTTGATTCTATATCTCTCGGTCAGCGAAACCTCTATGGGAGCAATGTTGGGACAATATCATGAAGGAAGCGGTAAGGAAAGGTCAATATACTATATCAGCAAAACTCTTTCAGGGTACGAGTCAAAATACACCATGTTAGAAAATACTTGCTTGGCGCTTGTCTGGGAAACCCAACGTCTTCGACATTACATGTTGTCTCATAAGATTCAGCTGCTATCAAGGATGGATCCAATCAAATACTTGTTCGAGAAGCCCATATTGTCCGGAAGAATGTAAAAATGGCAATTGTTGCTCTCCGAGTTTGATATTACATACATCACGCATAAATATGTCAAAGGAAGAGCAATTGCCGATCATCTAGCATCTCATCCTATCCTCGACAACACTGAGCTGAAGATTGAGTTCCCAGAAGAATGGGTGATGTACGCTAATGTGGTCGAAGATAAACCATGGAAGATGTATTTTGATGGCGCCCGCAACAAACAAGGAAGAGGCATAGGGGCACTCCTAGAGTCACCAGAAGGTATCCATACACCTATTATTATCAGGTTATGTTTTCCATGCTCTAATAAAGTTGCAGAATATGAATCCTGCATAGCCGGACTGAAAGATGCTATTGAAATCAATGTCAAAAGCATCATAGTGTACGGAGATTCACTTCTAATCATCAAGAAAATCCAGAAGGAATGGAGGGTTAACGAACAGTTATCCCGATATCATACATACCTTGAAGAGCTTACAAAATAATTCGATCATATCGAGTTCCACCATATCTACAGAAACAAAAACTTTGGTGCTAATGCTCTTGCTGTTTTAGCTTCTTGTCTTGCAATCCCCGAAGGAATGACGGTGAAACCCATCGAAATAGGCCAAAGATATGAACCTGCTTTCTGTTATGCCATTCAAATCGCCGCTGAACAATTAGACGAAGCTCCGTGGTTTGTTGATATACGAATATACCTCGAGGACCAGTCTTATCCAGAAGATTCAATAAAACAACAAAGGAGATACATCCGAAGGGTGTCATGTCAGTACATGATCTTTGCAAATATTCTTTACAAAGTGTCAAGAGACGGAACTTTATTGTGATGCATGAATGAACACGAAGCAAGGAAGATCCTGGAGAGAGTACACAGCGGTGAGTGTGGTCTTCATATGAACGCACACATGATGAGTAGGAAGATAGATCATTTGGGATACTACTGGACAACAATGATGTCAGATTTCTGTAACTTCGTCATGAAATGTCACCAATGTCAGATACATGGGAACCTTATGCATGTACCTCCTTCTCAACTTCATACACTATCGTCTCCATGGCCTTTTTCTACTTGGGGAATCGATCTCATAGGTAAAATCAATCCATCTTCCAATGGACACAAGTATATCTTTGTTGCAATTGAATACTTCACCAAGTGGGTAGAAGCCATTTCGACTAGAAGTTTCAAAGGAAATCCGACGGTCGATTTCATACGGAACCACATCATCTGCAGATATGGAGTTCCACATGAAATAATATCAGAAAATGGGTCAAACTTTATTGGTGAAGAAACCGAAAAATTGCTTGGAAAGTACAAGATTAAGCACCATCTAGCCTCACCGTATCGGCCTCAAACCAACGGAGCGGTAGAAGCAGCCAACAAGACACTCGTCAAGATCCTGAAGAAGATTACAGATACGTATACAGATTGGATCGAGAAATTACCATATGCTTTATGGGCATACAAAATCTCAATTCGCACCGCAACCGGGGCTACACCATTCTCGCTCACATATGGTATGGAGGCAATGCATCCTATAGAGGTGGAAATTCCAACTCTAAGAGTCTTAAAGGAAATTCAGTTACCTAAAGATGAATGGGTAAAAGTAAGAGTCGAACAATTGAATCTTATTGATGAAAAGAGGCTAACAACAGCTTGCCATTCTCAAGCATATCAGAACAGAATCGCACGCAGTTTCAACAAACATGTGCGACCACGTAACTTCGACGAAGGAGATGTTGTTCTCAAGGAAATTCGGTCAGTCAAGCATACCGACCCAAGGGGCAAGTTCAAACCAAAGTGGGAGGGCCCGTTCACTGTCAAAAAGATTTTTCAAGGAATGGCAGTACAATTAATGGACCTGGATGGAGAAGAACATCCAAGGCACACAAATGCAGATCAACTCAAAAGGTATTATGCCTAATAGAAGGCAACATCCTAGCATAACCAATCCCTGCACCTCCTCAAAAAAAAAAACTGGTTTGTCAAGCACTTATCATTGTTCTCTATTTTATCAATTTGTTTTACCAAAAAAAAATAACTTTCTAAAGTTTTATTTTCAAAAAAAAAAAAACGGAAAGTTTGTCGATGATCAAAAGCTTAGGATTTGGATATGGTGTTATGAGTAACCAGATAGGCAGCTGAGTCAAACTCTCCAAATAAAAATTTCAGTATTTTGCAGTTATCAAACTTCTAAAGCCTTGTTTCCAAAAAAAAAACATATTTTTAAAGTTCCGTTTTCAAAAAAAAGGAAAGTTTGTCGATGATGAAAAGCTTAGGATTTGGATATGGTGTCATGAGTAACCAGATAGGCAGCTGAGACAAACTCTCCAAATAAAAATTTCAGTATTTTGCATTTATTAAACTTCTAAGGTTTTGGTTTTCAAAAAAAAAAATGCTGATGATGAAAGCCTTAAGATGATACTGTGCCTTGCACACACCGAATACGCAACTGAGGCAAAAGCTTTTGAGTATTATTGTAGGAGCGGAATATCACAGCAAATGATAACTTACGAAATTATGGAGAGAAAATACATTTTGCGAGTATAGAATATTTTTCGAAGATAAAGAAATCACGAAGAACGTTTTACGAGTAAAGGAAGTTCGTGAAGTAAATTTGCGAAGGTTCGTATGATGATTCTTTGATCCGAAATTAAGGGAAAGGTAGTTGTTATCCAATGTGTAAAATCATATAAATAGCCATTTAGGCATGAGAGGAAGGGGGAGACACATTTTGAGAGAGGGGATAATTTTAGGAGGAGAGAGAAAATGTGAGGAGAGTTTTATTTTCTTTATCATCTTCTTCCCCAAAATTCTAGAGCTCCAATTATTCATTAATGGAGTCTCAATTGTAAAATCATGTAATCACATACAATCACTAGTAAAGCACCGTGGATGTAGATCACATTGATCGAACCACGTAAAAATCTTTGTGTCTCTTTATAATTTTAGTACCTTAATTCTTAGTTTCATATAAAATTAATTAGGTTTAGGAATCATTTTAATGGATTCTAATGAGGGTGTAGTTGTGAGATAATCCGTAACTACATAATTGGCGCTAGAAACAGGGAGAGATTAAATGGATTTATCCTTCCTGTAACTTGTTGGTTCAGAAAAGTTCAAAGAAATTAGCTACTGTTGGTGATGAATTCAATTGGATCTAAGAGCAGAGGCAATAAAATGAAATCCATATAAAGCTACACCAAAAAATGATCCCAAATGATTAATATCTTATTATCCTTTTCACAAATGTTTGCATCGCAAAAGTTTTGCTGCTCCTTTATGTCAACAGCAAACCAACCAAACTTCAGAACCACCGAGTGAAGCTACTTGCAAAAACGAAAAATCACAGTTTGCTCCGACAATTACTAGTGAATCAGCTGCAGATCAAGGAGCCTCTTCTGTTGGAATTTTCAGAACAGAGGTTGAGAACTCTTCAAATTCAGCTTCTTGTTTACCTTCTCAAGGGAAAGAGTTAAAACTGACAGTGGAAGTTACAAGTGAGACAAATCTTGATCTATGCCCAGTACAAACTCCAATCTATGAAGATTGGTTCACAGATCCGAATTATGAAGGTCAAACAAGTAATCAATTTGAAACCTGCTGGAATTTGGATGATGTGAAAATTTATACCAAGAATGTTGATGTCAGCAGACTGGATACGGTGATTTCTCTTGAAGGTGGTCATGCTAAATGGAATAACATTCATGAACGAACTTACAGTTCTGCTATGGATTTTGAACTACCGATCTTAGAAGTGAATTTTGTTCCACTCAAAAATTCAAAGGCCAAATCTCCCCTTGAAGCTCTTCTTGGCGAAGATGTTGTATAGAGCAAAGAACAAGATTCTCATACAAAGTTTTACGAAATCAAGTATGAAGGAAGATGTCAATCAGTCCCCATGACTCTATATGCGAAGTAAACATCAAGATGGAAATTACGAAGATGGTGTTTAATTAAATATACGAAGATGGTGTTTAATTAAATATACGAAGATGGTATTTAATTACGAAGATGGTGATTTGAGAAGGCTAATGTTCGCAAGAAAAATGTTTCTTACGAACGTTCGCAGCAAGATTACTGGGTTCGCAAAAGTTTACTTGCGAATATTCGCAGGAATTTGCTTCATAGCAGGAATTTGATTCGCAGGAATTTGCTTCGCAAATATTTTCTTCACATATTTTTTTTTTGCAAACGCTTCCTTCGCAAATATTTACTGAAAGTTACATCAACAGAACCTATCTCGTGAAGCACCAAATTAATTCGTGAATATTTTTCTTGAAGAATTTTCTATGCGAAGTATTGAGATTAACGTCAACAACAAAGTATTTCGTGAAGTTTAATTCAACAACTATGTAATGGGAAGATAAAACAAGTCCACACAAACCAGTAAGCAACGTCTAGAAGCATGAGGCAGCGAATCATATTAAAGCTAAGTACCACTTTCTTTTAACATTTTATCTTGTTTATGAAAAATAAAAGATTTTTGATTTGATTTACAAAAAAAAAAAAAAAAGCGATTCAATCGCATGATTACAAAGATTATACAATTACAAAGATCTCAAGATTTCACAATTACAAAAGAAACCGAGAAAAACATCTCGCACAAATCAATTTATATATTTCTCTTGAAAAATTTACTTTATTTCCAATGATATGATATTCGACATGGAGAGTAGTAGCTGGAAAACCTTTATGGCGTATACTCGTAAAAGGCAAAGCACCTCAGTGCGTCATATGAGGGGGTACCTATTAGGATCATTTCCATGGAAAAATATTTGTCAAGAGAGATGAAATAGATAATACAAAGGAAATCAAAACAAACAAAAAGATTTTGAAGTAGCATATAAATAAAAAATAAGAAATTTTGATAAAAGAAATGTTGAATACTAATCTAAATTTTTATTTGCATTACATCATAGCATGAGGCAAAGAACATGGAGTGAGAGTTTCGCATGGTATATTCGCAATACTTCTTACATTTAGAGGATTAAGTACTACTTAAGGATACTTCGTATACTTCATACTTCTTATATATTTCGAGGATTGAGTACTTCTTATACTTCTTCAAGGATACTTCATACTTCTTATACTTCAATGGTTGATACTTCTTATTTACTTCGCAACATTCCGGGACTTCGCAAAAGAATAGAGGCAAGTATATACTTTTCAAGACTAGTATTCTTTCGCTCGTTCCTTCATCAACAAAGATCAAAGATTACTACAACAACGGATTTTTTCTTAAAGATCGCTCTTCAAGCAATATTCAAGAAAAAAGAGGCAAGATGTAGGAGCGGAATATCACAGCAAATGATAACTTACGAAATTATGGAGAGAAAATACATTTTGCGAAGATAAAGAAATCACGAAGAACGTTTTACGAGTAAAGGAAGTTCGTGAAGTAAATTTGCGAAGGTTTGTATGATGATTCTTTGATCCGAAATTAAGGGAAAGGTAGTTGTTATCCAATGTGTAAAATCATATAAATAGCCATTTAGGCATGAGAGGAAGGGGGAGACACATTTTGAGAGAGGGGATAATTTTAGGAGGAGAGAGAAAATGTGAGGAGAGTTTTATTTTCTTTATCATCTTCTTCCCCAAAATTCTAGAGCTCCAATTATTCATTAATGGAGTCTCAATTGTAAAATCATGTAATCACATACAATCACTAGTGAAGCACCGTGGATGTAGATCACATTGATCGAACCACGTAAAAATATTTGTGTCTCTTTATAATTTTAGTACCTTAATTCTTAGTTTCATATCAAATTAATTAGGTTTAGGAATCATTTTAATGGATTCTAATGAGGGTGTAGTTGTGAGATAATCCGCAACTACAATTATCTTGAGTCTAATTATGTTCTAATCATGCTTTAGTTTTTGTGAACGACGAGTCATCTGAGTTAAGGTCTCTCCACCGGAGTCAACAATCTGCAGAGTCAGTGCAAGTCAAACCAAGGACAAGAGCACCACCAGAAAGAAAATATTTCATTCAAAAATGAAGGAATTACAAGATCTTCGTCTACAACAATGAAAAGCATGAACTCTTCCTTATCTGAAGGATACATGATCAGATCGATGAAAAAAAAAACACGAACAACAAGAAACAAACAAAAGAAAAGAAAAAAGAAGAACAACAACAAGAAACAAAAAATGATATGACGGCAAACCAAAGAAGAAGAAATAAAAAATAAATAAGGAAAGAAGATGATTTTATCTGAGTCTAGACCAAGATCCAATTTCTTCACCATTTACCATTGATCGAAACCAATGTGTGATAGTGGTAAAAGTGCCCATGTGACACACTTGATCTAGACATCTTCATCCCAGGCAGATCATCCGTACTTGTCAGAATATATCTAAATCTAAATATGACTTCAACTTTGAAATCTGGATTTATCTTTGTACGTATTTTGAAGCTGCATATGGAATGATCTTGCATCTTTCCCTAAATCATCAGATCTTCATCTCCGAGCCGAACATTAGTCTGGATCTCAAGATATACTATCATCAAGCACAGAAAGAAGAGAATTTGTACAGATCTATATTGAGATTCCACCAAAGACATCTCACTTCAGTTAACACTGCTTTAGAGAGTAATTTATTCATCCGCTCAAACTCTATCTTGCACATTCCACCAATAAATAATTACTACGGCGATAAACCAAACAAGCTGAAAGTAGAAGAACATGAAGACGATGATTAAGAAAAGAAAGATCGAAGTCCAGATCCGGAACGTACAAGAAGAATCTGATGAAAAGATGGAGGAAAGAGGCGGATGTGTAGAGAAAAGAAACAGAAGCAGAAGAAGTTGAGGGCCGACGAAGAAGAAGACGAAGTATATAAAGCGGAATATTAGGGCTCCATCAAACTACTTTTCGGGAAAACCGAAATGAAGTCCATGACCCTCCGGGTTTCTCCAACCCATTAGGGTCATTCATCCGATCCGCTTGCTCCTTTTCCCTGTTTAAAAAAAAAAAAGTAGTCTACCTCGTAAAGAAGCCGAAGAGTTGACAATTCTTCAGAAAGAGTATCAATACGTGCCTGCCTCCCCAGGGATTCTCTACTGATTTCATCATATCTCAACATGATCCCGTACATCTCAATCACCACCGACTTCAACTGGCGCTCACGACTATCCACCAAACGGAGCAAGTATTCTTGAAGAGGTCTAGAAGCCTGAAACGATAAATGAGTTAATAAAAGTATTAAGTCATTAAGGAAGAGTAGCAGCGGTTCACCTCGGGAATATCATTCTGGAGAGGTAAACCAACAATGTATTCACGGTCAACAGGGCCACCTTTAATTGGAACCACATTTGAAGTCCCCAAGATAGGTATTTGAAAGTCCCATGTTGGAAAAAGATGACCGAAACCCATTAATGGAACTTGTTGAGAAGGAGCATTGCTTGAAGATCCCATCAATAATGGGAGAGGGGCAAAACCCGGATCACCCACTACAAGATTCTCTCTGCAAGCTTGGATAGCAAGAGGTGGACCTAAAGAAACCGATCTCCAATATAAATCAAAATTCATTCCACGATCAACTGAATCTTCATAGGAACGTTGCGATTAGCGTGAAATCTCACCCATATCACTAAACGACACATAAGGAAAACATGTATCATCGGGAGGAGGAAAACGGTGTAGCGTCTGGTTGACTAATTTGTCTCCCAAATCTGTCACCAAGATACCAAGCACAATAATCTGGGCCTCGTAACAAGTACCGAAGCATGCTAGACGACATGGCATGAATGACTCTTTGATCACGCCGAATCATATAATCCTTCCAAGGGTCCCAACAAATCTGCGATCAAAATGGAGGTATATATATATATATATTAATAATATGAAATAATAATAATAATAATAATAATAATAATAATAATAATAATAATAATAAAAGGGCTTCTTACAGATTCAACCGTCGCTTCCTCCAAACAAAGGCGTGTATATGCAGTTGAGTGGATTCGAAGTGCACCTTTCCATCTAGCCATTCGAGGAAATGTCTGGCTATTGGCGAAGCTTGTATCAAAGGAGGGCGACTAAGGGGAAAATACTCATAACACCAATATTGTTACAAAGAAAAAGTATGGATGTGAAAAAAGGGGGTCCAAGATCGGTCAGCCTGAAGCAAGGAGAAATGCACTCACATTCAAGACGGGCCAGAATCCACATAAGGCTTTTGTTTGAAGGCGTGTTGCTCGGGACATATAGGTGTAAAGTCGCGCCATCGCACAACTTCCCCAATCGTAAAAATTCACCAAGTCAAGGTCAGAAAATGCTGCCAGATAGCCTGATTTGATATAGCCACTAGAAGAGCTAAGGAAGGTATGACCCGCAACAAAAATCAGGAAAGCTCTAGTAACCTCAATAACTTTAGCGTTATCCTTTGAGGAATCAGCAGTGAGATCCAGCTCAGGGACCGAGAAATTCGTCTTCAAGCCAGCTAAGCTGACATACCAATTCTTACGGAAGATATCCCCATAGTGTGGTCCCAACATGTTTCAGACATTCTCCTCTATTATGTTTACACCCAACGGGACAAGATCTCCTACCCCCACACGGATGCCAGTAATCATATATAAATCCAGAGGAGTGATGGTTAACTCACAGTGTAGTAGGTGAAATGAATTAGTATCACCCCACCATCTCTCTGCCACGATTAAAGTATTATCACCATCATGGAACGTTTCCAAAGCTTCAATAAAGTCGTACCAACCGATCCGTTGTACAAGCTCACGTACACCTTTGCATCATCTCAACACCAGCCACCATTCTACTATGCCAATGGTCCCTCCACAAAAATACGCCCAAGCGTAATTATGTGAAAGAAAGAAATGGTTGAGAAATAATAAAAGAAAACATGGAAAACGAAGAAGAAAATTTCGATCAACAAAGAAACTTACAGGGTTTTCCCGGATTCTTGCAGAAACATGATTATCCACATCATATAAAACCCCAACTCTTCATCTTCTACGCAACGTGGGAAAAGTCGTAGGATCAAGAATAATGATAGCCATCCGCCTAGACGACATATTGAAGAAAAGAAAAGAGTTTCATACCTAAAGAAGGGTCTTCCTCCCTATCTTATAAAGAAAGAATGGGTAATTACTTCCTCAAGAAGTTTTGAAGAAAAAAAAAAAACTTTATCAGAATCGTCTCGTGAAAGAAAAGCAAGTCATGTCAAGACAAAGCGTGGAACGGAAGCCAAGAAGATGCATTTCCATAAATGATAAAATAAACTGACAAGCTCAACCGGGAAAAACCTGGCCAATGTTAGGCTCTTTCTTCATCAACCTTTTTCAACCATTCAATCGGCTCAAACAAAGGGCAATCCAACTGAATCAACCACAAAGGTTCAAAAACATCAGAAAAATGGAGCTGACAAGCTTAATTGGGACAAACCCGACCAACGTCAGGACTTTCTTCATCACCAACAAACAGAGCGCTAAATAGGGTTTGCGACTTTGTTCGCCAACCGCGAGCGATTACTCTCAAAGAGGGGCAACTCTTGACACCCCAATTTCGCACCTTCCATGGAAAAATATCAGTCTTATGCTTCGAAGTCGAATACAAGGGAAATTCTTTATGGAACAATCAAGGATTTCCATATCCTTTAAATCATCCCACAAACACTACTCCTACCCATTTCATTACCCATTCAAACCCAAGATTTATTGTTATCACATTGAAGAGGAGGAAAATACGAAGTCAGTGGCGAAAGAACGGAATCATTTTGAGTTCGTATGAAGAAGTTATGAGCAAAACAAAACTCAGAAGAAGTTAAGGGCAGTCAAGTTTAAAGCAACCACTAGAGGGAGTCAGGTCTTTTACAATAGGGGGTTCCAAAATACAACAGTACTAAAGGCACCCGATTTATTACTAAAGGCACCTGATTTATTACTAAGGGCACTTCTTCTACTTCCTCATGAAGAACATGAGTGTTTTTAATGGTGGTCATCATGATGATCACGATGGTGATAGATTTTGATCAACAATGATTGTTGATTTTGAATACATCACTAGCTTCCCGGGGACGGTAGGGAGCTTGGGTAGGAGCCTGATTTCAAATCAATCATGTTCTTGACACGGTGAACAGTAACATCGGTGTGAAAAGTAACAGTACTATGAACATTAATTGTGGGACCTGCATGTCATAATCATGTTTGTTAAACTGCCGCACGCAATTGAAAAAATTGAAGAAATACGAAGAAGAAGGAAAAGAATAAAGAAAGGACGGAAGAGGCGGCTGATATTTTTTCTCCGCTTCCCATTAGATTTGCGGATTAGGCACATTGATTCATTGGATATAAATAGAGATCAACTTCTCATTCAAAAACAGAGAATCAATAACAACTTCTCATATTAAACATTTCTTCCTTTACTTTTCTTTCGCTTATTCTTGATAGAAATATCAAATCAAGTATTTCCTTTAAGTTCTTAAGAGATTAGCATTAAATTGCTGGTACTTTAATTACTTTCAACATATTTAAGGGAAGCAAAAAATCGTGATAATAATTCTTTCAAGTTTCTATATCATATTTCAGGTTAATTGTCTTTAAGTTCTTAAAAGATTAGCATTAAATTGCTGGTACTTTAATTACTTTCAACATACTTAACGGAAGCAGGGAATAGTCATAAGAATCCTTTCAAGTTTCTATATCATATTTAAGGTATATTAATTGCATATCTCTTTGGTAAATTATGTAGTCATACGGGAACGGAATGGTTTTTCCATTTCGTAGTAACACCATGACTACTCTTCGCGTTACATAAGAAATTTGTGTTTCATTATTAATTTTCCCAGTGGGATAAATCAAAGTGTGGGTATAAAGCGGAATTTCCTCCCACATTAGACCCATTGTCAAAATAATAAGGTTCACATCAATCATATTTTTTTTTTTTAAACAAGTAACCCATTTATAAATGAAGAAAAGAGAAGGAGGGGGACTAGGCCTTACCTCCAAGAACATAGAAGAAGTAAAAAACAGGAAGACAAGAAATTAAACAAACACCTCTCAAAACCGATCAAATTACATATTACGAAAATAATACAACGGGAGATCTGAGTTATCGATATCACAACTTCGCTTGATGAAGTTAGGAACGTTTGTCCACCATCCAGATTCCACCATCGCTCCGTGTTTAGCCAACAAGTCCGCAACCGCATTACCTTCTATATAAACATGAGTACAAACCAGCTGAATTGAACTCGCAAAATCCAAGCAGTTGTTCCAATTAATCCATAAATTCCAATGCACCAGCTCCGGCCTCCTGGTAGCTTGCAGAGCAAACATCGAGTCACATTCCAACCATAATTTTTGAATACCCCTCGAGCAAGCCAAACGGAGCGCAAAAATCACACCCCAAAGCTCCGCTAGCAGGGCATTAGAATTACCCAGACTCTGCGCTAGGCATCCCTGCATCATACCTTTATCATCCCAAAATACAACGCCACAGCCCGATCTCCCTGGGTTGCCGAGAGAGCAGCCATCTGTATTGGCTTTTATCCATCCCTGCGGCGGGAGCTTCCATTTCACCAGAATCGCCTTTGGCATTTTAGGGTATCTCCTTGTTACTCTCAAAGAGTCCAGAATTCTCTTGTCTCCAGCGGTGTAGAACGAATACCCCCCGCTGTATTTTCCCGCTTCAGCGATTAGGTTTGCTAACTGTGAAATGGCTTGATGGACGTAGGTTACTTTGTGCTCAAACCTCAGGTTATTTCTGCTTGACCAAATAATCCAAACTGAACTTACCGCCGCGATCCAGAACAGGTTCTTCGTCTGCGAACAGCCAGGGAAGCGACGGATGGAGTCGAATATCGAGTGTATGTTGGAGCAATCCAGCTTGTGATTAAACAACTGCATGACCCACTTCCAGATAGATGAAGCAAAAAAACAGTCGAAGAATAGGTGTTGTTGGGACTCACCGCAGCTTGGCTTGGGACAAAGATTGCAACAGTTCACCGTGTCCTCTCCGTAGTACTTCACATTGTCATCTGTAGGAATTATGTGGTGCAACAGCTTCCACACTGTGCAGGCTCGCCGAGGAGGAATTTTGATAACCCATAAGTCCTTGAAGTCCGTCTGTTCTTCCTCCTTGTGCCTGTGAAACGCAAAAGCATTCCTCATATCGATTACACCTGAGTTACTCTCCTTCCATATCTGCTTGTCATCCAGATGCGTAGAGAAAGGGGTTTCATTAATAATATGCTGAATATGTCCTTCCATCTCTGGCATATAAGTCGGCATATCCCACTTACCCTCCTTAATAAAATCCGCCACCACATTTTGTACATTGGAGAGATCTAACTCCAGGTACTCAGCAATTGATATGTCCATCCCAGTGAACCAGATGTCGTTCCAGAAGTCAATCCTCTCCCCCTTGCCAACTAGCCAAAGAAAATATGATTTTATGATGTTCCACTGTTCTCTGAATCCATGAATGATCGACGACTTTTTGTAGGCACTCCCCGCGAAACGAGTCTTGACGTAATTACCGAATTCTGACTCAACCATCATGAGATTCCACGTCATTTTCATTAAGGCAGCATCGTTTAGATCTTGCATTGGTTTTATTCCCAGGTCTCCTTCAGCCTTGGGCAGACAAACCTTGTCCCAAGCCACTATATTGTGATCCTGGATGTTAATATCCCTTGACCAAACGAACTTACGAATCCACTTCTCTAAACTTTGAATGCAAGATCTCGGCCATTTATAAGAATGGAAGTTGTATAGTGCAGAGCTAGCTATGACAGACTTAACTAGATCTACTCTCCCTATCATCGACAGCGATTTACCCTTCCAAGTTGCAAATTTTATCTTTATACTGTCCATTAAAGCTCTTAGGTGAGACGTTCTAGGCCTTCCTCTGAAGATTGGTACACCTAGGTACCGGAACGGAAGAGTACCCATTGGTATATTAAATAAAGAAGCAACTAGAGAAATTCGAGTGTGAACATGCATGCTGCAGTATACTGTGCACTTAGCAACACTAAGAACCTGACCCGAGTTTTCTCCATACTGCTCAAAAATGTACATGAGGTTCTGTACATCTCTTTTAGTTCCTCTATAGAAGACCATAAATCATCCGCATAAAGGACATGAGAAGGGAAGATCGTACCTCGATGGGAAGATATGCAGTGGATTTCCCCATGCCTAAACCCCATAGAAATAGCATTACTGAGCACCTCCTCCGCCAAGAAAAAAAGAATCGGAGACAGCGGATCTCCCTGACGCAAACCTCTTTTGCAGTTGAAGTAACCCATTGCTTTCCCATTTATCACCACAGAAAGATTCGCAGAGTGCAAGATTGAACTTATCCACCCTACCACCATATCATCAAAACCATATCCTTGAAGGCATTTCAAGATAAAGTCCCAGTTCAGGGTATCAAAAGCCTTGTGAATGTCGAAATTTAGAGCAATGTTACCTCCAAAACATTTGTGATCTATCATATTTATTGCTTCCGAAGTAATTCCTATGCAATCAAATATACTTCTACCCTTCAGAAAGGCACGTTGCTGTGGAGAAATAATTTTATTTGCAATTGGGTTGAACCTAGTAGCTAGTATTTTACCAATGATTTTAAAGTGGAAATTTCCAAGAGCGATAGGACGGAATTTTTCAATCACGTTAGCTCCCGGCTCTTTAGGAATTATGATCACATTACTCGGGTTAGCATTATGCATGATCCAACCATTTCGAAAAAAGGATTGAACTGAGTTTATAACATCTGTACCTACTATATCCCAGAAGGAGGAGAAAAAGATACCACCAAAACCATCCGGCCCAGGAGCACCATTGGAATTCATCGCATCCACCGCCGCTTTGATTTCCATCTTGTCCGGCATAGCAGTAAGGGTGACATTGTCTTCCAGAGAGACCTTCCTACGAGTGTTCTGCTCAACGTAATCAGTAGAAGGAACCACATTATCCATAGCATACAAATTCTTAAAATAATTAACGACATGATTTGAAATATCCTCATGAGAGGTCAGCAGGTCATTGTTATTTTTCAGATGAGTAAGCTTGTTGGTGGCGGCTCTAATCTTCACAAACTTGTGAAAAAATTTAGTACAAGCATCTCCGTTCTTAACCCAATTTAGCCTAGAATTGTCTCTCCAGAAGTACTTTTGAATTTTTAGAGCCTCCACCATGTTCTTGGAAGCCTCCAACTCAGTGAAATGCAGCTCCTCCGAGTAACCTTCCAACATGATACGAGTCTGAATATTTTGCAGAGCGTCAGTTGCTATTGAGACTTTCAGATTAATGTCCCCAAATATTTCTTTGTTCCAGCGTTTCAGTTCCAGCTTCAAATTTTTTAGCTTTTGAATAAGGACGTACATCGGGAAACCAAAGAATTGGCGTTGACAAGTTCGAGCAATAAGTTCACGCAGACCGTTATGATTCAACC
The DNA here is from genome assembly GCA_023529315.1 of Papaver bracteatum. Lineage (NCBI taxonomy): Eukaryota > Viridiplantae > Streptophyta > Magnoliopsida > Ranunculales > Papaveraceae > Papaver > Papaver bracteatum. The sequence continues at coordinate 437,965 of JAJJWX010004422.1, read as the reverse complement.
ACGCACTTTGAAATTTAAAAGAGGAGGCGAAATTAATGTCACCCTTGGTTGCCTCAAGCAGAATTGGATAGTGGTCAGACTTCAGCCTCGGTAAGGTGCTGCAAACCGTAGAATCCCACGAGCCCATCCAGTTATCATTGCATATTGCTCTATCTAGACGAATCTCTGTATTGTGTCTCCCCCGTCTGCCATTCGTCTAAGTGAATTGAGCACCTCTCGTATCCAGATGATGAAGATCATTTTGCTCCGTGAAAGCTAAGAATTCATCACATGAGAGGCGATTTGGAGGGGGGCCTTTAGATTTCTCATGAGCTCCCAGCACAGCATTGAAGTCTCCTAAGATACACCACGGACCAGGCGCATTGTTCATCAAAGCAGTAAGTCGACACCACAGCTCCCTACGCGTGATATATGAAGTAGCCGCATAGACTCCCGCAATGCAATACTCCATGTCGCCAAGCGTAGCTTTGCAAGAGATTGCCTGTATCGAATTAGAAATGACATCTACCTTCATATGACTAGCACAAAGACACCAAAGGTTTGACCTCCGAGCTCCCCTATCATTTAAGGCTACCAACTTCAAATTAAGATTAGACCAAAAATAAGGCGGAATTGAAGAGAAAGAGATCCAGGGCTCAACAATGAAAACCAAGTCCGGGTTAAATTTACGACAATAATTTTGAAACACCATCTGAGTATCTGTGTTGCCGAAGCCATGCAAGTTCTAGTACAGGGTAATCATTGAGGGGGGATAGCATCAGTCCTTGGACGCATGGTCCTAGGTTTTGGCTTAGAAACAATCAGCTCCTTTTTAGTTTTGCTTTTTTCCTTTTTGATTTGAGATTTAGACGTCTCCGTCGCAACAACATTTTTGGCATCTGACACAGCATCTGACACAACATTTTTAGCTGTTGTTTTAGCAATAGCAATCTTTGTGACTGCCGCATCGTCTGTGTTCTCCTCATCTCCTGCCTCATCCTCTACATTCACATTCACCTCTTCAGATGTTTTTGCATACAACCCTGCCTCAGCAGTCAGACCTGCCTCTTCCGTCACCATAACTACTGCCTCAACCGCCAGTAACACAGCTGTAGTTGCACTATCTTCTGCATCCACTTCCAAGTTTGTATTCATATTTGTCTCATCCTCCTCATCTATCTCAACTTCAACATCACTCTCATCTTCTGTTTCCACACTCTCCATGTCATCATATTTCTTACTTCCCTCCGCCACATCTGTAGCCACTGCAACAACGGGATGTTTCACAGTCTGTTCCCGCTATATCCTGGGAATGACCAACGGCTGAGTAATTTCACCCTCATTTCTCATGTTTTCCTTCACCAATTTATTTTTTCCCTTGTTTCTTTGAGTTTTTTTTTTTTGTAGTCTCCTTGTTCAGTTCTGTGACCGTATTGCTGACCTATTGAAAATGCTTTTTCTTGCATAAACTTTCTACATGGCCTATCATTCTACAAAATTGGCAGAAGTATGGTGTGTTTTCATACGTTACTTTAGCTGTGAAAAAGTAATTTTCTCTATCGATTTTGATTTCCTCTATCAGTTTAGTTCTAGAGATGTCCAACTCGACTAAGACCCTGGCATATAATCCGAAACTTCTATTTACTGTAGATGGATCAATCCACAATGGATCTCCTATAGCGCTAGCAATCTCACACAAAGTTTTAGGTCTCCAATATTCATAGCTTAACCCAAAAATACGGATCCATACCTGAGCAAGAGATTGATCTTGAGTATTGGGGTTGAAATCAGGAACCCATTTTCTGAAATGAATTATACCTGGTTTTATGTTGCACGGCCCTGAGGAACGCACATAGGTCACATCTTCTTCACTGGAGAACTTGAAGCAGAAGAATCCCTTACCTAAAGTAGAGATCACCCACTGTCTGATGTTCCAAGTATTGGTTAGTTTTTCGTGGATCTCCTTCATGTTCACAAGTCTCGATCCCTTAGGTAGCACCAATCTACCAATCAAGCAGTTCTTGCACACCTTTTTGGTATTCATCTTCTGATATACGGATCGATACCTCAGATCCATTAAAACACGGTTTTGCTAGATTTGAAGAATCAAAGTCCATCGATTTGAAATTTGAAACTGCGCTGGCATATGATTTGCTATTTTCTTCCTTATTATTTTCTGTGACACTGTTAACTATATCGATCTCTGGATCAGGTGTTGTTGTAGCTGCCATCTTTCTAATTTGATGATTAACGATCGATTTAGTGACTAATCATTGGATTAATACCTTAATTGTGCTTGATTTTAGAATAAAAAGATCGGATCGAAAAGAAAATTTCGACCAGGTTTGCTCCGATTTAATCGTCGGGTTGCGCCGATCTGCAGAGCTCTTTCAGTTACCACGATAGCAATTCTGAGAATAATAATAGCCCGCATCAATCATATTCTATTGAGCTAATCTGCAGGTTAATTGTTTAATTTTTGAAATTTCATCCAAATTTCAAATTTGAACGCGAAATTAATTCTAGTTCTAAAATATGGACCTGAAGTTGAATTAAAATATTCAACAAAGTTTCTTCAAAAAATTCTCATAATGCGACTCTATCATCTATCTAGATTTTACATAATCTTTATCATGATTAGGATTTACTTTAATCCTTTACTATCAGATTGATTTGGAGTCGAACTAGATTCTAAAAATTTAAGAGTTGTCCAAAGCCCCTTGGATACCAAAAATATTCGTCACTATACATCACTATTCATCGGTCACTATGCATCACTATTTACCAATCACTATGCATTACTTTTCATCACTATTCGTTACTATGCATCACTATTTATAAACATTCCCCTTCAATCATTTAGTAGAGGCCGATCTTACGATTGGGCGGATGATGAGTGCCTAACACCTTCCCATCCCATACTAGAATCTCCTTATCCAGACTCTCTGATAGCAGACCAAAATATGAAAGTCATAACTAGTTTTTGTTTTCCCGAAAAAATTCAAATTAGTTAAAGGGTCCTGACTCCCCTTAGTCAGGTGGCGACTTCAAAACATCTCTTTCTTTTCCTTGCAGAGTTATCCCTCTTACTAACGAACTAGTGAGAAGCTATCTATGTTCGTCCTTGTGCGGTGAACATCCACGAACGGATTCGCACATAGACTTCACTCCCATTTGACAAATTAGGGATCGTAATAGACCGGCACTCGACCCGTGCACAACCCTCGATTTCTACAACTGTACCCTGGACCAGTGTGAGATTGATTGGGGTTCAACTACAGTCCAAACCGAAGTTAATTTGGAGTAGGCTAGTGTATGTAGCGGCTTAATACAATATATGTTTAATCTTGACTAGGTCTCGGGGTTTTTCTGCATTTGCGTTTTCCTCGTTAATAAAATTCTGGTGTCTGTGTTATTTCTTTTCCGCATTATATTTTTATATAATTGAAATAATACGGGTTGTGCGTTGTTCAATCAATTAGAATATTCGACCTTATTGGTTGTTGATTTAAATTGATTGACACTTGGATATTGGTTTTTGGTACCATCCAAGTTATCTCTATTTGATTAAGACTCGCGAATTGTATTTGCTTGAGTGAATCAAATTAACAGATTGAGATAATAACTCCTTGAGTATTTTCTATTGATTGAGTATAACTGTCTAGTTGATTCTCTAGAAAACAACTCGGAGTTGTCCATACAGATTGCTAATCGAAATATTGGGTGTGGTTGTTAGACCCCCGGTTTTCATATCACCATAGTATTGTTGTTAAAGTTGTGATGCAATTGGACTTTGACGTTGTGTAATGATACTATGACACTGTATAACAATGATTGAGAACTCTTGTTTTCTCATTGTTATAGCTATGGATTTTCAACAATGATGATGCTAAACTTACAACCTTTGGGATCATTGGAGTACTTGGAAGTGACAAAGATTTCAAGTAATATTGAATATTAGACATGTGGAATAAGAGCTACAAAGTTTATTTATATATTTTTTTGTATTCCATATGTATTAATAGTTTTGCCACTAAAATTGACAAAGGGGGAGATTGTTAGAGCATAGCTCGGTCAAACTCGCGTGTGTTGCTATCTCAAGCATGTTTGTCAATATTAGTGATCAAAACTATAAAGTCTTTGATTTCTAGTCTACTATACCTAAGATTTCGGACTAGGATAGAAAGTGTAGTTGAGATCAAGAAATCTATGGCGATCATCATACAAGTCGAAGGACTACTCAAGGAACCAGTGTATCTTCATCGACTAAAAGTTATGTGGAGACTTGAACTTATCTATCACTCAAAAGTCTATCTATTTTATCTCCTATCTTGAGACAAAAGTCGTATTACTATATAGACTAAGAATATACACATATGATATTTCGAGCTGAGTATATCTTGCTTATCTATTTCTCGAAATATGTGTTGGCAAATCTTTCGCTTTAGCCAAGTTCATCTTTACCTAGTGATGAAAGTCATGTTTCAATCATTTTGGAAATTTCTCTGACGAAAAATAGTTTGTGAATAACAACTATATAATGCTCTCTGAGAATGTTTCAATGATTGAAATGAGAGTTTAGACAATATAGCTATTGGAGGATATAAGCATTGTTGTGGAAACACATATACGTATAAGTCCTTATTGCTTGAACTGAAGTTTGCGAACTTTGTTGATCAAGTGAAACCGGAGTAGTATGTGAGCTCAGTCCGCGAACTCGGCATACAAGTTCAGTCGCGAACCCAGTCCGCGAACTGGCGAAGTTCTCGAACCCAAGAATTTCTATTGGAGTTTGTAAACTCCATCCAGGAACTTAAGTCCGCGAACCCAGTTCGCGAAATTGAGTAGGTTATGTCTAAAAACGATGTTTGTGAACTTATCTTAATAAACTAAGGAATGCTATTGCAAATCGTGGATTTATAGTTCATGAATCGATTCGAGTGAATCACATCGTTTTTTATTCAATTGTGTCTTGTGTAGTACATGATATCTCATAGAAATTGAACAACTCTCTAACTAGTTCATTTGAGTCATTTGGACTAGTTATGGTGAAGAAGAATATGGTTGATATGAAAGTTATCATTTGGCTTACCATTTGGTTAACTAGTGTTGAACCAACCAATGTACAAGTTTGGGTATGGTTATAAAAACCCAAAATCGTCTAGTACATGTGTGTATAACAAGCTATGTTTTCGATCTAACGGTTGATAAATATTAGCTTGTATCTAATAAGGTTTTCATCTAACGGTGAATAATGAATGCTTTGTTACTAAGATAACATTGATTGCAAACCATGATTTGAAAGAGGGCCAATGATGGTTGGTACCATAATAGAAGTTCAGGAAACACAAAATACCACAACTTAACATAATAGCATTCCATTTTATTGTTTGACTAACTCGCCCCCAATAAAATATTGATTACCTAACATATCCTCGGACTTGGGGTCGCACATTTCGAAAAATGGGATCTGGTGCATGATTGATTTGGATGTTTGATCGATAAAATATATGGTTGTTGTAATGAAAGAGTATTGATTAGATTGGTAAGTTTGTGATTCAGGGTTTCCAGTAAAAGAGTTTTAATTAAACTCGTGATGGAAAATCCTGATGGTCCTTTAAGGTTCTGATCAGAATTTACATCGTTTCTGTGGGGTTCGTTTGTTGAATGACTACTTAGGATTCCCATTGATGGTGGATCAGCTATCATTATCAGGTTTGTTTTGTAGCCGATTAACTGAATGGTATAGGGAAGTTTAAAATTGATTAGTTATGATGATTCATGTCAATCTAAAAAACAGTTTCAAATCTTTATTCTTGAGACTTCAATATGATGTCGTTTCCATTAGATTTACTTCTTATTCAAACAGTAGAATCACTAATGCGAACCAGAAAAAGTATTTCTTAATAAGGCCATTAAAATTCGTCGCACATATGTCATACACACATCACTAGGGTAACGCAAATATGGTGCTATTAAGTTAAGATCCTGCCGGCGTTTAGTCGGTTTAAACGGCTTTGGGCCCTACGTCGTTCATGTGTAGCACATCCATCCTATACTAGTCGCAAAAACTGTGCTATTAAGTTAAGAGCCGTTCGGCTCGGGTCGCACATTATTTGAAGTGTCGTTAATCAATCTCACTGGAGTCACATATTCAGTGCTACTTTTTGCAAGGAAAATTACTGACATTTCGCAAATGAGTCGCACATGTGTCGCGTATTCAGTGGTATTTTTTTAGATAAAAGAGTAAATATGTAGGTGGATAAAACCCTCGATTTTGATTGGTTGACCGAAGAAATTTTTTAGAAGGGTAACTGGGTAACTACCTTCAAACTATATTAAATCCTGAAAATTGTATGCATTTTTTGCATGTTCTCCCAAGTTTTTTTCTCCTGCAATGCTACAACATCCTGCAAAATTAAATTCTCTCCTGATTGAATCTACCTTCAACACTATCTACAGAAAAGAACCAGTTCATTACAACCGAGATCAACATTTACAGTACTCTCGGTTTCTAGCATTTACAGCATTGCATTCAAAATATCCATTCACACCCTTTTCAAACTCCTAAAAAGAAAAACACCCAAATTTACTATAAATACACTGATATATTTCATCAAGACAACAAAATGAAAATAAATACTTGGACCGGCCGACTTATATGAACTTCACACAAGAACAAGATGATTCTTACCAGCAACAAGAAGATCATACATAAGAACCTCTGGAGAAAAACTTGTTAATCATATTTAAGCTTGAAACTATGCACAATTCTCGATCTTTCTGAATCTCTAGAGAACTCTAATCAGAATCCTTATCTTCATCTTCATCGTTGCTTCCAAAAACTTCTTGCTCAACATCATCTTCTTCATCACTATTGCTGGATGCAGCAATACCATACCTTGTCTCCGAAATTTCTGTCAAAGTTCTGGTGAGTTCATTATAGCGCTCTAAACAGCGGTTGTTTTGCAATAGGATGTCGTTGTTCTTTCCAAAGGCTATCAGCTTATAAGGCGGACAAAATATATTCGAAGACCCATCCAAGACAATTCTCCTGTTGTCTCCTAGTATGTGTACGTCCACTTTACTGCCCACTTGAATTTGAACTACTTTGTATTCACCGGTATGTTCACAGTAGCCGAAACCCCCTACGACGTATCGTGGATCCCAACTAATTTGTGGCGTTGGTGTTGGATCGCATATTTGTGGCAGATGGAGGTGCTCACCCGTTGTTGGATTCATTATATAAATAGGATCTTGTATGCCGTGGTGTGAAACATAAAAACATACTAGACCATTACAAGATCCAACGATTAGGTGTAACATATTTTCATAATAGGATTGGATAATATTCCAGGTACCATTGTTTCGAAATAACATCTGATAGAAATCTTCCATCACCGTGTAGTAATCTTCTTCCTCAATTTTTTTCTCTATAGAAGAGATGTGTAACTTTTTCTTATCTCACTTTTTGAGTGAAACCGAAAAGGAGTCCAATTCTTTTGTCTGCAAGGACAGAATTCCACTCTTTGCATACAAGTACTAATCACGTGAAATATAGTGCAGACGATAGTTTTCACTTTACATACAAGTACTAATCACGTGAAATATAGTGCAGACGATAGTTTTCACTTTAAAACCAATACTATTATTTAGTCCTTTAAGGACAACGGGGAAGAAACTGGACACTTTCTTCCGATTTTACTCTCGAAGTGTATATATATAGCTTTAAATTTTTAAGGTCCACTGTATTCGGATAAATACTAAATGTTAAAGACATAATAGTTTGGAAAGCATTCGACAAATTAGAGCAATTTCTTCCACTCGTTCAAGTTGGGTCTTTCTTGATTCAAATCAACATATAAAAAGAATAACTAAATATTGTGGTGCACGAATAATTAATCACGTGAAAACCGTGAAAAGGACACAAAACAACAGCAAAAAAATAAAAAAAAGCTACATAGATAAAAGGAATGTGTTAGTGGAATTGTCCACCGAAATTCTTCAACGAGACAACGCTCCTCATGTGAGAAATAATTGCAACCCATGTTTCCCAAGGTAGTTTCCCACAAATCTCCCTCCTAGTTCCAGTGAGTGTATTGTAACGCAACAAACGCCTATTCTTCCAAAATATGAGGTCCTTGTTATTTCCATAGGCTATCGGTTCATATGTCGGCGACCACCATTCATCCCTATCCTCTTCCAAGAAAATGCTCATCTGATGATTCCAATCCCATTCCCGGCCAGGCACCCATATATGAATATTTTTTTTGGGAAATGGGTGTCCATAAATCTATCCGGGGATCATCAGATACAAGATGGATGTAGTAAAAAAAAGGCGAACTCTGAACATGACCATCCCAAGTGAGGGGCAAGAATCTACCCAAAATTCACTCCCGGGAATATGAGGCGGGGGTAACGAATGTTCATGGAACGTTTCAGTATCCAAATTGAAAGAAACTATACAAGTATCATGCGGACGACAATCCTTCCAGAAAATACAACCATGTGCAAACACACTTGAACTCTGAAAAGTATAAGGAATCTCCCTTATTATGTTCCTCCATCCCCTCTCGTCTCCTAGCGTGTTTACTTGAACTTTACCATCCATGTGAATGCGAACTACCTTGTACTCATTGGTATGTTCACAGTATCCAAAACCCCCAATTACGTTGTATCATGCATACCACCCTTGGTCTCATGCAATTGGGATGCATAGTTGTGGCAGATGAAGGTGCTCACCCATTGATGGATTCATAATATATACAGGATCTTGTATGCCATGGTGTGAAACAAAAAATAATACCAGACTGTTGCAAGATCCAACTATTGGGTGCAACTTATTCCAATCATAGTTTTCGTCAAACGGGCCCCCGTTATTGTTGGCTATTAGGATCAGGCATAAATCTTCCTAGTTAATTTGTTCTGTATAGAAGAGTTGAGTATCATTCCCCATTCTTTGTGCGACACCAAAAAGGAGTCCAATTATTTTGTTCCCAAGGACAATATTCCACTATTTGCTTACATATTTGCTTGCTAAAACGCTTTCTGAAGTTTGGAGGCGCTGTAGTATATCGGTAGTTACTAATTACGGCAACATATCCATCGCTTTTACTAATGAAAGATGATCAAAAATAAATAAATTACAAGCATTTAGAAGTTACTTTTTGTAGAATTCTACAAACAGATACGCGTAAAGCTTATATAGACATCCAATACACCTTTTAGCGAATAGTCGCGTCCTTACTGAGCAGGCATTATTTGAAAATTCTTGGTACCAAAAAGTGACATATGTTTGCAGATTTCATATTAAAAACGGTTATAACTTATTATGTCGCTAATTTATCCTACAACTGGATTCTTATTTAAAAGGAAACAAAATCTAGGTATAACCATTACGTCATGAGGTACGTCTGAAAGGACATGACATTTTAGTAAAACTATCAAAAGGCAAGACCCCAATGCCAGAGGAAGAAGTTGATAGGATCGGGACTTGAACAAAAATAATGTGATGATGATAATGATCATGAAATCAGTAGTGAATGAAATAGATTTGGAGCAACCAGAGAAACCTAAGTACAAAATATGCGGATGATGATTACACCATCTCATTTATGCTCAATACATGAATCAGATAAATCTATGTTATTATACATGTTGATTCACGTTACTAAACACAAAATTCTATTCGGTGAAATTTGTATTATGAACCACATTTAACGGGATCAATTGTTTGTGCACCATATTTTTAAGTGTAAAAGACGTAATACCAGTGCGACGAATGATATATCAAAGTCCTCAATGCTTATATTTAGACACCATCATTTAACGGGATCAATTTGTATCATCCCATTTGACAGTATTCCGATATAACATGAGTTGAAATCTTTTGTGCAACTTTTGGTGCAAAACCGAAACATCACATGAACTAACGTACTAGCTCATGTGAAGAATATAAACTGCACATCACATTAACTAATAATTAACTGTTATATGCATGTTGGTTTACGTTATTATGCCCCATATTATATACAGTTTACTAATTGAGTTTCACCATCGTCGTTCTTATATTATTACAGCTGATGCATAATTGTGTTCAAAATAAAAGCATTTGTGTCTCTGATAGTCTTCGATTATCTAAAAACATCAAAAACATCCAAAGAGGAAAACACTGAGTCCCATTTTTACTGAAATGCTGAATATTGATCATCTTGGGACATATGATGATATTATTCCTCATCAACATTTTACGCTGAGAAATCTCTGAAACATTATGATTTGAATTGTTGAATGGTTATATTAAGACACTATTAGTGACAAGTAACCAACGGGCCAAACTGAAATGAAAGACATATTCTGAATTGCTAAACTTATTATCAAGTTCCAGGAAAAAAAGGGTGAGAAGATAAGGTTACCCTCATCTCAGGCAACAGAGGTTGTAGCGACCACCGAGAGAATGCATGTGGTGTTTGTTGTGTGAGTAGCTAGCATTTAGTAAATTTATTTCAAAAGATGATAGAAATGAGCTTTCGTAGGTAATTGTTTTGCTTAGGATAACCTCAACATTGAATCCTATGTTTCTTCTGCGTGGACATTGAATATATTAAGAACGGATATATAAAAACAATTACAATGGACGCAAACATGATTTTGTATGGTCAAAAAGGACTAAATAATAGTATAGGCTGCGAAGTGAAAATTGTCGTGTGCACTGTATTTCACGTGATTAATTTTTCGTTTACCAAACTATTTCACGTGAATATATTAAGAACGGATATATAAAAACAATTACAATGGATGCAAACATGATTTTGTATGGTCAAAAAGGACTAAATGATAGTATAGGTTGCGAAGTGAAAACTGTCTTGTGCACTGTATTTCACGTGATTAATTTTTTCGTTTACCAAACTATACAATGTGTAAAAGTCATAATTATGGTGCGACACCAGAAGGACATTAGTGCGATTTAGGTGTGATGTACGTTTTCGTTATGACATTATATTTGAGAAACCTTTAAAACATATCGACCTGAAATCCTGAATGGTTGCGCCATCAGTTACTGTTAACGAAACAAAGAAAGTGAAACACATGCAATATTCTATATTGATTAATTTCAAATCATGCAATGAAGAGGAAGGTGAGAAAATGATGATGACGTATGCCGTCAATTCAATAAATAAATATTATTAATTAGTATTATGCAAGTTGGTTTACGTTGATATCCCCAAGATTCTAAAAGCCTACTAATTTTGTTTCACCATCGTCATTATTCCATTATCACAACCTCTAGATAATTGCATGCTAAAGAAAATCCGTTGAATCTCTGTCAGTCTCCTATTGACTAAAAACAAAAACATCGTTAGAGGAAAACACCGAGTCCCATTCGCACAGAAAGGATGAATATTGATCATCATGGGACATATGATGACATTATTCCGCTACAACGTTTACGGTGAGAAATGTTTGGAACATTTTGACCTGAGTTGCTGGATCGTTATATTCTGTCTCCATTAGTGACAAATAACAAACCAACCAAAGCGAAACACATTAACATATTCTGAATTGCTTAATTTCTAATCTAGATCCAAGAAGAAGAAGGTAAGAAAAGGTTGATGACGTATGCCCTCATTTTAGGCAAAAGATGTTTAAGCGATCATTACGAGAATGAGAGTGGTGTTTGTTGTGGGAGTAGAATCTAGTTAATTTGGATTTACGGAGGATGCAAACATAATTTTGTATGGGAAATAAGGACTGTATAATAATATAGGTTTTATTAGAGTGAAAAGTTTCCTTTGCACGATTAAATTATTCGTGCACCACAATACATAGTGTGTAAAAGTCGTGATTTTGGTGCGACGATGGAGGGACGAGTGTGCGATTTACGTGTGTCAACCACAACATCATCCCACCTTAACTTTTTTCGTTATGACATTAGAGTTGAGAAACCTTTGAAACACTAGACCTGAAATCCTGAAGGGTTACACCATGAGATACATTTTTTTTTTTTTGAGAAAAAGAAGGATATACCATGAGATACAATTACCTAAACAAAGAAAGTGAAACACAAAATCATACAAATCATGCCGCGTAGAGGAAGGTAAGAAAATGATGATGACATATGCCCTCATTTCAAGAAACAGAGGTTTGAGCGACCGGTGAGAGAATAAGTTGTGAAACAACATCATTTCTCTGTGGAAAAGATTATATCCATAAACAACGAGGATTGTAATTATTTTTATTAGAACATCTACTCACATAGGTGGTTTCCGTCATTCTAAAATATACATACGAATCAAGATGTGCCAAGTGTTTTTTCCGGAGCTGCTGCTTCACAAAAGTCCAAGGAAAGAGAAGGCAACAAATAAAATGGAAATGGGTGTGCCCTCATTTCAAGCACCAGAGATATTTGTGCGATGGTTGATAGGGTAAGGTGCTGCCACTGTGCGAATCCAAAACATTCATTTCACTATTAAAAAAATATTTACAAAGTATGAGGTTTATAAATCACTTGCATTGCTCATATTATTTAGGCCGGTTGACTTTATTTAGTTTCACCTTCATAATTCATCTGTTACCATCACTAATTAATCTCCTTTGCAATTGACCAAGAAAAAGACTACCATCGAGGAAAACTCTTAATCCATTTCTACTGAGGTGCTATATTTTGATCATCTTGGGACATATGATAACATCAACGAGCCTCAGCTTAGTACGGGAATCATGTAAATCTCTTGTATTAATGTTGGAAAGGTTAGTGTGATTAAAATAAGGGTTTGAGATGATTTTGTTTTAATGGAGAAGTGGGAACTCTCTTAGGTTCTTCTCACTCTCTTTCTATTAGATATTTTGATAGGTTTCATTCTCTTTCCTTATCTCTTTCTTTTTATACTAAGTCCACATGTGTGACCTAATATTAGAGATAGGTTACACAACTTTTGGTGCAAAACAGAAACATCACATGAACCAACGTACTAGCTCATGTGAAGAATATAAACTGCACATCACATCACATTAAATAACAATTAATTATTATATGCATGTTGGTTTACGTTATTATGCCCCAGATTCTATACAGTTTACTAATTGAGTTTCACCATCATCATTCTTCTATTATTACAGCTAATGCATAATTTTATTCAAAATAAATAAAAACATTTGTGTCTCTATCAGTCTTCGATTATCTAAAAACATCAAAAACATCCAAAGAGGAAAACACCAAGTCTCATTTTTACTGAAATGCTGAATATTGATCATCTTTGGACATATGATGACATTATTCCGTTACAACATTTTACGTTGAGAAATCTCTGAAACATTCTGATTTGAATTGATGAATGGTTATATTAAGATACTATTAGTGACAAATAACTAACAGGCCAAACTGAAATGAAAGACATATTCTGAATTGCTGAATTTATTATCAAGTTCCAAGAAGAAAAGGGTGAGAAGATAAGGTTACCCTCTTCTCAGGCAACAGAGGTTGTAGCGACCACTGAGAGAATGCGTGTGGTGTTTGTTGTGTGATTATCTAGCATTTAGTAAATTTATTTCAAAAGATGACAAAAATGAGCTTTCGTAGGCAATTGTTTTGCTTAGGATAACCTCAACATTTAAACCTATGTTTCTTCTGCGTGGTCATTGAATATATTAAGAACGAATATGTAAAAACAATTACAATGGACGCAAACATGATTTTGTATGGTCAAAAAGGACTAAATAATAGTATAGGCTGCGAAGTGAAAACTGTCATGTGCACTGTATTTCACGTGATTAATTTTTCGTTTACCAAACTATTTCACGTGAATATATTAAGAACGGACATATAAAAACAATTACAATGGATGCAAACACGATTTTGTATGGTCAAAAAGGACTAAATAATAGTATAGGTTGCGAAGTGAAAACTGTCGTGTGCACTGTATTTCACGTGATTAATTTTTTTGTTTACCAAACTATACAATGTGTAAAAGTCATAATTATGGTGCGACACCAGAAGGACGTTAGCGCGATTTAGGTGTGATGTACGTTTTCGTTATGACATTATATTTGAGAAACCTTTAAAACATATCGACCTAAAATCCTGAATGGTTACGTCATCAATTACTGTTAACGAAATAAAGATAGTGAAACACATGCAATATTCAAGATTGCTTAATTTCAAATCATGCAACGAAGAGGAAGGTGAGAAAATGATGATGACGTATGCCGTCAATTCAAGAAATAGATGTTATTAATTAGTATTATGCAAGTTGGTTTACATTGATATCCCCAAGATTCTAAAAGCCTACTAATTTTGTTTCACCATCGTTATTATTCCATTATCACAACCTCTAGATAATTGCATGCTAAAGAAAATCCGTTGAATCTCTCTCAGTCTCCGATTTACTAAAAACAAAAACATCGTTAGAGGAAAACACCGAGTCCCATTTGAACAGAAAGGATGAATATTGATCATCGTGGGACATATGATGACATTATTCCGCTACAACGTTTACGGTGAGAAATGTTTGGAACATTTTGATCTGAGTTGCCGGATGGTTATATTCTGTCTCCATTAGTGACAAATAACAAACCAACGAAAGCGAAACACATTAACATATTCTGAATTTCTTAATATCTAATCTAGATCCAAGAAGAAGAAGGTAAGAAAAGGTTGATGACGTATGCCCTCATTTCAAGCAAAAGATGTTTAAGCGATTATTACGAGAATGAGAGTGGTGTTTTTTGTGGGAGTAGAATCTAGTTAATTTGGATTTACATAGGATGAAAACATAATTTTGTATGGGAAAGAAGGACTGTATAATAATATAGTTTTTAGAGTGAAAAGTCGTGATTTAGGTGCGACGCTGGAGGGACGAGTGTGCGATTTACGTGTGTCAACCACAACATCATCCCACCTTAACTTTTTTCGTTATGACATTAGAGTTGAGAAACCTTTGAAACACTCGACCTGAAATCCTGAAGGGTTACACCATGAGGTACATTTTTTTTTTGAGAAAAAGAAGGATATACCATGAGATACAATTACCTAAACAAAGAAAGTGAAACACAAAATCATACAAATCATGCCGCGCAAAGGAAGGTAAGAAAATGATGATGACGTATGCCCTCATTTCAAGAAACAGAGGTTTGAGCGACCGGTGAGAGAATAAGTTGCGAAACAACATCATTTCTCCGTGGAAAAGATTATATTCATAAACAACGAGGACTGTAATTATTTTTATTAAAACATCTACTGACATAGGTGGTTTCCGTCATTCTAAAATATACATATGAATCAAGATGTGCCAAGTGTCTTTTCCGGAGCTTCTGCTTCACAAAAGTCCAAGGAAAAAGAAGGCAAAAAAATGGAGATGGGTGTGCCCTCATTTCAAGCTACATGCCATGGGACCCAGTCAAAAAGGTTTGGTACCATCCAAGTTATCTCTCTTTGATTAGGCTCGCGAATTATATTTGCTTGAGTAAATCAAATCGAGAGATTGAGATAATAACTCCTTGAGTATTTTCTATTGATTGAGTCTTGTTGATTCTCTAGAAAACAACTCGGAGTTGTCCATGCAGATTGCTAATCGAAATATTGGGTGAGGTTGTTAGACCCCCGCATTTTCAATTGGTATCAGAGAAGGCAAACAAGTTAAAGACCTGATCGCTGTCGTAGGCGTCAAAAATAAATTACAGTTTCTTACTACTCAAAATATATAATGAAGCAAGGGAAAGGATGGATCGTTCCCACAGAGAGGACTAGGTTTTCAATTTGTTTTTGATTTCCTATAAAAGAATCGGGGGGAGTTTCTTATTTTTAATAAAGCAAACAAATATAAAACCAAAGAAATAAATAAGAAAACAAATCAAATAGAATAGATATTGGTTAAGGATTCATCTTCATTCACTAACATGCTTTTTAAAAATAACTAGAATTGATATTTAATCTCAACTTTTATCAAAAGCCCTAGAATACCTTGATCGCAAGAATATCCCGCTAATTCCCTCTTATCATCAACAAACACAGTAAAAAATGCGAGCATGAGTTCTATCTAAGAGAATAACCTAACGTGTAAAAGCACTAATCAAGTTTAATTCCCTAAATGCATTAAGTTCTATGAAATCAGGCCAATCAAAGTAGTCGAACGTGGAAAACGCACTAATCCGATTTAACAAAGGTTATGGTTCACATATGATCATAAGGATGCATCACTACAAGCTATAACCATATTCATGCTACGTGTAATCATGAATCTATCACTTTTACGTATAATAAACCCTAATCTAGCAATAGAGATGAAAACAAACTCAATCGATTCTAGACTCGACCAAACAAGCATTCAAATCATATAACAATATAAACGATGAATCATAATCGATAATATATGGAGACAAAACTA
This sequence comes from Papaver bracteatum, assembly GCA_023529315.1. Lineage (NCBI taxonomy): Eukaryota > Viridiplantae > Streptophyta > Magnoliopsida > Ranunculales > Papaveraceae > Papaver > Papaver bracteatum. The sequence continues at coordinate 421,604 of JAJJWX010004422.1, read as the reverse complement.
ATTTATCATATCAAAAAGCATATTTTGTGAAATCCAATTATTCCATAACCAATAATAAAATTAAGTACTCATGCTCAAGGAGTTCATAACAAGAATAAAGAGAAGAGTTTTCATGTCTAAACCCTAGAACAAAAGTAGAAGATAAAAGATATTAGATTAGAGAAAAGTCTTCTCTTTTATATGTTTCTCAATTTCCATAAAGGATACTCCTTCCAATATTAGGTCTTCTCAAAACCCATCTCCAAGTGGTCCACCAAGCCCATGTGTGAGAAAACCCATGTAAAATTATGTCCAAAACCATCGCCGGAAAACTGGGTTTTTCGCCGGAAGTTCGCCGAAATCCGGCACCTCCGGCCACATGAGATGCTCTCCTTTGTCAACGGAATATTCCATCACAGTTAACAGTCAATACTAACGGTCTCTAACAGTCGACTGGGTCAAAGAGGTAAGTCATCCACTGAGTTAGCTGTCTTACTGAGGTCTGAGTTGGCTGAATTACTGAGTTGAATCGGCTCGTCTACATCGGTCAATCATCGGTCCGAGTTGACTCGCCGGAGGAGAAATTTTGGCAGAGTTCTGTTTGTTTATAGGACTTTCACATGCCAATTTCATGCCGATCTTTCCCTGTAACAATCCTAACATTCATCTATTGTAGCTTCATCAGCTATTCATTACCAGCAGCTTCAATTCCCTTTCTTCATTGTATCTTTGTTCATTAGTAATAGTTCAGCTTCTACCTATTTCTTAACTCCAACCAAATACAGAACCCATCTTCCATAACATCCTCGATCTGAACCTTAGCAGCTCAACAAATATTTCCATCATCTTCTAAATACCCATTTCTCTGTGGATTTAGAATTATCATCCACCAACATATACCCATTATTTCAACTTCTCTTCTCTGCACTACGGCAGCCATCAACACCACCTCCAATTCTTTCGAAATCAACAGCCACAACCCATCTGTTCCTCATTAATTTGCGATTCAAATCCATATCCCTGTACCAACAGCATCAACATTGCAGACCAAACCCATGAACCATTCCATCTCAAACTCATTATGCATCTTCTTCTAGATTCAACCCAAAAACCCATTTTGAATCAAACCCTTAATCATCCACCGTCTGTTAAACCAGCAAACCCTAAATTCAAGATGAACTCAAGTACCCATTTCTGATTTCTCTTCTTTCCTCATCAATTTCATCTGAAACCTATACGAATATTAGCCTCAGATCCCCTTTTCTTCTTCTCGGATTTCTTGGATCGTAAAACCCATTTCGTCACTATAATCTCAAATTAATCACTGCCACCAACTTCATTACCCACTCTGCCTTCTTATTTCTAGTTTAATTCTTCCCGAAACCGAGAGCAATCTCCCATCAGAACCTCCCATGAATATCTCCAGTGGCTTCATTAGAGGAGCAAAGGAAAAGAGAAAAGAAAAATATTTCTTCTTGATTCGACTTAATCAAGGCTTTAAAAGTGGGACGTTTATTTACACATACTTTGCATGGATCCGACCACCCAATAACATCCCTTTAACCTCATCATTTTGTTCTCTAACACTCCTCCAAGTTGCCCCTTAACCTTGACTGGGGTCCAGATAGTGTTCGTCCATGAAATGGAAAGTTTTGCCTTTTTTTCTTAAATTGGGTGATTTCTTCTTCTTTTTCTCCGTTCGACTCCAGAGTACCTAATAACTCAAAAACAGGCGTAAAATACATAATTCACAAGAAAAATAACAGAGAAAACATAAATAATAGATAATAAATAGGATGTATTCTACACCCTATGAAATTCCCCCACACTTAGACTTTGCTAGTCCTCGAGCAAATCAAACAAAACAATTTTAAAACATACATACAACTCCATGTCGTTGAGGCTACGGTCACTTTTAGCATAAATAACAAGCCGTTGAACCCCTAGGTGTCCCTAGTGGATGAGTTATAGTCTCGTGAGGGCTTACTAGAGATATACCCACAAAACCTACTCCAACTTCAAAGCGTTCCAGCATCCCAAGCGTCCAAAGAGCTATGAGGACATAGAGTTTCTGCATGCTAGTAATAGGAAGTTAGAAATACCAAAGAACATATTCATTCTTAAATATTGAGTGAGAAATAACCACGCCATAATGAGAGAACGCGTATTTGACAAACGATCAATAAGCATTTCGCCTCGACTTCTGCCTCACCAAAAAGGGTTTTATGAAATTGCACTCAAAAAGACGGCTTTGTTATGGGTCTCACATGTGCGCAGGTAGGAATGAAGAGAGAATTCATGCAACACATTGAATGGTGGGAACGACAACTTCCAAAATATTTTAAAAACCCACATCTTTTAATTTTGAAAAACCATTTTTCTGACGATCTTTAAGAAAGAAAATCAACCACTATTATCGAGGATGAGATTACTTACTCACCTTCACATACGATTGCCAATTATGATAGCACCACTCTCACGGAATCCAATAGAAACGTCTTCCGCTCCTTGTCTTCATCTTCTTGGTCTTCGTCTCCGGCTTCAACTATTGATGATCAACTCTTGAACTTCGTAAATCCTTGACAATTTTTAACCTTTTTCATTAAAAACGTTGTCGCTTGAAACTTCCTTATAGATTTTTCCTTCCCCATGGCTTATTAAACATATACAAAAATAAAAATAAAATAGCAATTTTTTTCTTGTCTCATTTTTTTTTCTTTTTTCTTTTTTTTTTTCATTTTTTTAAGACATAATTTATTTATTTTATGATTTTTTTTTATGACAAGAAAAATAATACAAAACGAAGTGAAATAAAACAAACCATGGCCGTGGGAAAAGTACTTTACCGCTTGATTCTTCACAACTTGTATCGCCTCGAAATCATAAACTTCAATAATTCTCACCTTTTGATTTTATTCGCTCTTGTAAATAAGTCTTCAACTTGTATGTAAAATTCCGCTCATTATATTGTAAGTCATCAACACATATGTAAAAATCTTCTCATTGTATGTTGCTTTACTTGAATTTGAAATTTGCTCTTTTCTTGTTCCGTTGCTTGTAAACCTCAACCGTCTTCAACTTTCCTGTAGATTTTGATGTCGCTCCTTGTTGATGATTATGTTGTTTCTATGGACCCGTTGTTGTCGAGAGAGAGAATGGTGCTAACTGCAAATCGAAACTACAATAAGGAGGCTTTCATCCATAGACATCACCCTCATGATTGATAAAAATTAGCACTCAAGAGATCAAAAAATAGTGGTGAAATTGGTGTGAAGTTGGGTAGCTCACCATTCTACCCGGAATTAACGTACGGTGACACACACTCAAAATAAAGCTTTTTAGTCATGGAAGAATTTTTGGTCGGTGCCTTGGTTGATATGAAAATGGGTAGTCTCCACTAATGATTAATCAGCAGCTCTAATAATGCATTTCTCCCTGCACCTAATTTGCATCACCGGCATGATTAAATCCATTATTTAACACTCAAATTCATAAGAAATCCGAATGTAGTTCCCTAACACTTCCAAGTTCAGTTATGTCGGTCAGAATTATCTATGTAAACATACCTAGAAGTATGCTAGTGACTCTAAAATCTTTACAAGTTGAAGGTTTTATGCAATTTTTTTTTTTAAATATATGCTTAACCACTCCCCCACACTTAAACTTTACACTGTCCTCAATGTAATTGAATCGTCCTAGTAAAGTCAAGGTGGGAAATATTAACATGATATGGAACAAGAAAAATAAATAAACGAAACACAAATGAAAAATAATAAAAAACCCGATGGGTTGCCTCCCATTTAGCGCTTGTTTTAAAGTCGACGGCCCGACTTAGCTTCTTGTAAGATTCATTCCCCATATACTAATAATCGAAAAATTTGGGGATCCACCCATAGCACCTGTTTTGCAAACACTAGCTTCACACAAATATTAGTAATATAAATCATAAACGAAGCTATTAACCGATAAAAGCTTCCCCCACACTTATTCTTATCCACACTTGGAAGTGGGTAAAGAATATAAGAGTCGGGTACTTCCAAGGTTTCTTGTTCCAAAACCTGCATAGTATGAGAATCAAGTATCTCTAATGGAGGATATCGAGAAACAAAATCATTCAACAATATTCTCGAAGCACATACATTCAAACCAATAAGAGGTAAAGGAGAAGAAACAATATGCAAAGGGTTAGACAAACCTATCACAATCTCTTGTATAACTGAATCCTCTTCATCCTTGAAAAACTCAAGTAAATTATTCACCTATTATATATCATGGTACTCTATCAAACCTTGCAACCATTCTTCGTCTGTTTCTTCCTTAACCAAAATCTCGGCATCAACATCATCATTACAATCATTCACAAGTTCAATTGGGTCTTCCACAATATTGGTTATACCGGTTTCATTCTCAACATACTCCTCTTTGTTGCAAGGTACATACTCTATTGCGGATTCAAGTCTCACCATAAGGAACTTTTCTAGAACACTCATTGCATCATCCTCAAGATATACCTTTTGAATAGGTTCTTGATCATTATAAAGATCAATGCTTGAGTAAGCTACACTAGTGTCATCATATTCCTTTTCAATTTCACCTTGATCGCAAAAAGACTCCATTGTACACTCCTCGGGGATGTCACCATAAATTGGTTCAAGCGATGTATTTTCATAGTCATCATCACTATCATAGTTAACATAAGATTGGTCTTTCGCAAAATTTTGCATGTCCTCTTTGTATTCTTCAATGCCTTGTCTTAAATTGGAAACACATTTTTGAAGCTCTTGGAGTGATCCATCCAAATTTTGAAAATAGCGTTCCATTTGTTGGTAAAGCTCATTCGACAAGGAAAAAGTAGAATCACTTACTTCAGTATTGCTAGGCCAATTATCTTCCCTTTGAATGGGTGAATGATCATAACTACGATCACAAATTGGGCCAAACATACTATGAGCATATTTGGTCGATGAAATTGGTTCCATGCTTGGTTGTCTACAAACTGACTCCATACTGACATAAATTGTTGCATCTCATCTACCAAACTAGAGGAAATATGAATAGGAGCACAAGTATCATCCCCTCTTTGTGGTTGCTCACTTACATACCCACCGTAAGAAGGTTGGAATGTATGAGAGTAACTAAAAGGGTACGTGGAGTATTGATCATAACCAAAGGATTGGTTTTGATTGAACTCCCCATAAGGGTGATAGTTGTCATGTTTTTGAGGTTGAAAGCCATATTGATTGCTCCAATATGCTCCGTCCATGAGAAATAAGTACTTGAAATAAGATTCACAAACCAAGGTTAAAAACCAGAAAATAAACAAAAACTAAACTAAAAAAAACAAAAATTAATTAATTAAAAAACTAAAAACAAGTGACAACCGTTGCCTCCCCGGCAACGGCGCCAAAATTTGATTTCCTATAAAAGAATCGGGGGGATTTTCTGATTTTTAATAAAGCAAACAAATATAAAAGCAAAGAAAGAAATAAGCAAACAAATAGAATAGAATATATATTGGTTAAGGATTCATCTTCATCCACTAACATGCTTTTTAATAATAACTAGAATTGATATTTAATCTCAACTTTTATCAAAAGCCCTAGAATACCTTGATCGCAAGAATATCCCGCTAATTCCCTCTTATCATCAACAAACACATTAAAAGATGCGAGCATGAGTTCTATCTAAGAGAACAACCTAACGTGTAAAAGCACTAATCAAGTTTAATTCCCTAGATGCATTAAGTTCTATGAAATAAGGCCAATCAAAGCAATCGAACGTGGAAAACGCACTAATCCGATTTAACAAAGGTTATGGTTCACATATGATCATAAGGATGCATCACTACAAGCTCTAACCATATTCATGCTACTTGTAATCATAAATCTATTACTTTTACGTATAATAAACCCTAATCTAGCAATAGAGATGAAAACAAACTCAATCGATTCTAGACTCGACCAAACAAGCATTCAAATCATATAACATATAAACGATGAATCATAATCGATAATATATGGAGACAAAACTAATTTATCATATCAAAAAGCATATTTTGTGAAATCCAATTATTCCATAACCAATAATAAAATTAAGTACTCATTCTCAAGGAGTTCATAACAAGAATAAAGAGAAGAGTTTTCATGTCTAAACCCTAGAACAAAAGTAGAAGATAAAAGATATTAGATTAGAGAAAAGTCTTCTCTTTTATATGTTTCTCAATTTCCATAAAGGATACTCCTTCCAATATTAGGTCTTCTCAAAACCCATCTCCAAGTGGTCCACCAAGCCCATGTGTAAGAAAATCCATGTAAAATTATGTCCAAAACCGTCGCCGGAAAACTGGTTTTTTTCCGGAAGTAAGCCGAAATCCGGCACCACCGGCTACCTGAGATGCTCTCCTTTGTCAACGGAATATTCCGTCACAGTTAACAGTCAATACTAACGGTCTTTAACAGTCGACTGGGTCAAAGAGGTAAGTCAGCCACTGAGTTAGTTGTCTTACTTAGGTCTGATTCGGCTGAATTACTGAGTTGAATCGGCTCGTCTACATCGGTCAATCGCCGGTCCGAGTTAACTCGATGGAGGACTAATTTTGGCAAAGTTCTGTTTGTTTATAGGACTTTCTCAGGCCAATTTCAAGCCGATCTTTCCCTGTAACAATCCTAACATTCATATATTGTAACTTCATCAGCTATTCATTACCAGCAGCTTCAATTCCCTTTCTTCATTGTATCTCTGTTCATCAATAACAATTCATCTTCTACCTATTTCATAACTCCAACCAAATACAGAACCCATCTTTCATAACATCCTCGATCTGAACCTTAGCAGCTCAACAAATAATTCCACCATCTTCTTAAAACCCATTTCTATGTGGATTCCGAATTATCATCCACCAGTACATACCCATTATTTAAATTTCTCTTCTCTGCACCACAGCAGCCATCAACACCACCTCTAATTCTTTCAAAATCAACAACCACAACCCATCTGTTCTTCATTAATTTGCGATTAAAATCCATATCCTTGTACCAAAAGCATCAACATTGTAGACCACACCCATGAACCATTCCATCTCAAACTCATTATGCACCTTCTTCTAGATTCAACCCAAAAACCCATTTCGAATCAAACCCTTAATCATCCACCGTCTGTTAAACCAACAAACCCTAAATTCAAGATGAACTCAAGTACCCATTTTTGATTTCTCATCTTTTTTCATCAATTTCATCTGAAACCCATACGAATATTAGCCTCAGATCCCCTTTTCTTCTTCTCAGATTTCTTGGTTCGTAAAACCCATTTCGTCACTATAATATCAAATTAATCACTACCACCAGCTTCATTACCCACTCTGCCTTCTTATTTCTGGTTTAATTCTTCCCGAAACCGAGAGCAATCTCCCATCATAACCTCTCATGAATATCTCTCCAGTGGCTTCATTAGAGGAGCAAAGGAAAAGAGAAAAAAAGAATATTTCTTCTTGATTCGACCTAATCAGGACTTTAAAAGTGGGACGTTTATTTGCACCTACTTTGCCTGGATCCAACCTCCCAATAACATCCCCATAACCTCATCAGGTTGTTCTCTAACACTCCTCTGAGTTGCCCCTTAACCTTGACTTGGCTCCAAATAGTGTTCGTCCATGAAATGGCAAGTTTTGCCCTTTTTGCTCAAATTGGGTGATTTCTTCTTCTTTTTCTCCGTTCGACTCCAGAGTACCTAATAACTCAAAAACAGGCGTAAAATGCATAATTCACAAGAAAAATAGCATAGAAAACATAAATAATAGATAATAAATAGGATGTATTCTACACCCTATCAAGACCTTACAAGTCTGTGTTTGTAGCGATCTGACTCTATGGACAGAGGTGCTATCTCAATAAATGTACCACCAGTCTTTGGTGGCTCTAATTACTTATGGTGGAAAATTGTTATTCGAGCTTTTCTTCAAGCACGTGATTTTCAATCATGGGTATATGTTGTTAATTTCTATGATCCTCCCGTTGATGCAGAAGGAGAAAATATTCCAAAGAATATTGCTGAATATACTCTTGTAGAGGTTCTTGATGCAAAGCAAAAATCCAACGGTTTGAATGCGATCATACATGCCATTACCCAAAATATTTTGTACCATGTGTCTAATTTCACTAAGTCGTAAGAAGCTTGGGATGTCTTAGCAACCGTATTCGAAGGAAATTCCAATGAAAAGGATGCAAGGCTTCAGAATCTTAATTCCGATTGGGAAAACCTTCGTATGGCAGATGGAGAAACATTTGATGAGTTTAATCACAAAGTGTCTGAAATTGTTAATGCATCTTTTGCATTAGGTAAGACTATTCCTGAAAAGGACATTGTGATGGAAATTCTCAGATCATTGCCATCTAGATATGATGCTAAGAAGCATGCCATCATCGAGGGAAATAACCTTGATACTCTTTCCAGAAATTCCCTAACTGGAAAGTTGAAGATTTTCAATTCTGAACTGGAACAAAGAGAGAAACGACTTCTATCTAACAACTATGTTGTTGCTTATAATCGTAAGTCTCTACATCCTAAATTGATTGACAAAAAGGATAAGATTTTCTTTCATTCAGTTTTGTCACTATTTATTCAACAGCTTAAGAGATCTCTTAGACAAAATAAAAGAAAGTCTCAAAATAAAAAGAAGTCAATCAATAAAGAGGTTCAAAAAAGTTATGCTTGTTTCAAGTGCTATATAAGTGTTCATGATACATTTGAACATCCAAATAAGGAAGTGGATGAGTCAACTAAAGCATGGATGGACACTCTTGACTATTGTCCTGAGGATGATATCTATGAAAGTTCTCTCAGTCTGTTTGCTGATAATCGTGATTGTCCTCCTAACAGTCCTGATCATTCCATGATAAACAATCTTACTTCCCCAGAAGTCTTACAACTAGATAAGGAAGTCATATCTAAAAGGATTAAAAATCTGGAAAATAAACTGTCAAAGTTAAAATTAATAACTTGCAATCATAATTCTCACTGTCAGCAAAATTCTTCTGAGACTATACCCTTCTTAAGTCACTCAGACAATAGGGATGGTACAGAGAATCACAAGGACGTCCCTAATCTTGCAGACTCTACTTGTGATTATCAGGACCCTGTGAAAATTTGGGACACTCAGAAACAGAAAAAACTCTCTTCTACAAAATGTTGGTTGCAAAAGAAGAAAAAGAAATCTCATACAAAATCCTCTGCCGTTGTAAAAGAGTTTTCCAAAAGAATGCATAGTTTGCGAAAATCAGAAATCAAGGTGTTCAAATCTATGCTAAAAAGGGGAAAGGATGATGCCCACTCATCTTTCTTAAAAACAAAACAGAAACAGATTATAACTTCATCACCTCAAAAGAAGTTACCCAGTTCTGAAAAGAATTGGAATATGTATGGTTTATAACACTGTATTAAGGATATTTTTGTCCATCCCTCGTAGACAAGGAAATCATAATATTTGAGAGGGTTGTGATGAAACATTTATATTTCAGTTTTTAAGGTCTTTTTCGGAGGATAATCAAATTTCTGTTAGGGTTTTGGTCAAAGGTTAGTTTGGAAATTTATCTTTTGAGTTTCCTTTAAAATTAAAGTTTTCTCAGTTAAAAATTTCATCTATCTCTTCTATCATGTCCTCCTCAAGTCTTTCTAGCAAAGAAAGTTATGTTTGGACTGTTATATTTCCATCAAAGAAGATACGCTTTGATTCTTCAGATAATGGTGTAAATCTCGATTATCATGATTCCTCCCTAGATGGGAACCCCGATTATCATGATTCATCCCTAGATGGGAACATCTCTGTTTCTCATTTTGATAAACTCTCCTTGACTATGAATCTAGTCCTAAAACAAGTTCGTGCCCTAAAAGGAGAACTATAAACTTCTTCCAAGAGACTTGAAGAAAAGATGGATAGTCTAGAATCTAGAATTGATCTGATCGAAGATGAGCTTGAAGAGTACAGAGAATATGAGAATAGTATACAAAGTAAGTGAAATGTTTTAATCTAGTAAATCTTTTATGTTTTCTGTTTTATTTAGAAGAATAACTAGTGTTTTGGAATAGCAGTGATTGTGATTACACATAGCTATATCTGTAGTTGTAGGAATTCCCACACTACACCCTTGTTAAGATTCTATAGAAATCTATTAGAAATCAATTAAACTTCAAAGATTTAAACGACACTTTACTATTCAAATCTCAGAAATGTTTACAGAATCAGAAGAAATCAAGATTACAAATATTCTCTTGAAGTTTCTCTCTCCTCAAGACTCTTTCAACTCTCAAAAATACATCATCCTTTTCTGGATCTATCGATCCCTTTATATATGGATTTACATAATGGATGACAGCTAAGTTTTCCTCCTATTTCGGATCTATTATGCGATCTCATCGTGATCGCTACAATATTCTCTATCGCAAGAACGATGACCATCGCAGGATCAACATATTCTTATTTTACTTCTTTCATCGTCAGTTTCTTTTGCGTATTCTGTGACGCTCGTGAGACGTTGTTAAAGAATTGGCAGTGACGCTCGCAGAAATGTTGTTAATATCGCAGGAATAACGTTGTAGCGATATTCTGATCCTACATCTTGCCTCTTCTCATGTCTTTTCTGCGAAGAAGAGAAGATCATGAGAACCAATATTCTTTATTACCCTCGCAACTTTTTTCCCTTTTATACTTTCTCCTCGACAGGATTCCATTAATCTAGCCTTTCTTACACGTGTTTTGAATTCCTCCATTTACTGACACGTCTCTGCTCAATGGGCCCACCCTCTTTTGCCTATAAAAGGTAGGACTAAATTTCAAAACTAATTTTCTTCTTCTGTTTCTTCATCTTCTTCATTTATCTACTTCGTCTTCCGTCTGCAACTTTCTTCTTCTTCATATTCTTCTGCTACTGTTCTAATGGAGTCACCAAGGTATGTTTCTTGATTTATGACATTTATTTAAGCCAATTTTTACTTTCATTCTCCAATCTTTCTTATTTGATTCCTTATAATTTCCATGTTGTGTCTTCTCTTCAGCGGAACTAAACAATCCACGATTCAAAACCCTAATACTCGCAAAAGACTAGTAGAGAAGAAGAAGAGGAGTTCTGCGAATGATAAGGTAGTAAGAAACATATTTTATTTTCAAATAAAAATATTGTTGCCTCTGTTTCTTATCTGAGTTATTGTTCGCAGAATGGCGAGAACCCTGTTAAGCCTCCCAAAAGATCTCGCCACTTTAAGACACTTGGAGAAGTTCTTATTATGCCCACATTAACATCCGTGAGGATTACTCCCACACCATCGCAACCAAATCTTTCTACTTTTGTTTGAAAGAATATCGCTACCCATACTTCTACTTCTCCTGACCCTTTAACAGATCAGGCTTCTAAAATTGCTGTGACTGAGACTCCTTATAGTCCTTTACGGCCTTCAACTGTTGTTTTTCCACATACTCCTCCTGATAACTCAACCATCACAAATGATCGTCAACTTGCTCTCATTACTACTTCATCTTCTACACCCCTTCATTCATCAAATGAAACTTTTGCAGGTGTTGATGTTGCTTTTAAAATCTTGTCTAACATTTTAGACAATGCTAGAAAGTCTTCCACTGACCCTCTCCAGCATGAAGCTTGCGAGACTCTACTCAAGTATTTTGGCTATGATGATAATGCTTCGTGAGCATCTTTGGAAAATGAGATTGAAGCTCTGGGAAAAGCCTTCAAGCTAAAACTGCTGAATGTGATACTTTGAATCACATGCTTCTCAACTCTTCTCTAGACTGCGAGAATCTTCGCAGAAAAAATGACGAGCTGAAAGGTACATTTTTCTTGCCTCTGATCTTTTGTTTTTCTGTTTAATTTACATATTTTCTGTACTCAAGCTTCCTTCTTAAATTCTTGATTCATATATTAGTTTCAAATCATACTTGTTTCATAGAAAGACTCAAATTTGAATCTATCGCTGAAGAAGCTCGCGTTGAAAGAGATTCTTGGATGGATCAACATACTAGACTAGACAATCTTTACACTTATTCAATTGATCACATAAATAATCTTACTAATGAGAATAATCAATTATTGCAAAGGCAGAATTTATTAAGTGGCGAGGTTGATCGCCTCTCATATTTGTTTTTTAAGGCTAATTTGGCGATGAAATCTTTATCAGATGAGAATAAAACCTTGTCCCAAGAAAAACATAGATTTTCAAGCTTGATGACGATTTCCTCACAACAATTAAGTAATCTTCAAAGCACATGTAATAATCAAGAGCAATCTCTTCGTTCTCTTAAGAATGAGCTCAAGGAATTAACTGAATCATCTGCTGCCGAAAAGGATAAACTTATCAAGGGTAGAATAACTCTTAGTTTAAGAGCCAGCGAACTTCAAGATCAATACTCTCAATTAAAGGAATCTCATTCTTTATTAGCAAAGGAAAACTCATATCTTCGCAACAAATAAGAAAGCATGAAATCTCGTTTGAAGGGTATGGTTGGCGATAAATTCGATGATGCCATGAATCAATGGGAGAAATGTTTAATTGCATTAATCCAAAACTTAACCTCACAAAAATAAGGTAGTCAATTGACTGCCTCTCTTGTTGATCTTCTTATAAAATTTTGTGTTATATTCCTTGTAAAATTTTTGTCTAACTGATCTTTTATTATTTTGCTGCTCGCAGAGTCCGAAAGGAATCTTCATTCTACCATCACTGATCTGACCGCTAAATTGGATAAAGTTCGCAAAGAAAATAAGTCTCTTGTTTCTAATTATCTTGATTCCCGTGACAAAGCAGAAAGAAAACTTGATTATCTCGAGTACTTTAAAAACATAGAGATTAGGAATCGTGATAGAAGTTTCCTTCGCAAGGTCCACCTCAGTGCTGAAGTTCTTGTGAACGAGATTCTACTCTCCAATTCTCTCCCTCCTGTAACTGTTCCTCCTCTAAAGGTTGATGATGATGAAATTCCTCTTCCCATGGATGAAGATTTAGAGTTTACTAATGATGAAGAAAATACCACTCAAGAAGATGGTGAAAAAGAAGAAGAAAAAATAAGTCCTCCCAAAGAAGCAGATGCGGGTGGAGAAGTAAATGTTGATGAAGAGTTAAAAGAAGGAGAGACTCATGATCAAAAAGATGCTGAAGAAGCTGATAACTCTGGCAGAAATAATAAATCTGACGAGCAAGAAGAATAAATCTGGCGAAGTCATCGCTGAAACTTGAATTTTATCTTTGCTTTCTTTTTCTTCTTCTTTCTTGCGAGCGATGTAATTTTTGAGACCTTTTAGAATTTAACTTTCAATTTAGCTTACTTTGAATATTTTCAAGGAAGATGATGAAATCTTACTTCTCTATTCCCTTACTTGCCCTTCATTATCTTTATTGAAATAGTAAATCATTTTCTGTATCTTCTTTAAGGGATTGTGTTATTGCATTATTCGCGAAAGTATGAATATATCTGCGATACGATAAATACTGCTGCGATGAATAAATACTTCCTGCAATCTTAAAATAGAATAGTTAATTAGTAAGATTATTCTTTTGGTCTTATTTTGCCTTCCTAGTTAAAGGTCTTATTTTGCCAAAAAATTTCTGTCTGCGACAAAATCGCAGGATTTCTTAACATTTGCATGTAAAGACCCTTTGATCTTGTCTTATCCATGTTCTTTCAAAATCTTTGCGACAATATGATAAGTATAAACTCTCTGTTAAGAATTTATCCTTATGACATTTCCATCTTGCGATGAAATCGCAGGACGTCTTTACACTTTCATGTAAAAACCCATTGATCTCATCTTAACTTTTATCTTGTTTCCTCTATATAATTTACGTCACGCGACAATATGACAGGCCTAAATGTTCTTACGATCATAAAGCCCCATGACATTGCCGTCTTAAGACACTTATCAGCTCCCTAATGGAGGGTGCCGCCCTTATCTTCCCCCTGGTTGCCACTTTAAGGAGGGCACATCGGCCATATAAGACTAGCTCCTCCCATCCAGATTTACCAACAACCAGCTTTTTTCGCAGCCTCTTGTCCTTTATGCCTATATGGCTTATAGTTACAAGACTGCACCCTAAGTGGGGTTTTCTTCATGCCAAGTGCATCATAGCCAAGACTTACCAAGAATGACAAGGGAGTTTCGTACGCCCTTGGCACCCTTGGCTCAACCGTGTACCTCGGTGCCTTGGTCATACTTTGCACTTCTTGGAAGAGATTCTCGGTCGTCCAACCAGGGTATAACCATATATAGTTGGAAATCCAAGATCTCTCTCCCGGATAGGTTTTCTTTAACCCCAACATCTGCATGACTCAGGATCCAGCAGCGGTATAACCTTACCCCTGAATCATGTCAAGAGATACCCCCTCCTATGACGCGCTTTTAGGTCTTACATTTGCCTCTTACGAAATTTTATTCGCGAACTAGGGTGCACGCCATAAAGGTTCGTCCCATTCTTTAATCTCATCGAAATTTTATTCACTTTTCTTGCGATGATGCTCGCTGTTATTGTTGCGCTTTGTTATCAGAAGAATTTTTCAATTGTAAGAGAGAGAGAAGAATTTATTATATGTGTCATCATATAACATACCAGTATTTATTATTTCGCAGAAGATGTCATTGATAATACCTCTTCAGAAATAATATACTCCACGGTCTATCGAGTCTTTGACCAACATCTCTTCCTTCAGGATCCATTAGTTTGTATGCCCCTGTTCCAACTATCTCTTTAATGATATATGGTCCATCCCATTTTCTCGCCAATTTTCCACCACTTCTTCATTGATAACTAGGCGTTTCTCGCAGTACTAAATCACCAGGTTGGAATTCGCGCTTCTTAACACGTTTGTTGTACTCGCGAGCTAATCTGCGTTGATAATTCTCCATATGTTGTAAAGTTTGTTCTCTTTTTTCTTCTAATTCATCCAACTTATTCAGTATCATACCAAAACTTAAATTTATTTCCCATGCTTCTCTTTTTGTTGTAGGAATAACAACTTCTGTCGGTAATAAAGCTTCTACCCCATATGTCAAAAAAATGGTGACATTCCAGTTGCTTCTCGTCTAGTTGTGTTGTAAGCCCATATTGCATTATGTACTTGCTCGCACCATGCTCTGTGGTATCCTTCTAACTTATTTTTCATGATATCTGCGATTGTTTTATTAGTTGCCTCAGCCTGACCATTTGCTTGTGGGTATAAAGGAGTAGACTTTACACATTTTATCTTAAATGCGTTGAGTAACAATTCTATATTCTGTCCCTCAAACTGCTTTCCATTATCAGATACTAATTTTGCTGGAATCCCAAATCTGCAGATGATATTTTCAAAGATGAATGTAAAAATATCTTTATCGCGAATATGTTGTACTGCCTTTACTTCTCCCCATTTTGTGAAATAATCTGTTGCGACAATCAGATATATTCTTTGTCCAGAACC
This sequence comes from Papaver bracteatum, assembly GCA_023529315.1. Taxonomy (NCBI): domain Eukaryota; kingdom Viridiplantae; phylum Streptophyta; class Magnoliopsida; order Ranunculales; family Papaveraceae; genus Papaver; species Papaver bracteatum. The sequence goes on along the minus strand of JAJJWX010004422.1, from coordinate 406,174 downwards.
AGGTACAAATGGTCCCACGATATCTAACCCCCATTTCCCAAAAGGACATACACTTGTTGAAGATGATAATGGTGCTCCTGGTGCATGTATATTTTTTCCGTATCGTTGGCAATCCTCGCAACGCCTTGAAAAGTGTTTTGCATATTCATGCATATACGGCCAGTAATAACCCTGCATTTTTGTTCTATATGCTAAAGATCTTCCTCCACTGTGATTAACAGCGTCACCACTATGTAACATCTTTAATACTTTTTATCCTTCTTCTCTCGTCAAAAATCTTAGTGATGGTTCGTTAAAAGATCTGCGATATAACACTCCATCTCTTAGCTCATAATTGGTTGCCTTACTTTTCATCTTGTGTGCTTCTAATCTATTTATTGGAATTTCTCCTCTCGGAAAATATGCATGAAGATCTGCTCGTCAATCTGTGATATTGCTCATAGGTTCTCCCTCGCCAGCTTCTACCATCATTACATCTGTCTCTTCTTCTTCTTTATTTATCGATGGAAATGAAAGTGTTTGAATTTTTATGCACCTCGCCAATGGATTTGTCATCATACTAGATATGAAAGCGAAAGCATCTGCAAGCCTATTATCTTTCCTTGATATGTGTCTCCATTTTATTTTTGGAATTCTCGCAGATAATTCTTCAACGAGTCTTTTGTACTTTCTCAGAGATGGTTCATTTGCTGTGTACTCTCCTTTTATCTGACGAATAACCAATTGTGAATCATTGGTGATTCTAGCATTTTCCAAATTCATTTCTATCGCGAATTTTAAAGCATGAATCACAGCTTCATACTCTGTTTCATTATTAGTGGATGCAAATTATAATCTAAATGAAAAAGTTGTTTTTTCTCCTTCTGGCGATATGAAAATAACTCCAATTCCATTTCCTTCTCCGTTGGATGATCCATCCACTAATATTTCCCATCTGTTGGGTTCTGTTAATAGTTTTTTTGGATCTCCGCATTCCTCTTCTACATCCATCATCTCCTCCACAACTTCATCATCTTCTAAAGGAAATTCAGCTAAGAACTCTGCGATGACGTGTGATTTTGGCAAGGATAAAATTTCATACTGTATATCAAAGTGTCCTACTTGTGCATTCCATCTCTCAACTCTGCATGATCTCTTTGAATTTTTCATTACTGACTCAATTGGCACTTTCGTTAACACTTTGACCTTAAATGCTTGAAAATAAATGCGATGTTTGAAAGTTGCATGCACCAATGCTAGAATTAGTTTCTCAATCTTTGAATAATTTCTCTCTGCAGAATTGAATGTTTTACTAATGTAATAAATTGGTTTTTCTACCCCTGCATCTAATCGCAGCAACACATCACTTAGCGCATATGTGGTTGTTGCAATATAAATCAATAATTCTTCTCCCTGTTCTGCTTTCTGTAAAATAGTTATGTTCGTTAAATGTTATTTTATTCCTTGAAAAGATTTTTCGCATTCATCTGTCCACTTGAATTTTGCTCCCTTATTGAGTATATCGAAAAAATGTTTGCATTTGTCTGAAGATCGCGAAATGAACCTTCCCAGCAAGGCTAAGAGTCCATTTAGTTTTTGCACATCTTTTACCATCGCAGGCGTTGGCATATCGCGAATTGCTTGTACCTTTTATGGATCAACTTGTATTCCTTCTTTTGATTAAATATACCCCAAAAATTTCCCTGAAGTTACTCCAAAAGTACACTTATCAGGATTTACTTTAATATTGAATTGCCGCATTTGATCGAAAATCTCTTTCAAATTTTGCACATGATCCTCAACTTCTTTGCTTTTGATCATCATATCATTTACATACACTTCTAATGTTTTGTGGATCCACTTGGCAAACACCTTCTCCACCATTCTTTGATACGTTGCACCAACATTTCGTAAGCCAAATGGCATCTTTGTATAACAATATAATCCTCTTTGAGAAAAAAATGTGGTATGTTTTTGATCTTCTTCAGCGAGAGGGATTTGATTATATCCTTTATACCCATCCAACGATGATATTCTAGCATTTCCTGCTGCTGATTCAACCATCTGTGGAATATCCGGTAATGGAAAACTATCTTTTGGACAAGCCTTGTTTAAATCAGTGAAATCTATACAAATTCTTATCCCCTTATTCTTCTTTGGGACCACTACCATATTTGCAATCCATTCTGGATATTTTGCTTGCCTTATAATTCCTGCGTCGAGCATCTTCTGTAATTCTTCTTCTATTTGAGAATGATATGTTGTTGCGATCTTCCTTATTCTTTGCTTAAATGGTCTTATGTTTTTGTTGATTTCTAATTTATGACATGCTATTTACGGGTCTATCCCTGGCATCTCGTCCATACTCCACGCGAAGATATCTGCATACTCTCGCAAAAGATTTATAGTTCTTTCTTCCTCATCTTCCTCCATTCTAGTCTTAATTTTCAGCATTTTAGGCTCTTCTTTACTCCCAATATTTATTTCCTTTGTCGGTTCTGCTGCGACATAACTGGCTTCAGGTTCTCCCATTGGTGTTGGTGTTTTCTGAATTCTCGCGAATTCATCTTCTTCTTGTGGGATTTCAATGGGTATTCCTTTTCCTTCTTTTGCTCTTATCATGTAAACTTTAAATTCTTCTTCCTTTTTTGACTCTCTCGCCAGTTTTCTGCGAGCTTTTCGCAACTTTGGACGGTTTTCACAATTTTTCACTTCAATTTGGTAACATAATTTTGCAAAATCCGTATCTCCCCTAATTTCTCCGATTCCACTAGGCATAGGAAACTTGATGCGCTGATGCAACGTTGATGCTACAGCCTTGATTGTATGTATCCATGGTATTTCCAGTATCATATTGTACGGTGATTCCACGTCTACCACGCATAATGATATTTGTGTTTCAATTTCTCCTAGTGGAATTCGTACCACTATTTCGCATTTAGGTTTTGTTAACGATTTTCCAAAGCCATGAATGTGATATGTTGAATTAAACATTTCTTCATGCTTATATCCCATTTTCTTAAAAGTATGATAGAACATTATATCCACAGGACTTCCTGCATCTACCAAAGTTCTATTCATAGCCCATTCTTCTTCAAATTTTATTGATTCTCCCTTTCTCACAGGTATAGCGGATATCGTAATTACCAAAGAAGATATATGACCTAGATTTTCTTCTAGTATTTCTGTTGCTGTGAATGTGATCTCCTGCTTTTCCCAATCTTTTAATGATGATATCTTCTCCACTGTCATAATCTTCCTTCCTTCAAAATCCTGCTTATGTATCTTCCCCTTAATGTTTTCATGAAATCTATCAACCATTGCTCTTGTTGCCATATCACATTCCAATTTTCTACAATCCTTTTTGATTCTGATCATTCTTTCTTCAATTATCTCACCGATTTACTTAATGATTTCCTTAATCTTGAACAATTTTTATCTTCTTCTTCGCTTTTTCTTCAATTTTCATTAATTCATTCCCTGTTTCGGGCGCCAAAATGTAGTTGCAAGAATTCCCACACTACACCCTTGTTAAGATTCTATAGAAATCTATTAGAAATCAATTAAACTTCAAAGATTTAAACGACACTTTACTATTCAAATCTCAGAAATGTTTACAGAATCGGAAGAAATCAAGATTACAAATATTCTCTTGAAGTTTCTCTCTCCTCAAGACTCTTTCAACTCTCAAAAATACATCATCCTTTTCTGGATCTATCGAGCCCTTTATATAGGGATTTACATAATGGATGACAGCTAAGTTTTCCTCCTATTTAGGATCTATTCTGCGATCTCATCGTGATCGCTACAATATTCTCTATCGCAAGAACGATGACCATCGTAGGATCAACGTATTCTTCTTTTACTTCTTTCATCGTCAGTTTTGCGTATTCTGTGACGCTCGAGAGACATTGTTAAAGAATTGGCAGTGATGCTCACAGAAACATTGTTAATATCGCGGGAATAGCGTTGTAGCGATATTCTGATCCTACAATATCCAATGATTTCATCTTCTTGTTTTTAGATTTATTGGTTTAATTCTAAACTGGTTTGGAAGATGATGGTTGCAGTATTAATCTTTTTGATTTTATATATTGCAATATTTTGATGGGATTTGTATGTTTACGTCAGTGAACTTGATTATCCCATATTTTTCCAAAAGTAAAGTCGTTCACGTATTGGTATGCAAATATTGATAAAGGAATGAATGGACTTTTGGAAAAACACAAAAGTTAATCCTATATTGTTAGTTGTTGATGTAAGATAGGTTAAAATATTTTTTGATTCAAGGATAAAGTCTATTATATTACTTTGTGATGGAAAAATAGAATAGGTCATTGTTTTTTTTATCCACGGTATAGAGCTTAATTGTTCCATATTATTATGTATTACTGTGAAGGTTCCATTGTGTATCTCATGTTGAGCACGATACGACCAAGTCAATTTTTTTATTGGCATGGTTGGTTGTTCCATGAGATGCTATATGTTGAGCATTGAGAACTAAATTAATCAACTTGTGTGGTTATTTAGTTTGTATTCCATGAGTTCTCTCATGTTGAGTACATGTACGGCTGAGGTTGTCATTTCCTATGATAATCTTAGTCGGGGTTCCGAAATCTCTTATGTTGATCCAAAATGAGCTAAATCAATCATCTTGTGTGATTATTTAGTTAGCACTCCATAGATTTTTCTCAAGTCGAGTATGGAAAATTGAATTGATTACTTTGTAATTAGTTTAATTGTGTAATCCGGTTAGAATATTTATGAGTTTTTTTGTGAATAATCTAATCGATGATTTAAGTCTCCATAAGTTTACTTGTGTTGAGCATATTTAGTCAAATTAATCATGGTTCGCTTTGGTTAATATGATTGAATATTTTAGATTCCAAATTCATACTTTTATGCAATTTGTTGAGTCTAAAGAAATCCTTATTTTCTCTTGAAATTAAGGTCGCTCTTGTTGTTCCTTTGGGAATGACATCTTATGGGGGAGAGTTCTTTTGAACTTTCGCTTAAATTCCAAATCTTTGTGGGGAGTGCGGTTGTGGAATTTTTAGGCGTTATCTTGTATCTTTATAAACTCCTTGATGAATGCATTTAGCCTCGGATTTATGATTGCATCTAAACAAGATGATAGAACATTTACCTTTGGTCATGAAATATCTCTTACGGAAATTTCATTAGGATCCCGTTCTTGTACCTTTGCCAATTGTATTGACAAAAAGGGGGAAAACTAATTATAGTTCACACTACAAATACATATGGTTTTTGGATCATTATGTAAGGGGGGGGGGGGGGGGTTTCCATGTGAGATGGAGTATTGATTAAGGGGGAGTGAAGTATCACCATAGTTTTGTTGTTGAAGTTGTGATGTAATTGGACTTTGACGCTGTGTAATAATACTATGACATTGTATAACAATGATTGAGAACCAATGCTTTTCTCATTGTTATAGCTACGGATTTTCAACAACGATGATACTAAACTTACAACCTTTGGGATCATTGGACTACTTGGAAGTGACGAAGATTTCGAGTATTGTTGAAGATTAGGCATGTGGAATAGGAGCTACAAAGTTTATTTATATAATTTTTGTATTCCATATGTATTAATAGTTTTTCCACTAAAATTGACCAAGGGGGAGATTGTTAGAGCACTTCTCGGTCAAACTCGCATGCGTTTCTATCTCAAGCATGTTTGTCAATCTTAGTGATCAAAACTATATAGTCTTGATTTCTAGTCTACTATAGCTAAGGTCTCGAACTAGGATAGAAAGTGTAGTTGAGCTCAAGAACTCCATGGTGATCATCATACAAGACGAGGAACCAGTGGATCTTCATCGACTAAAAGGTATGTGGAGACTTGAACTTATCTATCACTCAAAAGTCTATCTACTCTATCTCCTATCTTGAGACAAAAGTCGTTTTACTATATAGACTAAAGATATGCACATGTGACATTTCGAGCTGAGTATATCTCGCTTATCTATTTCTCGAAATGTGTGTTGGTAAATCTTTCGCTTTAGCCAAGTTCATGTTTGCCTAGTGACGAAAGTCATGTTATCTTTCAATCACTTTGGAAATCGCTCTGACGAAAACTAGTTCGTGAAAACAGCTATATGACGTCCTCTGAGAATGTTTCAATGATTGAAATGAGAGTTTAGACTATATAACCATTAGGGGATATAAACATTATTGTGGAAACACATATATGTATAAGTCCTTAACACTTGAACCGAAGTTTGCGAACTTTGTTGATCAAGTGGAACCGGAACGTGAGAAGCAACTCGGTCCGCGAATTGGCGTAAGTTCTCGAACCCGAGAATATCTGCTGAAGTTGAAGCTCAGGTGCAGTCCGCGAACTGACGGAAGTTCTCATCCCGAGAAATTCTGCTGGAGTTTATTAACTTCAACCGGTTATCTTGTGTCCGCGAACTCAAGAGGTTATGTCTGAAAACGTTGTTCATGAACTTATTCTTAAATTACTAAGGGATGCTTTTGCAAACCGTGGCTTTATAGTTCATGATTAATGACTCGAGTGAATCACATCTTTTTTGATTCAATTGTGTCTCTTGTAGTACTTGAGATCTCATAGCAATTGAACAACTCTCTAACTAGTTCATTTGAGTCATTTGAACTAGTTATGGTGAAGAAGAATATGGTTGATATGAAAGTTATCATTTGGCTAACCATTTGGTTGACTAATATTGAACCAACCATTGTACACGTTTGGGTACGGTTACACAAACCCAAAACATCAAGTACATGTGTGTATGACAAGCTAAGTTTTCGATCTAACGGTTGAGAGATATTAGCTTGTATCTAATCAGGTTTTTATCTAACGGTGAATATTGAATGCTTTGTTACTAAGCTAACATTGATTGCAAACCCTGATTTGAAAGACTATATAAGGGAGAACTCTAGCCATTGGAAAAACTAATCCCCACACACTTTTTTTGTGTTATACTAGTTTTCTCTAAGCTAGAGTCGAACTCCATTAACCCTTGAGTTTTCTCTCCAAATTCGGGTTAACGACTTAAATACTTCATTGGGATTGTGAAGCCAGACCGATACTACTTATCTTGTAGTTGTGTGATCTGATCTTGTTATTTCTATAGTACGAGTACAATTGTAATAATTGTCTTAAGATTTCTATCTCCGATAGGCAAGATAAAAGTAGACACAAACATCTTCGTCTCATTGTTTGTGATTCCTCAATAATTTTCTTCGCTGCGTCGATTAAGTTTATTGTGAGGTGATTGATGAAACTGAGATTTTCTTCGGGAATATAAGTATGGTTTTATCAATTGGTTCATGTTCACCTTGATTTATCAAAAGACGGAACAAAAATCATAGGTTTATTCATGGGAGACGAATTTATCTATTACCTGTAGACTTTTATGTGTGAGACAAATTTGTTTGCTAAATTTTCGACTTTGGGTCGTAGCAACTCTTGGTTGTGGGTGAGATCAGCTAAGGGAATCAAGTGCGCATTATCTTGCTGGGATCAGAGGTGTAGGATCATAACTGTACCTTGGATCAGTGTGAGATTGGTTGGGGTTCAACTACAGTCCAGATCGAAGTTTATTTGGAGTAGGCTAGTATCTGTAGCGGCTTAATACAATGTATGTTTAATCTGGACTAGGTCCCGGGGTTTTTCTGCATTTGCGGTTTCCTCATTAACAAAATTCTGGTGTTTGTGTTATTTCTATTCCGCATTATATTTTGTTATATAATTGAAATAATACAGGTTGTGCGTTGTTCAATCGATTAGAATATCCGACCTTATTGGTTGTTGATTTAAATCGATTGACACTTGGATATTGGTCTTTGGTACCATCCAAGTTATCTCTCTTTGATTAGGCTCGCGAATTATATTTTCTTGAGTAAATCAAATCGAGAGATTGAGAATTATATTTGCTTGAGTAAATACTCCTTGAGTATTTTCTATTGATTGAGTCTTGTTGATTCTCTAGAAAACAACTCGGAGTTATCTATATAGATTTCTAATCGAAATATTGGGTGAGGTTGTTAGACCCCCGCATTTTCAATTACACATAGCTATGTCAAATATTTTCATCTTTTTTTTTCTTTTAGATTTATTTATTTAAATTCTAAAGTTGATTTGGAAGATGATGATTGCAGTATTAATCTTTATGGTTTTATATATTGTAATATGTTATGGGATATGTGTGTTTGCGTCCGTGAACTATTATTGTCTTATACGATGTCAAAAGTTATCTCTTTTATATGTCGATATGCAAGTATTGATACAAGATCGATGAACTTTTGACAAACAAAAATTGAACCTATTATATGATGGAAGATATGATGAATTTTTGTTTCCAAGGATTATATCTATTGTATGTCATTGTGCAAATAGTGATGGAAAATAGAATGAATCCTTGTCTATGCCGCAATATTGATCTTCCCTGATCCATATTTTATGTATATACTATGCAACTCCATAAGTCTTCTTGTGTGAGCATTCCCAACTAAACTAATCATAGATTTGTTTGTGGTTCTTTTGGTTCTGTATTCCGATTAAATTAATCATGGGTTTTCTTGTGGTTAGTTTAATTGAGAATTTTGGAAACAAAATCATTTTTGTGGTTTTTGATGTCCAAAGAAATCCTTATTTTCTTGTAAAAGTAAGGTCGCTCTTGTTTTCTCTCTCGGGAATGACTTCAAATGGGGGAGAGTTCTTTTGAACTTGCGCTTAATTTCCATATCTTTGGGGGGGAGTACGGCTGTGGAATTTTTAGGGGTTATCTTGTATCTTTATAAACTCCTTGATGAATACATTTAGCTTCGGCTTTATGATTGTATCTAAACAAAGTTGATATGTCATTTTCTTTGGTCTTGAAGCGTCTCCGTGGAAATTTCATTAGGATCTCGTTTTCGTACCTTTGCCAATTTTATTGACAAAAAGGGGGAGAATTACTATGTAGTTCACACCACAAATACATATGGTTTTCGGATCATTATGTAAGGGGAATGGTTTTCGTGTTGAGACGAAAGTATTGACTAAGGGGGAGTGATACATATAACCATAGCATTGTTTTCAAGGTTGTGATATAAGAACTTTGATGTTGTGTAATAATACTATGACACTGTATAACAATGATCGGGAGCTTTTTTTCTCACTGTTATGGATACGGATCTTCAACAACTATGATGTTGAACTGAACATCTATGGAATCATGGGAGTACTTGGAAAAGACGAAGTTTTCAAGTAATATTGAAGCACCAAGGATATCAAGCATGTGGACAAAAATCTACAAAGTTTTATCTATTTTGTAATCCATATGTATGGATAGTTTTGTCACTAAAATTGACAAAGGGGGAGATTGTTAGAGCATTGCTCGGTTGAACTCACATACGTTGCTATCTCAAGCATGTTTGTCAATATTAGTGATCAAAACTATAGGTCTTGATTTCTAGTTTACTTATGACTAAGTCTCGGTCTAGGATAGTTAAGTATAGTTGAGCTCCAGACTCCATGGAGATTATCTTACGAAGACGAAGAACTACTCAAGGAAACAGTGGAACTTCATCCGACCAAAAGGTATGTGGAGACTTGAACTTATCTATCACTCAAAAGTCTATCTATCTCATACTCTTAAGACAACAATCGTATAAGTATGATAGTTTTCATACATACACATTTGCTATTTCGAGCCGAGTTTACTCGCCTATCTTTTTCTCAAAATATGTGTTGGTAAGCTTTTGCTTTAACCACTTTTCATCTTTACCCGTGACGAAAGGCATGATGACGTTTCAATCTTGAAAATAACTTTGATGACGATAGTCGATTCTTATGTCTAACGACTATTATAACATTATAGAAGAATGTTTCAATGATGGAAATGTAGATTTTAGATTACGTAACCATCTATGGATATAAGCATATATAGTGTGTTAGCACATTAGTGTATAAATCCATGTACCGGAAACCAAGTGCGTGCATATGTGTGCATGAAGTATTAGTGAAGGAGACAAGTTAGGTACGCGTAATAGGGCTGCACAAGAACCGGTTGAGATGACCTGGACCGGATTGGAACCGGAAATAACGGACCGGAACGAACCAATTCAAGATACAGGTGTCGGACAGACACCGGTTCTCAAATTTCAGTACCGGATTACACCAGGTACAGGGACCGGTTTTGGGGGAAGTACCGGTATGTACCTGCTTGAAAGTACCGGTGATTGATAGCCATAGATTGCTTTCTTAGAATTGATCACGACCATTGATCTTAGATATAGATAGTATATTAGCATCGACTATATCATTATTCTTCTTCTTTTATTTTTTTCTCTCGAAATTGAAGAACAGAACTACTCCCATCTCCGTCTTTATCAAATTCACCACCACCGTTAATTACCCACAACAAGTCCACAACATGTAATTTCATCTGATATTGGGTAATTTCACATATGTTTGATTAAATTAGGGTTCTTAAAATCAATTTCATGTTTAATTAAACTGTTTATTGCATGTTTGGATCTGTTGAAGGAGTATTCAAAGTCAAGGATGAGAAGATCTGTTGCGGAGAAGAAACTAAAATTTTGATGGATTAGAAAATTGGGTTTGAATCAAGAGTTAAAGGCAGCAGATTGGGTTTGGCTACGGTTGTTTATGGAATTGAAATTTGATTCAGGGAGATAAGGAGAGATGGGTTCGTGCTGTTGGATTAAAGATGGAAAAGAAGGTTATTAATACCCTCTAGATATAGATACTTTCAGATTTTAGTGATTACTTTACCCTTTTGTTTCTTCAAATTTTGTTCTCCATTTTTTTATTTGTTTCAGAGTTTCATATTTCTTTTTTGTTTCATAAACATGGAGTTTTTTAATTATACTAAAAGTAGTCCAAATCAAGCAGATAAAATGAGAGATGGGTTCGTGCTCCTTTATTGTGGAATTCTTAAATTGATTAGTAATTAATACACTCCGTGTAATCGATTTGAAGTCTGGGACATCTTTTGAGTATCAACAGTTTTGGATGAAGATGATTACATAACTGAAATGGGTAAAAACCCGGTACCGGAGTACCGGTACAACACCAGGTACAGGTACATGTACCGGTCCTGAAATTTCAGTACCGGCCAACACCAGGTACAGGGACCGGTTCCATAAGAGAACCGGGCCGTACCGGAGTATGTGCAGACCTAACGCGTAATGGCGGAAGTTTTTGAACCGAGAATTTCTGCTGATTTTGTAGTTTGAAAACTAGTTAAATAGTCACCTTAGGTATGTGTACCCACAAAAGTTTTCGAACCGAAAATTTATGCTGAGTTTGTAAACTCAAATCAGATAGCTAAGGTAAGCATACCCGTACGCGTACCCAAGCTGGTTATATTTCTCAAATCGGTAGCTCATGAACTTAAATAATAAATCAATAAGGAATGCAATCTATGTATAAAGATCTAAGCAATTAAACAACTCTTCAACTAGTTCTTTTAAGTCATTTGAACTAGTTGTGAAGAAGATGAATATGGTGGATATGAAAGTGCTCATATGGCTAACCATTGGTTAACTATTTGTGAACTAACCAAATGTACACGTTTAGGTACGGTTATTCAAACCTAAATGAAATACATTTCATTTGTGTGTGTCAAGATAAGTATCGATCTAACGGTTGAAATATATTATCTTGGATAAATCAGGTTTTTCATCTAACGGTGAATATTGAATGCTTTGTTACCAAGGTAACTTAGATTGCAAACCTTTATTTGAAAACTATATAAAGGAGATGCCTAGCAACTAAAAAAAACTAATCCCCACACCTCGTATGTGATACTAGTTGGTTTGCTAGAGTCGATTCTCCTTTAACCGTAGGTTTCTTCTCGAGACCCTGTCGGTTAACGACTTAAAGACCTCATTGGGATTGTGAAGCCAGGCGAAACTACTTCTCTTGTAGTTGAGCGATCTGATCTTGCCATTTTCTATCGTACAAGTTTAATTGAATAATTGGCTTGAGATTATATCTCCGATAGAGAAAGATAAAAAGAAATCACAAACATTTTCATCTCATCGTTTGTGATTCCGAAATATCTACTTTCTCTACAATACGATTTAGATTATTGTGAGGTGATCAATAATTATAGGCTGTTCTTCGGGAATATAAATATGGGTTATTGATTAGTTCCTATTCACCTTGATTTTATCATAAGACAGAACAAAAACTCGTAGGTTTATCTGTGGGAGACAGATTTATCTATTATCATAGACTTTTCTGTGTGATACATATTTGTTTATTAAATTCTTCAACTTTGGGTCGTAACAACTCTTGGGTGTGGGTGAGATTAGCTAAGGTAATTAAGTGCATAGTATCCTGCTAGGATCAGAGATGTAATGAGCGTAATTGTACCTTGAATCAGTGTGATATTGATTAGGGTTCAACTACAGTCCAGACCAAAGTTAGTTTGTAGTAGGCTAGTGTTTGTAGCGGCTTAATACAATGTGGTGTTCAATCTAGACTAGGTCCCGGGGTTTTTCTGCATTTGCGGTTTCCTCATTAACAAAATTTCTGGTGTCTGTGTTATTTCTATTCTGCATTATATTTTGTTATATAATTGAAATATCACAGGTTGTGCGTTGTATCGATCAATTGTGAAATCCAACCTTTGGTTGTTGATTGTAAATTGATTGATCCTTGGATATTGGTCTTTGGTACCATCCAAGTTTATATCTCTTGTATTTGATAAAGACTCGCAGATTTATATTTGCTTGAGTATAAATCAAATCAAGAGATATAGATATTAACTCCTTAATATACTTTTTTATTAAGATTGAATCTGACTGTCTAATTGATTCTCTTAAAAATATATTAGAGTTAGTCCATATAGATTGCTAATCAAAATATTGAGTGAGGTTGTTAGACCCCCACTTTTTCACTTAGAATGCATGAGAGAATTTGATTACGTTGACTCCTGTTGAATACATCATATGACCAATTAACAGTGAAATATGTTGACCAATTTGGATAAATGATGTCAACATTATTTTTGCTTTGTAGATGGAAAGGACAACTCAGCAGTGCCAACAAATTCAAAAAAATAAGGGTAAATTTATTAAATGCCCCTATTATAGATGCCCGACACAAATACCCATATACAACAATATAAATACCCCTATCATTTAAATACTTTATCAATTAAAATATAGATTACCTTAATACCCTCACTTAAAATATTATTTTCCATTTAAAAATCTTATCCATTAAAAAATAGATTTTTCTATTATTTCATTTCACCACCACCAACATCACCGCCGCCACCACCACTACTCCGCCGCCGCCACCACCACCACTACTCCGCCGCCGCCACCACCACCACCACTGTTGTTGCCGCCGCCACTCCGCCACCACCACCACTGTTGTTGCCGCCGCCACTCCGCCACCACCACCATCACTGTTGTTGCCGCCGCCACTCCGCCACCACCACCATCACTGTTGTTTCCGCCGTCGCCACCACTTCCGCCGCCATTAATATTAGGCGTCAACAACTGAAAATATTTGTTGACCCAAAAAATCAAAACTTCAAAAATATTTGTCAAATTTGGTTGTTGATACCATTTTTCTATTGTTGATACACAAACCTTGGTTGTTGATACCATTATTCTATTGTTGATACACAAACCTTGGTTGTTGATACCATTATTCTATTGTTGATACACAAATATTGGTTGTTGATACCATTTTTCTATTGTTGATACAGATACACTGGTTGTTGACTCCCTAAACTAAGGTCAATTTCTATTGTTGATACACAAATATTGGTTGTTGATACCATTTTTCTATTGTTGATACACAAACCTTGGTTGTTGATACCATTTTTCTATTGTTGATACACAAACATTAGTTGTTGACTCCCTAAACTAAGGTCGATTTCTATTGTTGATACACAAACATTTGTTGTTGACTCCTAACACTAAGATCAAATTCTATTGTTGATACACAAACCTTGGTTGTTGATACCATTTTTCTATTATTGATACACAAACCTTGGTTGTTGATACCATTTTTCCATTGTTGATACAAAAACATTGGTTGTTGACTCCCTAAACTAAAGTCAATTTTTCCATTGTGGTATATGTGTCTCTGATGGAAGTTATCAAGTATGTGGTGCTTACTTGAATGTGCATGCTTCCCTAAATAATATTTGTAACATTTGATGAATGCTACTGTCCTTTTCTTCAAATGCATTGTACACAAGCGCAAACTCAAATAAGCCAAATGATACACCATTTCTCAAAACACTTGATCTACTAAAAGTCTAAAACCCATTTCTATAATATAATGAACTAGCAGGATAATACCGTCAAAAGGTGGAATTCTAGGAGGCACAAACAAGTTCCAGTTGGACCACCGGGATATCAAAAAATTCAATTACGAACTAATAAACTGGCACCAAATACGAGTAAAGTGAGACCACCATCCCTTAAAGATATTAACAATTGGTGCATCTTAAAGTTCCATTAGTTTGTAAATATGGGTCATAAAGTAAATCTGGATACTTAGTATACTTACTGTAACTGAGAAAATCAAGGAACTGCTGATGTGAGACTAATATTCCGCGTTGTCGAAAGCCAGTTGCTTGCTCTTGGACCCTGCTGTTGGATGGCTAATTGATCCTATACAAATTATAGTAACTTTCAGCAACCATGAAAAGAACAGATCCATAATAATTTCAGTATATAATAAAAAAACAACAAGAGAATTGCCTCAGTTTACCGATGTTAATTCGTAACTCGTTAACAATGGCACTATTATACTGATTCTGGAAAAGACAGCTGATTTACATGCCATGCTATATGACCAGCCGATGAATCTCTGATCTCTCATGAAGCAGACTGCAGGCATTCCCATAATCAACATGAATAAAAGACTTTGAGCTTTGCCATCAGGGAAAACAACATGAAGCCCTTTCTTAACAACTAAAATAAGCAATCGCATATGGCACTACACTTCTGTCTATAGCAAACGAAAGGTTTGTTGGAGACAGGGCAACAACTTGTATAATTACGGATTTCGAGTCTAACTTTGATGAAATGTGTTTGCAGAAGAAGAAAATGCTGGGGAAATCTTTTAAGCCCACCTCACGGCAAAATGGTATTTCCCCCCATGCAAAATGAAAAATCCTAATCCCTGTGAGGTGTAAGATTAACGTATCTATTTAAAGTAATCAACATAAATATCAGTATAGCCTTCTCTAGAGTGAGGGTTTATCAAACTTATGACTATTCAAGTATAGATAGATTTTCCTTCCTGCTTAATTTCTTGGCTGCTAAGAGAATAAGAACTTTTTTCCTCTTAATCTGTGGATCAAAACTAAATAATGAAAATCTGATTATTATCATTCCAACCACCAACATCACACCCATTCGTAAATATGAACACCAAAACTAAAACATTTTTGATTTAACAAGAAAGAATATACTGAAAATGTAAAATATTTTTGGAAGAGATACCTTGCCGTGATACTTTCTGCAGGGGTGTTGGTGAAGGAAGTGATAATCAGAAGTATCACCACCACATCCCAACCACCAGCATCACACCCATTCTCCACCACCGTTATCACCAGAAACACCATAATTTCTACCGCCAATCTCATCATTCCATCTTTACCACCACCAACAACAACAATAGGGTTACAATACCACCACCACCGCCGACAGAAACTAAACTTAAACAATAGAAAGAAGATAATCAGTGCAATACCCCTTTTATCTCCATCACCAATTTAGAAATTGATGCAACTTTAATTTCGATCTATAGACTGAATCAACAAATTACACCTCCGCCGCCACCACCACCATCAACATCGTTACTTCCTAACACTTCAATAATTCAAACAAGTTCAACTCTCAAACCAAAAATCAAAACCTAAAATCAGATTCAAAACCAGATTTCGATCTTTTCAATTCGAATCTAATTGCCAAAATTGATTTTTATAAGAAGATTAATATGAGTCATTTATTGTTGATAATAGGTTTTGATTGAATCCTAAAACTATTAGCGGAGGCAAAGGTTGTGGTGGAGGTAGATGTGGTGAACATTTTTGATGATCGAGATAAGGTTTTGGAAAACATTTTTCGTTGGTTCATCACTAGGTTTACGGTTTGTAGTTGAATCACATGAAATCGATCTAAAATTGATTGTTTTGGAGGTGGTAGTGCTAATGGTGTATGGGTAGTAGTAGTGTAGGAGGTGGTGCTGGAACTGGTTGGTTTAATGGATGTTTCATGGTGATGGTGATGGAGATGATAGTGGTAGAGATGGAAATGGTGGCGACGGAGACGGTGGTGGAGACAACAACATATATCGCCACTGCAGTTTACGAAGATGGTGTTCTTGAATTTGTTTGTGGAGACGGAGGAGAAGGTGGTGGTGGTGGTGGTAGCGAACGATGAAGACATTGATGTTGCTGATAAAAATGGAAAGAGAAAGAGAATTGAAATAAAAGAGGAGATGATGTAAGGGGGTATATTTGTAATGTTGCTTAATCCTTAATGGACCCATGATGGGCTTTGAATGGAGAGGGGTATTTTTATTGTAGGATAAGGGTAGTTGTGTAGCTCGTCAGAATTGAGGGCAATTATATAATTCCCACAAAAAATAACTCAGCCTTGCCTCTCTTTTTTTTTGATCATCAAACCATAATATTTCATTCCATAAAATAAACGATTACATGATGGTTTTCAAGAACAACAAGTACATCAAAAACAAAGAAACAAATACAAGTAAGATGCAACGAGAAAATAAATCGCGGAGAGAAGAGCGATCTACAACAACGACAACACCCAATTCTTGTACATAGAGATTGGAGAAGGAATGGTATTCGAAATTATACTTCGACCATTTTGATAAGTTTTCTTCTTTGAAAGGAGATGCTCCTATGAGAGAGGAGTACTTTGCCCAAATATTCTTCATGAATAGCGAGTAACCCGGAAAACCAAGATCTATTTTTCTGATGAAGAACTTGATCTTGACCACGTTGAATCGCCGATGTACTTGCATCCAAGATAACGAATCACGAACAAATCTAAGGAAAGAAACACTATGAAAGTGCAGATAGAATCGCCCTAATAGCGAAAAAAAATCGCTCTAATAGCGAAGAAATTTATTAATCAACTTCTAAATCACGATTAACTATTAAAAACAAGAAATCTTTGCTCAGATCCAGTCCCTAGAGGACTAGATCTGAGCAAAGAAGGAAAAGATGAAGAGGTTTTTTCTAAGGTTTAGAGAGAAGGAGAGAGAAGGAGAGAAGGAGAAGATCAACCTTGCCAGTATTAACTCAGCCTTGCCAGTAGCACTGATGGCCTTTCTACGTGGATTTGCCACTATTATATGATTGACATTTGTCGATGAAATTTCAAATGTCAGAGGATATAAGAAGGATTTGAAAGAGGTGGTTATAGCTGTTGACTATGGGGTGATTTTTTTCCTGGCGAATTTAGGGGCCAGGCAAACGGATTTAGGGGCCAACACTAAAAGACAAAAAATTCACCCAAACGTAAAAATGAGTCATCCCTTAACCGATTAAGCCGTATTGGCGAAGCTACCCTTATACATTCGGAAGTTAATGACCAAAATTATCTTCCGAATATAGTGGTTCAATCCTCGACGTGCCAAGGCTCGATGATGGTTCGGTGGTGGTTCCATGGTGGTCAGTGCATATGGTTGGAGTTTTTGGCCACTTTACATTCGGAGGTTATATCCTTAACTTATCCTCCGAATGTCAATATTCCAAAAAATACAAACTATGAGTTTTTTCGAAAATCAGAATTTTGGGCCACTTTACATTCGGGAGTAAGAGTTTTCACTTATCTTCCGATTGGCCCAAAATTCTGAATATCGAAAAACACTAATCTCTGGAGATTTTGTAATTGTTACATTCGGAGGATAAGTAAAAGATTATCCTCCCGAATGTGGGTTGTCTAACCTTGTACAATGGCCCTTGGAACCTCCTAGATCCATGGCGTGGTTGGTTTCGAACCAAGAATATTCGGTAGTTAAAAATCTATACTATCTACCGATTGGCCCGAAATTCTGAATTTCGAAAAACACTAATCTTTGGAGATTTTATAATTGTTACATTCGGAGGATAAGTAAAAGATTATCCTCCCGAATGTGGGTTGACTAACCTTGTACAATGGCCCTTGGAACCGCCTAGAGCCATGGCGTGGTTGGTTTCGAACCAAGAATATTCGGAGGATAAGTCATATTCGGAGGATAACTCCGAATCGGTAGTTAAAAATCTATAATATCTACCGATTATGGATGATGTTCTTGGATTTACACTAGCAGAAACATAATCGGTAGATAACGACCTACTTTATCTACCGATTATGGATGATGTTCTTAAGAAACGATGATGTTTTCAACGTGCTCGAAAATTGGGCTACTCTGCCGGAAGTGGACTGATTAGAACACAAAAATTAGGTTCTTGAAGATCAAAAAAATCGTCGGGGGGGGGGGGGGGGGGATACGCCCCCCCGGACAGTGGCAGAAATATGCTCCTGAACCACTACATTCGGAAGATAATTTTGGTCATTAACTTCCGAATGTATAAGGGTAGTTTCGCCAATACGGCTTAATCGGTTAAGGGATGACCCATTTTTACGTTCGGGTGACCTTTTTTGTCTTTTAGTCTGGCCCCTAAATCCTTTTGCCTGGCCCCTAAATTCTCCAGGATTTTTTGGAAACCGCTGTTAAATAATGATCGAAGAAGCCCATCTATTCAAATTAAAAAAACACCAATATATCTTCTCATTCCAAAGAAAAAACTTCTTCTGTTTAGAACCAGACAAGATGCCTATTTGAATCAAATTTCGATCAGAAATTACCATGAGAAAATTCTGTTCAGCAACATGGTCGGTGAAAAAAAGAGTCTGAAACTGAAAAGGAAAAATTGCTTGAAGTGGATATTATACCTCACATCAACTAGTATCCATATGAGCATTGTATTGAAAGATTTTCGTATAGAATCGCATTTCCTTAGGGTTGTGAGTCCCCATATTATCTATACTCCTTCGGTTGGTACTTGGAGAATCTTCAGCATAACATTGCAGTAAAGGTGGTCCACCAGGATATGATCATCCTATTTTTGAATAGCATTTCAATTAAAGTATTTTCTAGAGTGATTAATCAACATGTACTTGTTAATCAAGACATCAAAAATCCTATTGTTATACAAATCCAATATTTCAAAGCTGGAAGTGGTAATGGAAATGGATCATGGAAATGGGAATGGGAATGGTGGTGGTGTTGAAACAAAAATTGGTGATAATACTGCAATTGGACATGATCCAATGGATGAAGATGTGTATGTGAGAGACAAAGGAAAGGAACCCATGAAAGATGAAGAGGATGTAAATCCGTCTAAGGCTATCAACTATACAATTCCAGGATCCGAAGATTATGATTGGAAATCATAATGCATATCATCCCAATTTCAGTCATTTTGAGGTGCATGAGGAGTCGTTGTTGTTGCAGATCGCTATGTGGTTGCTGGTGTAAGTAGGATTGGATTTATGTCCATTACATTGCTTGCATAAGTAAGACATGTGATACGGAATTTGGTCATGCAGCCGCGGGATTATTATTGATTCATGATTTTGGCGTGATTGATGATATACTATGTGATTATTGAGTTGCGGTCCATGTGAAGTAATCTCTAAAGAACTCTTTGACGGGATATGAGATATCTTTGGGAATGGATTTTGTTTCCCTAAACCCATGTGGGACTCTTTGGTGCGAGCATTGAAAATATATTTTTTAGTATTGTTGTCATAATATGAATGACATGATGTGAACCATGCATGTTGTGGTAATTTTTTTTATTGTTTTATTAAAAGAGTTATATAAATATTTTTATTGCTTTGTTGTGTACTGAATGTCAAAAATCAAGTCGTATTATGAAAAAATTTCGAGATTTTGATTCACATGAAGGAGTTGATTGTGGTTTTTTTTTCATGCTTAATAAGTCGTGTATACTTTTTTTTTTAAATAAGGTGTAATAAGTCTTAGTTTTAAAGATGTAAAATCTTGCATGAAGTTTAGTTGACTGTTAATAATTTTAACATAATACGTTTTGGTATGATGCACTTTGTAGTAAATGTAAAACTTCTTTAAGAACGGTTGCTGTAAATTGTTAAATTTTATAAGTTGCATATGTATTTTAAGGGAATTTTTGTATATATCCCCAGAAACATTAATAATATCTCTTTATCTACATATCCTCAAAATTTATCTACCCATCCAATCCGGTCCGTTAAATTTGTATACCCTCGAAGAAAAACATAACAAAAATAGAAAGACGAAAACTGATAAATTTTAAAATACTTATATATATTGTTTTATCATCCTCATCCTCATACTTTGATTGATTGGTTGGAATTTTGTATAATAAGAAAGACAAGAAAAAATGTAAAATAAAGAGGACGCCAATTGACCAAATCAATTCTAGGAGGTTAAGATCAAAGGTAATTAATTAATCCCAGAGGAAAAATATTAACCATATGACAATCTTAATCAGGACCAAGAACAACTGCTGGTTGTCGATGAGGCCGCCAGTCTTTTATGGTGTTATTGATGAGCCGGTGCATGATGAATCAAGGCTGAAAAAAATCTTAAATCAAGGCTGTCGTCTTTATATATGTTGTTTATTTTGACTTGATGATAGTATTGTTGATTATTGTAAAAGCTGAGGCATTGTTGTTGATGATAAATTTTTTGATTTGGATTAGTCGATGAAGATGTAAAATTGGTTTTAGCTTTAGGACCCATTAGATTTCAATCAATAATAACTTAAGCTTTAGCAGCATCCTCAGTTAAATCAAAAGTACCTAACCAGACTTTAGTTTTCTTTCATGGATATCTAATTTCTAGTGCAAATCTTTCCCATGGTTTTTTATTTTTTTAAGGGTTTTGTTTATGTTTATGGTAATGCATAACAAAATTTTATAAAGCGATATCAGTGTGACTTTTTCATGTTAACCGGGTTATAACTATCATAACTAACTAATGGGGGCATCATTATTATTTTTGATGGTATATGAATGAACACCTTATTTAAAACATAATTCTTTATACCCTTAGAAAAACATATGTGATTTTTAAATATATCATTGATATCCTGTTTTGAAACTATAATCTCTTAATTTTTAGACTTCAGTACCTTTTGTAAAATTTTGGATCCATCTTTTATCTTTCTATTATGATAAATCTCATCTACTTCCAATTTGTATGTGATTTTATATGATTTTTCTAAAACAGATTGTCACAGTTTTTTTTTCTTGGTCAATTACGTGTTCTTAGCATGTTAAACCCGATTCAAAAATTATGTATGAATAATATTTAATAATAAGTTCAATAAGGATTTTATACACATAATTAGCATAAATTTTGGAACTCGTATGAAGACCGTAAAATTGTAATAGTAGACGTTAATCTACTTTGGTTTTGTAACACAATGTCGAAAATTTTATTTTTCCGAAATGGGCTATTAATATTCAATGATATGTTTAATTTTTAGTGCGTTCTAAGATACTTTACGCTTCCAATAGTTTTAAAAAAAAATTAATGAACAGTTAGATTTTCCTAAATAGATTTATAATATTCGATTGTGATGAAATTATTATTATGAATATGCATAATTTTTCCCAAATAAGCTATGAGATTGGGATTAGTAGTCGGGCTTCGGTTATGTTATTGTCGTACCATCTCGGGTTTTTGGGTGCCGGCAAAGTCTGGGCTCAAAAATTAGGGCGTTACAGTTTGTGACGGAGCGACAAATCACGCTGAAGGCACACATGCCGCAACTTCCCGATGCGCCACGATGATGCTAAGCAACCGAGTCGTAAAGCTTCACTTCGTACTAGGAAAATGCACGTTGATTTGGCATTCCAAGCTTGTTTTGCAAGCATGATGCCTTCAACATAGCTTCGAACAATTCCAACTTACTCTAATTCTGCAAAGGTGCACGGGCAATGCATTTTTGCATACATCACGAGCTTCTGCATACTGTAGGGGCATAGGGAACCTCTTGGATTTGCACATAGGAATTTTCAAGCCTATTTCCATTTCCTTACTTTGCTTTGGCATTGAGATGAATGCATGCATTTTTATTTCTTATACCAAGGGTGCATCAGCCAGGCTCATGTTGGACTTGTCTTGCATCATCCTTGTAATGCAAGTGGCTTATGCATGATTGGTACATGACCAACTCGTAATTGGTACATGCCTACGTCGATCGCTTGATATGAGGTATGAACATCTAAGGAATGGTAGTAGAACAAGTTATTGTGAAATCACAAAGAATCAAAAGGCGAGCTTTTTTATTACTTTTTATATTTTACCGATCAGAGATAATTCTCGAGTTAATATTAGAGAAGATAATACTCAATACAATAGAACAAGTAAGATCATAATACTCAACTACAGAGAAAATAGTTGGGTCTAGCTTCAGAATCCCAATGAAGTTTTTAAGTGTTTAACCTACACGGTTTAGGAATAAACCCAAGATTAAAGGAGAATCTACTCTAGTTGCAACTAGTATCACACCGGAGGTGTGGGGAATTGGTTTCCCAGTTGCTAGAGATCTCTCTTATATAGTCTTCAAATCAAGGTTTGATTAGTTAGCTTAGAAACAAAGCATTCATTATTCACCGTTAGTTGAAATCCTGATTTAAGATGCAAGCTAAGTTTTGCTTGAAACCAAAGCAATATCTCTCTATCGTTGGATGGACTTAGCTTGTCACACACAAATAAAATATACTATATTTAGATATGGGAAGTCGTACCTAAACGTGTACATTTGTTGGTTCAACAATAGTTAACCAAAGTTAGCCATATGAACACTTTTGTCTAATCCACATTCATGTAACACATATAGATCAACTTATGATGATCAAACATAATCAAAGGATCTAATTGTGTTCTTCATAGAGTTGATCAATTGTTCATTATCTTATAGTAAAATACATGAACAAATCAAAGCAAAATCGAATTGATTCGAAGGAATCAATTCATGAACATTTAAACCCATGGTTTTCAAAGATTGCATTCCTTATTATATAAATGTATTTTTTTCATGAGTACTAGTAAGGACACATGTGCGATGCACATGCTTGAATTTTTACTCATCTAACAATACTAAATTTGAAAGCCATGATTTTTTCCCTAAAATAGAAAATTACTATTCTTATTTGTACTTGTTACGTAGATAATTGATAGATCTTTTCAAATATATAATTTTTTTTTAAAATCCGGTGTATATTTTGAAAGATATTAAGTTTTTAAATTTTTTGATTTATTTTTAAAACAATGGTATTTATGTAAATAAATAAAAAATGGGGACAACTAAGTAAATTAGGGGGTCTCCTACCAAAAAGAGCTCTTTTCTTTATATTAGTATAAGATAAGATAAGATGAAACATTCTTTGCCGATTTTAGAACTTGAACCACTCAAGTATGCGAACGGGTATGCATACTCAAGTTCCGGAAAGTTGGTCTTGACCAACAGTAGGGGTGTAAATATTACCCGAAAATACTCAGCCTGCCCATACCCGCCCGAGCATGCCTGTATCCGAAATAGCCCAGAGCCTTTTATGTCCCGTTACGGGCTACCCGGCCTGGCCTGGTTAGTGTGAACGGGCGGGATCAGGCTTCCTCCAAATTTTTGGTGCCCAACCTGGTGCCCGCCCAAATTACTTGGCCTGTTACCCGTTCTATCTGCCCGGCCCAACTACCTGTTTATTTCGATATGTTCGAGTGTATTCCTTAAAGCTAGCCATAATCATAGAACAGAAGAAACTAGAAAGGGGAAACAAATTTATCTTTCCTTCCATATCTTCGGAAAAAAAGATTTCATCTTATCAAATTTTCGGCAATTCTTCCCAAAATTTTAGGAAGTTAGCATACTTTATAAGATATGATTCGTTTCCATCTAAGATTTGGGTTTCTCTTTATCTCTGATTCTAGGGTTTCAACAAGAGAAGCATTTTTATCAACCAAAAAAAATACAAAAAGAAAAATTGACCGGTGATTTGGTGAATCTGTGGCGTCTGTAAGCATTTTTTTGAAACTTAGTTTGTATCTATTTGAAGTTCTGTGATCCGGTTTAATGTTTTAATTTCTGTTGGTTTTTAGTAATAAGTATAAAGTATGATTATTGAGAAATGAATTTGATGCTTATCAACTGTTTGTAGAATTGTCTAAAACGAGTAATTGCATTATATACTGTGTTCTTCCATATCTAGATGTTTAACCCATTCACGTTTAATACTTGATTGACCCTAAAAATGACCATTGTATATTATATTTTAATTAGAGAGCTTAATGGACTTAATTTACTCTCGCAGTTGAATACTTTATTTTCCTATACAAGCCAAACTAGTTGTATTCAGTTCTTCTTTTAATCAATTAGATCTCAAAAGTGCAAGCTTTTTCTGATGCACAGTAATTAATATTTCGACCGTACCAAGCTTGGTCCAAGTTGCTAGTTAAGTCATAGTTTGATAGTGGAAAAAGGTGTTATATAATTCTTGACCTTCTAACATTTAACTTTTGCATGTCTTTCATTAGTGCATAAAACCCGTAGAATCAGAATATCTCCACAGTAATATTCCTGCGACATTTATAACAATATTTATGTGATCTCTTCAACAACACACTGCGAGTGTCGTAGAATGATTGAAAGAATGACATAGCAGATGACGATATCTGAAACATGAGAAGAGCGTGATGACGCTGCGAAGATTACAAACTCCTGCGAGGATTAACACCACAACTACTACGAGAATATCGCGAGTCAGATCCGAAATTAAAGGACAGCTTAGATGTCATCCACTATGTAATTTCCCTATATAAAGAGAACCAATAGAGTCAGTAAAAAAAGGATCAATTTTGGAGTGTTGAGAAAGTTTTGAGGAGAGAGAAAATTCTTTTGAGCGGTTGTATTCTTGATTTCTTCCATTTCTTGTAACATTTCTAAGAATTAATCAGTAAAGTGTTGTTCTTAATCTTCAAATATGTGTTGATTATTATGAATTCTGGTGAGGGGTGTAGTGTAGGAATTCCTGCAACTACATAATGGCGCTAGAAACAGGGACTTGTTTCTGAGCAAAGATTGAAATTTTGATTTGTAAGAATTTGAAGAAATTTGGGAAGATTTTTACGTAATTTACAGTAATACATCAAAATTGAAGAAATGTCTATAAGAAGAAATACATTAGAACAACCAACAACTGTAAGGAGGAGTAAAAGACTTGCTGGAGAAGAGACAAATAAAATAGGAGAATCTTCAAGATTAAGAACAAGGAGCAACAGAACAAGGAATAATGAAAGAAATCAAGATAGAGAAAATCAAGCTCAACAACCGAATCAGCAAACACCGATACAAGATAGAGCTGTGGATTATGACAGAGTGAGCGTGCATACTTGGCGATCAGATTCAATAGAAGAAGCAGAAAATCAACAATTAAGAAATGGAAGGCGAGAGGGAAGAGATCAAGAAACGGTTGGAGGATTAATTCATGGAGATGACAAAAATGAAGTAGTAGAGACTTTAAGACAAATAATACAAGAGGAAAGGAGGTTAGAGGCGGAAGAACGCGCGAATTTAACAAGACAAAATCACGAGTTAAGAATGGAGAATTTGAGATTACAAAATAGGAGATCAAGAAGTACTGCAAGATCAAGTTCAAGATCATTTAGAGAAGAAGCAAGGCGAAATTCCTCTGTGAGAAATGATGGTGAAAATATTCTAGAGGAAATGCAAAATCTAAATGAAGAGCAGCATTATGGAGAAGAAGAGATGATTAATGATCGATACATTCCGCGTGGTGAAACTGTGGATGATAGACGTGATAATAGAAATCAAGAGGGTGAAAATAACCAAGATGGTGAAGAAAATCGAGAAGAAGGTAGGAGAATATTACATGAGCGAGAAATTCAAAGAAACCGAAGAATAATTGAGGATGAAATTGAGAGACATTATGCTGAACAAGCACGTCTAGATTGCGAGAGAGAAAGATTGAGAGCAGAAGTGGAAGAACAAGAGTTTCAAGAATAAATACGTCAGAACAATCATGACAATCGAGAAATGAGACATGCAAGAAATCGCAACAATGATAATATCAATGAGGAATATGATAGAATACAAAGAAGAATAGAAAGACAGCAAAGAGAAACGATGAGAAATGAAGAAAATCGCAGAAGAAAAAATGAAAGGCATAATCATTTGCGAATTCATGAGGGAGGTGGAGAAGAAAATCGCGGAAGAAGGCAGAATGAAGATGCTGAAGAAGAAGCACAAAATCTTGCAAGGCAAGAAAGACATGAGCGCAGAAGAAGGGAAGCTGCACTGAAAAGACCAATGGAGAAAAATTCAGCTGGGAATGAACATATCTTGAGAGGGTTAGCATAAATGAGGGGAATGTTAAATAACAGAAGAGAGGGAGGCAGAAGGCAACTTGATGAGGCCATTGAAGAAGCTGCGAAAACTCCATTCACCCAAGAAGTACAATTAGGAGGAATACCCCCAAAATTCAATTTGCCAATGTTAACCAGTATCTTTGATGGAACTACTTGTGTTATTCAACATGTCAAATCTTATGTTAGGTGTATGCTACAATGGGAAAACCATGATGCTGTATTGTGCAAATATTTCCTATCCATCTTAACAGGCGAGGCGCTAAAATGGTTCGAAGGTTTACCTAAGAACACTATAACTTCTTTCAATCATTTGCAAACTACATTTTTGGGAGCATATATAAGTAACAATTCTTCGCGACCTGGCATTGAAGATGTATTTGGGTTAAAACAGAGGGTTGGCGAGAGTTTGAAACATCTAACTATAAGATCGAAGACAATGTGTAGTGAGATGGCAGGAAGAGTGGATGAGAGATACCTCATTTTATCTTTCATTAATGCTATGTTCGCAACCAATCTGCTGTATATAAAAATTTTCAGAATCAAAAATACAATCACCATGACAGATCTGAGAGAGTTACAAGAAGAATACATTGCATTGGAGGAGAAACAAAACGAGATGGAGTCATATCCCATTGCGAACACCAGTTCAGGTGCAGCAAACGCAAGTCTACTTCCCAAATTAATAAATACAGTAGCGAGCACTTCGCAGGTGAAGCAAGAAAAGAGTATGAATGATGATCAACAGAAATTAGTAGCTATGGGAAGCAAAGATCAAGAAGAGTTCGAAAGGGAAAGAAAATTCTTTAGTCGAAGTGGAAATAATAAGATTCCAAGGCTTGATCATCCGCAAGAGACTTATGGTGGTCAAAGACAAAATTATTATAGAAGGGAAGGAAGTCATAAGATAATATGGGAAGAAATTAAGATGCCACCTCTAAATGCTAGCATAGAGAAAATTTGGGAGGCTATAATTTTTATGGAGGACATACCCGTACCCTGGAATATGGGAAAAGAGCCACACCAAAATAATCGAAGTCAAGAATTTTTCCCTTATCATCATTTTCATGGTCACTCAATAAATGAATGCAGGATTGTAAAAAAAATCATCTTGAGGATGATAAATCAGGGAAAATTAAACCATTTTCTAATAGGACATCCACAGTCTCAGCAACTACCGCCACCACCAGAAATTCGTAGAGTGAATACAACAAAGGAAGGAGAAACGTTTGTAATATAAGTTGGGGGCAAAAGTGAAGAATTTTTTCTGTAACTCCATCATACATTCGTACAAGACTATAGAGTATTTCCATGACAATGTTCTAAGCAGAGTTTTCGCGAGGGATGCGGATGGGAGAGAAATAATGAATATTGCGAAAGTCTCGCCATTAGAAAAGTGGAAAAAGCAGATTATTTCTTTCACTGCACAAGAAGTACTTGAGCCTAGCGAGATGCATGACAACCCACTAGTGGTAAGATTAGAAATAAATCCAAAACAAATAGAAGAAGAAGAAGAAAATGAGGATGGTGAAGCTGAAGATTATTGGGCCATTAACATAGTTTTAATTGACATGGGAAGTTCAGTGGATATCTTATTTTATCATACTTACAAAACCATGGGAGGAAGAGATGAGAATTTAATACCATCAACTTATAAGATCTATGGTTTCAATGGTACTGGCAATAAGCCCAAAGGGGAAATTACAATGCGAATTCCATTGAAGGGGATATCTTCCAAGATTCAATTCTGTGTTGTTGATGTAGAATCGCCATACAATGCCTTGATTGTCCAACCTTGGCTGCATGGGATTCTAGGTGTAGTGTCAACTTTCCACCAGTGCATTAAGTTTCCCCATCCCAGCAGTGTTGGAGTTATAAAGGGAGATTGGACTGAGGGAAAAAAAAGTGCTATGAAATTGATATGGAATCTTGCGAGGAAAGGGCTGCGAAGAACAGAAACTGGAAACATAACATCAAACAAAAGCAAAGAAGTGAAAAGATGATGGTTGATACAATAGAACGGCAAGAAGAAGGAATGCTGCGAAGTCAACATGTCCTGAAACCAATAGATGGCGAGCATCTCGCAAATGGAGAAAATATAGCAAAGTGCAACAAAAAAGCAGAAGCATAAAATAGTAAGTAGAAAAGGTAAAATTTCTAGATCGAAAAATATAAGAGATATATGAATAATTTGTTGAAGAAAACGTTACAAAAGGAATGCTTTGATTCAATGAAAAAGATGAAATTGAAAAATTGTACAAGAGCTCAAATACAAAAAGAGAAAATCACAGAAACGCGAAAATTTCGCAGAAACGCAAGTAAAATTTTGCAGAGATATATTAGAATGGGACGAACCTTTATGGCGTAAACCCTAGTTCGCAGATAAAATTTCGCAAGAGGCAAATGTAAGACCTAAAGTGCATCATATAAGGGGGCATCTCTTTGCATGGCTCAGGGATAAGGTTATACCGCTGCTGGAACCTGAGTCATGGAGATTTGGGGCCCATGAAAGCCTATCCGGGAGAGGTAACTTGGGTTTACAACTATATATATATATATATTAATAGTTGGACGACCGAGGATCTCTTCTAAGGAGTGAAAAGTATGATTAAGGCGCCGAGGTACACAGTTGAGCCAAGGGTGCCCGGGGCGTATGAAACTACCCTGGCCATTCTTAGCAAGTCTTGGCTATGATGCACTCGGCCCGAAGAAAACCCCACCTAGGGTGCAGTCTCATAACTATAAGCCATATAGGCAAAAAGGAAAAGAGGCTGCGAAAACAACTAGTTGTTGGTAAAACCGGATGGGAGGAGCTAGTCTTGTATGGCCGATGTACGCCTCCTTGAAGGTGCAACCAGGGGGAAGATAAGGGCGGCACCCTCCATTAGGGAGCTGATAAGTGTCTTAAGACGCAAATGTCATGAGGCTTTATATTCGCAAGAATATTTAGGCTTGTAAAATTTGTGCAACAATTATACAATTATACAGAGGCAAAAAGCCATTAGAAAAAGATAAGATGAGATCAATGGGTTTTTACATGAAAGTGTAAAGAAGTCCTGCGATGGCAATGTGATGGGGCTTTGTCTTCGCAAGAAAACTTAGGCCTGTCATATTGTCGCAAGATAAATTGACAACACGCGGATAAGGCAAGATCAATGGGTCTTTACATGCGAGTGTAAGGACGTCCTACGATTTTGTCGCCAAAAAAAAACGTGGAAAAATAAGACCTTTAACTAGGAAGGCAAAATAAGACCACAAGAGATCAAGAAATGGCTGCGATATTATAGCCAAAATTTACAAACAGATCTTATTCAGAAAATAATCTGCTTAATCTTTCATGATTGCAGATGATTAATAGAGGCAAGTATATGAATGAACAGAATGATAAAGTTGTTATTCATCTTTATATGACAGATTTACGCAGATAGTTAAAAATTAATAATCATATTAATTAACCATATTGCAAAAAGAATTGTTTTCTAATGTATGTAGATAGAAACAAAAGAAATCTATACACCAAAGGACATTAGAAGCTGTAGAAATTCGCAAAAATATATTACAAGGAGAAAGGGATAAATGTACAAATATTACAAAAAGATTAAAAAGGAAGACAAAACTATTTAGATCCTTCATTATCTTCACCAGAGTTCCCATCTTCATCTTCATTATGTTCTTCATCATCTTCAGATTCTTCATCTTCGCTATCAGAGATGATAAGATTAGGGACGTTCTCTGGAATTTCATTCGCGAGATAAGGATATGTAGAATGGGGAATTTTGTGATCATCACAAACCATTTTAATAGAATCATTGCGAACACCAACAAGAGTATTGTTAAAATTCGCCAGAGTAATCTGAAGTTGCTTTTTGAACTTGAAGCATTTCTCGTTGTGAGAAGACAGAAGTTTTACGAGTTGCCCTTTCTCTTCTTCCAATTCTCCAATTCTTTGGCGAAAATTTCCTTCAGATGCTGCGAACAAATAACAACATATTAATAAAATAGTGGAGAATTAGTTAAAAGATGGATTAGTGGAAAAACAAGAATAACCACCTTCTCTTTCAAAGATCATATCCTTAATCAAGGTAGAATGATCAGCTTGAAGACTAACATCTACACCTAAATTATTTCTGGCATTATCAAGAATCTGTGCATCCCAGGCAAACTCATCATCATTACTAATAATAATATGGAAGCAAACTTGATTTTCCTTCTTCACAAGAGAATTATTCTCGCAGATAAGTCCGTCCCTTTGAATTTGAATATTGAGAAGAGTTTTATGGAAATCTGCTAAAGCTTGAGCACCATTTTTAGCAATGAGGTCTTTTTCATCAATAAGGTTATTGTACTTGGTTCTTAATATATTAGTTTCCTCTTTTGAGTCAATATAAAGGCGCTTAAACTTATTGGTTAAACCCAAGTTGAATCTATGTTCAATTTTTAAGAGAAGAAATTTGGATCTAAGTTCATCTGTAGAAAGAGATCTAATTTGATCATCTGAAAGGCTACTTAAAGAATCATTCAGGCGATCAAGAAGGGTATCCTCATCTACAGGTTCAGGAAAAGAGCGGAGGAATGTAGCCTCATCAGTAAGACCATAAACATCTGCAAAAATGGTTGCTTGAATAAGCTAAAATAGGATAAAATAATTTAGAGAAAAATGGAAGAATTCATACCAAAGAGTTGCTGGTTAGCTTTTTCAAGATCGGATATCTTTTGCTTGTCAATCGAAGCATCAATTTCTAGATGTTTATTTTTCTTGCGAAGTTCAGCAATTTCAGCTTCCAGTTCTTCATCCTTCTTGCGAAGATTAGCAGATTCATATTCGAATTTTTCATTCTTTTCGCGAAGAATATTGTTCTTCTTTTCAAAAGTTGCACGTCTCCTCTCCAGGTCCGAGGCAACATCAAAAGAATCTCTTCTGGCATGCGAAGGAAAGCAAAAATTGTCAAGACAAATATAAATTAAAATATGGCGAGGAAATGAGAATACACAAATGTGGTGAAGAAATAAGAACATACCAGAGAGCTAAGAGAATGTAAGAAACTTGGAGATATAGACCTTGAAACCCCGCGAAGAGATTCATTATTCTCCAAGAGAGGGGCATCACAGATAGTTGCCATATATTTGCAAGCTTCAGCAAGAGGAGTATCGCCAATCCCTAGCATGGTATCAGAAAATATGCTGGTCAGCTGAGACATAGAAGACTCAGGTTGGGAGGATTCCTTCGCAGGAGTAATATCAACATCACCATCATCGCCATCATCATCATTGTTATCATCGCTAGAACTCTCGCTAGACTGAAAAGTTGAAGGAGGAGAGGATTGGACTTTTCTTTTATTTGAAAGAGGAGCACCATATTTCTCCTTGCGAGGAGTATCAGATTTCTCCTCGAGAGAAGCACCTCTGCCTTTCCCCTTATATTTTGCAGGATTAGCAGGTTCAATTTCTTCAATAACCTTGAAACACAGATAAAGATAAGAAATAGAGGCAACAATATATCGTTAGAATCGTAAAGAAATATTTCTTACTTTATCTGTGAGTGATCTGAGAGCTAATAGAGTACTGGTTTTCCCTAACTTATTGTAGCTAGCTTTCAGCCTTTTGATCTGGTAAAATTGGAGCAATCAACAAGAGTATATATGAAAGTATGAGAAAAATAATAAAGATAATTTAAGCAAAAAAAATTCGAGAACATACCTCTGTATTTCTTTCAGGCCAATTAAACACCCATGGTTGGTACTCTGCGGGGATCGCAGGTAAAGCGTGAGTACCAGAGATGTATGGACCCTCTATAAATAATGGGAAAATACACCATTTGTTATCACTAGAGTGGCGCGGACCTTGATTGTTACCCGGATGCCAGTTAATATCCAACATGAGAACTTTATCTTCAGCAACGCTATCCTTCTTTTGTAAGTGGACACCCCAACAAGTGATATCCTTCGTCATGGGGATAACTTCATAATTTGCGAAGAAATTTTCTACAATATACTTCGTAGGAATAATTGGTACTGCAGAAAATTTAGGATTCTTAGATTCAAAAGGGTAAGGATATTCTTTACCAGCGTCGTGAGTAGCGTACTCAATCAGCAAACGAATGCAGTCTCCACTCAACTAATAAATGGCTCGTGAGAACTTCGCATGAGAAAGTATTTCGTAGAATAAAGGAAGTTCAGGGTCATAGAGAGGAATGTGAAGGACAGCTTCAAGTTGACCTAATGAGACTATGATCTTCTCGCGACTACACAAAATATCAGAAAATAATTTAACAGAGAGATCATCCCTAGGGTTTTGATCAGGAATGGTGGATAAAGCAAAGCCTCTATCTTGAAGCTTCTTTTGCATTTTTTCAAAGACATTTATATTTTTACGACCTGCTGGAGGCATTCTTAGTATGGGATTGAAGAAAATAGAAGATCAATGGAACAAGAGAAAAATTACAACAGCAACAGATGCGGAAGTTGCGGAAGAAGAGTAAAATTGCAGAGAAACAAAGAGAAAGTAAAAAGAAGAAAAGAGAAGAATGAAGAAGATATATATAGAAGGTAAGAATTCTCGAGAAGATAAATGCATTTAATTCGAAGAAAAGATGTGAACGGTTGAAGCGCAGCGGTTGAAAAAGACGTGTCAGAAATTGAATTGATGAAAAGATACGTGTAATAAATTTGGCGAAGAATGCAGAAACGTGTCAGAACAAAAGATAAAAAGCTGCGGCATCTTAAAAAATTTCAATTCTCATGATCTTTTCCCCTTAGCATAAAAGGCATGAGAAGAGGCAAGATGTAGGATCAGAATATCGCCACAATAATACTCATGCGAGATTTACAACAACATTTATGCGAGCTCTTCAACAACACACTGCAAGTGTCGTAGAATGATTGAAAGAATGACGTAGCATATGACGATAACTGAAACATGAGAAGAGCGTGATGACGCTGCGAAGATTACAAACGCCTGCGAAGATTAACACTACAACTACTGCGAGAATATCGCGAGTCAGATCCGAAATTAAAGGAAAGCTTAGCTGTCATCCACTATGTAATTTCCCTATATAAAGAGAACCAATAGACTCAGTAAAAAAGGATCAATTTCGGAGTGTTGAGAAAGTTTTGAGGAGAGAGAAAATTCTTGTGAGCGGTTGTATTCTTGATTTCTTCCATTTCTTGTAACATTTCTAAGAATTAATCAGTAAAGTGTTGTTCTTAATCTTCAAATATGTTTTGATTATTATGAATTGGTGAGGGGTGTAGTGTAGGAATTCCTGCAACTACATAACCGATTGAAGTTTTGTTCTAGTACATAAGTTTATTCCTTTGATCTCATTTTACTTTTTTTTTTTTTGATGTACAACTTTCAAAGGTGTGTTAGGTGTACTTTTTACATATACTTAACTATCTGTGTTATGTTGTTAGCAGGAATATATAGCATGGATACTAGTGAAGTTCAAATGAATACTCAAGGAGATAATGGGACTAACTTGAACAGTGATGTTGTTGGCTCCTCAAATCCATCAACCATAAACACATAACAAGAGAACCAAAAAGAATCTAAGCTGAGATCAAAGGTGTGGGCATACTATGACCAATTTACAATGGCAGATCCAAAAGACCTTACAAAAGTCTTAAAGAGGGCACGTTGCAAATGATGCAAAGTTGATTTTTCTGGCGATCCTGGTGCCGGCACATCACATCTCGGTAGACATACTAAAAGCTGTCAGAAAAAGCAAAAGACTGATTCTGAGCAGACCTTAATAGTCAGGGATGCGGAAGGTAACATCCTTTCTTTTCAGTTTAGTCAAGCTAGAGCAAGAAAGAATATCATTAAACTAATTATCTTGCGAGAACTTCGTCCCCAATTCGTTGAAGATAAGTTTTTTGCATGGTGTATCAACGACATCTTTCATCCTAGTTTTGTTAGTTTTAGTCGAACTACTGCTCGAAATGGTATTTTGAAGTTTTTTAGAGAAGGGAAAGAAAAATTGAAGAAAATTCTTTTGGAAAATTCAGGAAAAATTTCTTTGACTTCAGATATTTGGTTATCAAAACGTCAAAAATTAAGCTATATTTCACTCACTGGGCATTTTATTGATAAGGATTAGGTGCCGAGAAAAAGAATCTTGTCTTATTTATTAATCGATGTGTCACACACTAGAGAACAAATTGCTGAGATGATAAATCATATGTTAGTTAGTGATTGGGAAATTTCTCATAAAGTATTTTCTATTTCGATGGATAACGCTAGTGCAAATACACTTTCAATCAAACGTTTTAAAGCGTTAATGCCTAACCTTCCATCGAAAGGGGATTTATTTCACGTGCGTTGTTGCTGCCACATACTAAATTTAGTTGTTCAAGACGGACTGAAAGTTAAAGAATTTAAGGAAATGCTTGAAAATATTAAAGATAGTATAGCTTTTATGTTTGCTTCTTCTGCGAGATATGGGCAGTTCAGAAATGCATGTCGGTCAGTGGGTGTGTGTCCTAAAAATATCCAAACTGATTGTGAGCATAGGTGGAACTCCACATATATGATGTTAAAAGATGTACTTCCTTATCATAATGCAATTCAAAGGTGTCTAGCATATATGGCATGTCGTTACAGTGTAACTAATTTTGATTGGAAACACGCTGAACTGTTGTGCAATTTCTTGAAGCCTTTTTATGAAGCAACTAACTACTTTTCTGGCATTGATTATGCGACAAGTAACTTTGTTCTTAGATTTTTGTTTGTTATCGGGAAAGTTTTTTCATCTCATAGAAATATTCCTAATTTGAAGTCATTATTGCTACCATGGAAGAAAAATTCATAAAATATTGGGGTGAGACTCCTCATTTGTTTGCGATAGCTTGCATAATGGATCCTCGGCTTAACTTCAAAGGTATGGAAACTACTTTGTCTAACATTGAGGAATGTTTCGGTACTTCTGCATATACAATTCGATGTCATAAGGAGCAAAGCAGTTTAATATCCCAAAAGATGAAAAGTCTTTTTGCTGAGTACGTATCTGCCATGGAAGTGGACGGACAAGTTAATGTTGTTTCGAATACTTCTACAACTCTCACTAGTATACAATCACCTTTACAGGGCACTTCAGGGGGATGCTAGCTCCTCAGTTGAAGACATATTTTTGGAATCTCGAAGTAGGCATAGAAGTGACCCACTTGCTACAACATCACAAGAACTTACAAGGTATTATGCTGAGCCACCACCAAGTTTAGAGGAGATGAAAAGGTTTGATGTGTTAGTGATGATATTTATCAATGATGTTGTAGTAAAAAGGTTCTTTGAGACTTGTGAAGGAAGACTTTTTAGACTTTAATTTTTAAAGCAAAAATAAAACAAACTCAAAATAAAGTTTTGTAAAAATTATGGAGAGGTTGGGGCTAGGATTCCACCAATTTTCACACTCATATGGTTCAGATATCAATTCTAAACAATAAAAGCTCAAATGATAAAGTTTTATTGACTCTAATTCATTGCCTAAGGTAGATTTCGAAAGTAATGGGTGTAAAACTAAAGCATGGGACATCAAAACATCTAAGCTAAGCATGAAACTCATAAATCTATTGAATAACAATGCAAATGGTCGTAACAAGAATTGATATAATTACCACATTTGTGAAACTTGGCTTCCTCCGTCACCCCAGAGGACGGGTTTAGCTTCTCATCATGGAAACACGCTCAAAAGAATTTTTCATTTCTCAAAAGGTGCTTACAAGGATGAAAATATATGAAAACAACAATTTGTAACGATTATAATTGTTGCAAATGACACTGTTACAGAACGATATAAAGAAACTGTCGCGGTTACTGTTCAAATGTCGATGTGAAACTGTTGCTAAGGCTGAGAATATATGACAGTTTTTAACGACTATCTTGAGCCGTCTGTTCTTCGTGTTCTTGATGATCACAGCAGCAGAAAAAATATTCTAACCAGCTTTCGATTTCGCTCTGTTCTTCTCCCCCAAACTCTCCATCCCTTCTTATGTGATCCTAGACACCTATAAATACTCATTTGGACTAAGAATAACCTCCCATAACTCCAAATATTCTCACCATAACTCGAAATATTTTCCATGCAGGATACGATAGTTTTCTTCAAAATTTATCTATATTTATCTCTTCGTGCGCTCTGTTTGTATCGAAACTATCCTAACACGCTGCCAACACATCAAATATCGATCCAAACCCTCTTCAGACACACGCTGATGCACAAAAATCTCGTTGTAAGAGTGAAATATTCTCGGTATTCTCGTGTTCCCTGTTTCCTTGTTTGCACATAAGCTTCATTTTTCTTCGAGATGAAACAAGTAACCAACCCTGTTTTACCCCAATCAACAATTCCCAATTCATTCCCGACCAAAACTCCGCTTAAATCACTCAAAGTATCCATCCAGAAATTAACGCAGGTGAAATTATATTTTTCCCGCCAACAACAGATTTCAAACGATGAAGAAGGGGGTTCCCTTAATCCACTGCACAGGTGCCTTTAACATTGGGTGCCCTGGGGGTGCCCTTATCCAAATGTGGGTGCCTTTATCAATTTTCTCAGGGGCTCCAAATAGCATTTTTCGAGCAACATTTTCCACACAAGTGTTATTCTCTAATAACACCTAAACAAACATAAAAACACCAAAATTAGTACAAAAATCGAGACTAACAATAGAGACACTTAGGACAATTCAGACACGAAAATGTGTTTATCAGATACCCCAAAACTTATTATTTGCTAGTCCCGAGCAAATCTAATCTAGAAAATAAAATGACTACACTTAGCACGTGCAGCAAGCCGTTAAACCGCTAGGTGTCCCTAGTGGCGGAGTGTTGTCTCCGGAGGGTTTACTAGAGGTGTACCCACAAAACCTTTACTCCAGACCCTAGCTATCTACGCAGAACCTTGGAAGGCACTAAAGAATCTCCTTGGTTGGCATACTTATTGACTACAGGAGGAAGTACCCTGATGCGAAATTCCAATTGTTGTACACGAGTTTGCACTCAAGCATACTAAAATTCATATAAAGTGACAAAGCTCTACTCAGATAGTTTCTGGACATCATAAACCGGAGTCAACCAATCACATGGATAGATTAAGAAGATGGACGTAGAGAAAAACGTGGATGATGTTGACTAAGGTGAACCTATCCTAATGGACTGAGATACTGGTCTGGACTAATATCAACATACTGGCATACACAAGGGAACCATTTGTCGATAATCCTAACTCTAGGTCAACTCAGCTGGCATATACAAGGGTACCAGTGTTCGACTTTATTGTATTTATTCCGGTTGGTCTAGTGGTCTGGTCTCATTTTTCATTTTTCATTTTTTTGGTATCTCAGTCACTCTATTTCACCCTAGCAATGGTAAAAAGAAAAATAAAAGAAGTGATCAAGATTCTTCCGATGTTTCCATCACGAGGATATGGCGAAACTACCATGTTTTCTTTTCTAACACCTGAGCTCTGTTCTTTTATGAATAGACTCTTCTAGATGTTTCCATCTAATCAGATTGGTTCCTCAACTCCTACAAACAAAATGTTTCCATCCACTTAGATTGGTTAGTGCCGACCTTAATATGCATAAATTTCTAGGCTATGGAGTTTAACTATTGCAACTAAAAGTTTCCCATACCCCCAAACTTAAATCTAACATTGTCCTCAATGTTCTAAAGATGAAATTAAAAACATGAACAAGGAGAAACCGTTACCACTAGAAGGAAATGAGGAAAAATATTACCATGTTGCAAGAGCAAGGGATACCTCCCAAAGAGTGCTAAGTTTAAAGTCTTCAGCCAGACATCAAATACCTCAAAAAGGATCTTCACATTCCAAAGTCATACACCAATAGCCGAAATAGTTGTGGGTACATAAGACCAAATAGATTTAACACCAATATGAGACAACTGCACTGGTTCAGAAAAATGAATAGAAGGAGCACATCCTCATCTAAGGTTTTTGTCAAGACAACTGGGTTTATCTGGGTAAAATAACGAAGCTTCATATGTGTGTCTTGATAAATAGATTCATTCGAAATACTGGCCTCTAATACCTGGGTCACTTCCTGGACAGTATCAGGAGGATCGGGTTGCGGAGTTTGAATAGACTCAAGTAATATCTCAAACGCACAAGGCTTGAGTCCCAAGTTAGGGACTTCAATTAGGGATACGTGACGATCACAAGAACCATCACTACCCCCAAACTTAGGGTTTTCACTACTCACAGACAAACCTTTAACTATTGCTTGTATTTCTGGATCCTCAGTGTCCCTAAAGTACTCAAGAGCTTCTTCTAGTTCTCTACCCCCAAACTTAGGGTCATCATTATTCTCAGAAATACCTAACACTATCACCTGGATTTCTGGGTCCGTAGAGTCTTTAAAATACTCAAGGGATTCTTCTAAAGATTGATCACACATTTGGTCTAAGAGAATTGTTTCCTCAAATTCATCTATAAAATCTCCTAGTAAAGTATCATGCCAATTATCCTGAACTAAAGTTCTAATCATATTCACTTCTTCTATATCATCATAAGGATTTCTAGTAACATTAAAGACATTTAGTTCAGTGGTCATATTACCAAAGGATATGTTCATAAGCCCGGTCCTACAATTGATGACAACATTAGATGTGGCTAAAAATAGGCGACCAAAAATCACCGGGATTTGAGCACTTGGGTCCTGAACAGTCTGGGTGTCTAGAACAACAAAATACACTGGATAAATAAACTTATCAACCTCAATCAGAACATCCTCTATGACACCACGAGGTACTTTGACAGACCTATCGGCTAATTATAGTGTCATTTTAGTCGGTTTCAACTTACCAAGACCTAGCTGGGTATATACATGATACAGGAGTAAGTTAACACTAGCTCATAAGTCAAGTAAATCTTTATCGACCATATGATTACCAATCGCACAAGATATGGTGGGGCATCCAGGGTCCTTATACTTAGGGGGTGTTTGGTTCAGAAGAATGGAACTTACTTGACCATCTAAAAAGGCTTTCTTTTGGACATTAAGCTTACGCTTTCGTGTACAAAGATCTTTAAGGAACTTGGCATAAGCAGGCATCTGCCTAATTGCTTCTAACAATGGAATGTTAATGTTCACCTGCTTAAATGTCTCCATTATCTCTTTGAAAGTCGACTCCTTTTTTGTTGGGGCTAACAACTTTGGATATGGGGCTCTAGGCACAATGATAGTCCTATCAGGAATTTATTGGGACTCCTTAGAAATTGTTTCAGTTTCCACAGCTACGGTTCTTCTGGTGAAGGAGAAGGTTGAACTACAGTATGTCCACTAGGCATGGCTACCTTATTGTCAACTATCTTTCCACTCCTAAGGGTTGTAATAGAATTCACATGATTGTACGATTTATCTCCTGTGGGGTTAGGATCAGTATGACTAGGGAACCTTCCATCTTCTCTCTCACTTATATACTTAGATATTTGGCCGACTTGAAGTTCTAATTTAGCAAGAGACTGGGAATTATTCTTCAAATTCTGCCTGGTTTCTTGTTGAAATCTAAGGTGGTTATTTGATAACATATCATGGTTCTTTGCTAGCATAGTAAGAGTTTCTTCTAAGGTAGAGATATTTTTCTCTAAAGTGTTCTGAGACTGGGTTTGACCTGAAGAGTTGTTGTTATAATGAAACCTGGTGGAACCTGAGAATTACTAAACTGACCTGGATTCTGTCCCTTAGACCAAGAAAAATTAGGATGGTTTCTTCAACCTGGGTTGTAAGTCTATGAGTATGGGTCAAACTTCTGATAGTTTTCAAACCTAGCATTGTTATAAACAACATGGACTTCTCTTCACTAACGTGACTTTTCCAAAATGAGCTATTGGGTTCTATTCCATAACTAGAGACTTGAGAGGCTCTAATTCTATCATTAGGTTCAACAAAGGACCTATTTTTAGACTGACCCATTTCCAAAGCTTCTAATCTTCTAGACAAAGCAACAAACTTAGCATATGACCCGAATCTTGTATCTACCACATTGGTGCTAATTCTATTGACCAAGAGTCTTTTAGGGGGTTCCACACAAGACTCCCACTGTTGGGATTTTTCAGCTACATCTTCTAAGAAGGAAAATGCTTCATCAGCGCTTTTACTCGTGAATAAACCAACGCACATAGACTCGACCATGGATTTGGTCGAATAGTCCAAACCTTCATACAAAATTTCAACTAGTTTCATTTTTTCGAACCCATGGTGAGGACATTGCGACAAAAGATCATTAAATCTCTCTAAAAACCTATAAAGGGATTCTCCTTCTTGTTGCATACTGGAACTAATTTTCTTCCTAAAAGATGCGGTTCTATGCTTAGGGAACCACTTTAAGTAGAAAGCAGCAGTAAGTTGGTCCCATGTTTCTATAGACCCAGATGGTAGGTTATTCAGCCAGGACTTGGATTTATCCCTTAAGGAAAAGGGGAACATCCTAAGTTTCACAACTTCATCACTAAGATCTTTAATCTTAATTGTTCCACAAACTTCTTCAAAGTCCCTAACATGAAAGTAAGGGTTTTCATCGTCTTTTCCTAAGAATATAGGGACCATCTGAAGAATACCAGGATTCAACTCATAAGTAGCCGTAGAGACTAGCAATTTAATGCATGATGCCCGGTCGGACCTAGTTGGGTACATGTACTCCTTCAAAGTTGTCATTTTTAGCACAATATCCTAGGGGTGAAGTTTCCAAAGAAGACTTAAATTCTCAAAACTGAAGTTTCCAAAAACAGGGCTCTCCAAAGAAGAGTCTTCGAGCTCCCTGTTTACAAAAGAAGAACTTCTAGGCTCGTCACTAATCAAATGGCCAAAAGTATCTCTTTTGCAAGCATGCTCTCTAATGGACTCGAGCGATTTTAGCATACACTAACAAAAATAAAATTAAATAGAAAAATCCTAAAAGGAAGGGAAGTTCTATGCAAACACAAACATACTGATTTCTAGCAAACAAAAAGCATGATGGCTCCACTTAGATTGTTTTCTAGACCAGCTTCTAATCCTTCGAAAGGGAATTCGTTACAATCTGAGCAAACCTCTCTGGAATCAATCCGAGTCAAAGTAAGTTGAATAGAGGCGAGGGAAGCTTAGTGGAGCTATGATACCCAAGGCCTCACCGCATTACAAGGCGACACAGTCACATATTCAACTCACAGAAACCATCATGAACTTCGAAGAATGCTCAGAAGAGTAACCAATATTTTTCGAATGAGTTTCCTATTAAGCTCGTTACCCTATCGGTCTCGTTCTATTCCAAATTTAAGGCTTAGGTTCGCGTTAAGTTTCGTTTTCCTAAGACGGGAAAGAAGAGAACAGTGATGAAATCCGAACCCTTATCTTGTATGGCCAGTCCTTTCCCTTTACTAGGAAATTAAAACAACCGTTTTCAGTTCCTTAGCATATATGCAAACGAAGGAATACAGTAACTCGCTGACAGGGGATTCACGAGTGTTTCGAAAAACTTACCTCCCGTACTATACGGGGGATGAACCGTTGTAGTCGACTCGGGCCACGACTCCTATGTCATGTACGAACCCGAGGGGCCGAGGTGATATCATAATCACCGTTCTTCTCTGCAAACAGTTTAATATTTAAACTACCCTTCCGTAGGGTTTAAAAATAAAAGAATGTCCAAATGTCCAAGTCCAAAGTCCAAAAATAAGTAAAGTGTTAAATGAAAAGAAAATTACAAGAATAGAGAAATCCTAATACAATCTATAAAAAAAAATAAACTCTCTTTTTTATTTATAAAAAAAAAATCTTCTTCTTTCGCTTCGCCTTTTACTTTTTCTTTAACTCCAAATCTTTAAGTATACACCAAAAGCTTTGGCAAATTTTTCTTTCGCTCCAAATTCCAAAACCTGTAGTAAAAAGACAAAAACAAAAACGTAAAGAAGAACAAATAAAATAAAAACAAATAAAAATCTAAAAACTCTAGCCTAAAGACAAGCTCCGTGTCGACGGCGCCAAAAATTGATGATATTTATCAATGATGTTGTAGTAAAAAGGTTCTTTAAGACTTGTGAAGGAAGATTTTTTAGACTTTAATTTTTAAAGCAAAAATAAAACAAACTCAAAATAAAGTTTTGTAAAAATTATGGAGAGGCTGGGGCTAGGATTCCACCAATTTTCACACTCATATGGTTCAGATATCAATTCTAAACAATAAAAGCTCAAATGACAAAGTTTTATTGACTCTAATTCATTGCCTAAGGTAGATTTCGAAAGTAATGGGTGTAAAACTAAAGCATGGGACATTAAAACATCTAAGCTAAGCATGACCCATCAATTGTAATCACAACCATTCAATGAAACTCATAAATCTATTGAATAACAGTGCAAATAGTCGTAACAAGAATTGATATAATTACCACATTTGTGAAACTTGGCTTCCTTCGTCGCCCCATAGGATGGGTTTAGCTTCTCATCATGGAAACATGCTCAAAAGAATTTTTCTTTGCTCAAAAGGTGCTTACAAGGATGAAAATATATGAAAACAACAATTTGTAACGATTATAATTGTTGCAAATGACACTGTTACAGAACGATATAAAGAAACTGTCGTGCGATTCTCGTTCAAATGTCGTTGTGAAACTGTTGCTAAGGATGAGAATATATGATAGTTTTTAACGACTGTCTTGAGCCGTTTTTTCTTCGTATTCTTGATGATCACAGCAGCAGAAAAAATATTCTAACCAGCTCTCGATTTCACTCCGTTCTTCTCCCCCAAACTCTCCACCCCTTCTTATGTGATCCTAGACACCTATAAATACTCATTTGGACTAAGAATAACCTCGCATAACTCCAAATATTCTCACCATAACTCAGAATATTTTCCATGCAGGATACGATAATTTTCTTCAAAATTTATCTCTATTTATCTCTTCATGCGCTCTGCTTGTGTCGAAACTATCCTAACACGCTACCAACACATCAAATATCGATCCAAACCCTCTTCAGACACACGCTGATGCACAAAAATCTCGTTGTAAGAGTGAAATATTCTCGGTATTCTCGTGCTCCCTGTTTCCTTGTTTGCACATAAGATTCCTTTTTCTTCGAGATGAAACACGTAACCAACCCTGTTTTACCCTAATCAGCAATTCCCAATTCATTCCCGACCAAAACTCCGCTTAAATCACTCAAAGTATCCATCCAGAAATTAACGCAGGTGAAATTATATTTTTCCGCCAACAACATATTTCAAACGATGAAGAAGGGGGTGCCCTTAA
The DNA here is from genome assembly GCA_023529315.1 of Papaver bracteatum. Lineage (NCBI taxonomy): Eukaryota > Viridiplantae > Streptophyta > Magnoliopsida > Ranunculales > Papaveraceae > Papaver > Papaver bracteatum. The sequence continues at coordinate 362,511 of JAJJWX010004422.1, read as the reverse complement.
TCCACTACATAGGTGCCTTTAACACTAGGTGCCCTGGGGGTGCCCTTATCCAAATGTGGGTGCCTTTATCAATTTTCTCAGGGGCTCTAAATAGAATTTTTCGAGCAACATTTTCCACACAAGTGTAATTCTCCAATAACACTTAAACAAACATAAAAACACCAAAATTAGTACAAAAATCGAGACTAACAATAGAGACACTGAGGACAATTTAGACACGAAAATGTGTCTATCAGTTAGCTTGGTGGAAACAAAACGAAAAGAGGTATCCAGTTCTTTCTTGCATTGGGCATGATGTCCTAGCAGTCCAGGTGTCTACGGTTACATCTGAATCAACATTCTCTCTCGGAAAGTGTGTTGTAGGCGATTATTAGAGTTGTTTAACACCAAAAATGTTGGAGTGTTGTGTGTGTTTGAAAGATTGGGGGCAACTGCCGTGCAATGGAAAGAAATGCATCCGGTCTAAAAGTGGGCCAAATTATATCCTGGGGACTTGATTATGTCAAGGTTCGGCTTTGGAAGAATATGAGCACATGGCGGGCCCACGTTCGAGTAAAGCACGCATAGAAAGGCGATCAAAGCAGGCGCAACGGCCGTTTGGTCGAAGGCACAACAACCCTATGTTTGAGCAAAGCAGGCTCTCGACCGAGCAGGACATACATTCACATTAAAGTACACCAATCTCGGCAAAGCAGGAAAGGCCGATATTGGATCCAAACAAGGCCGATATTAGGCCACGTCACCAAACGAGGTATTGGGTCACGCAAGCAAGACTGATATCATGTCAGTCAAGTAGGCTGGTGTTAAGTCACGACAAGCCGGTATTGGACAAGGCCGATCAATGTCACAAGTATGGTATAGGGCCATGTCAGCAAGCAAGGCCGGTCGAAGTCATGAAGCCGGTGTTTGTCGAGGTCACAAGGGTGGTACAAGACCGATGCTCGATCAGGCGTACACGGTGGGACCCGCATTCATTCGCAGTAACACATCACGATTTTTATTTATTCATGGGAATCGTGTCTACGAAATTCAAGCTAAGGTTTTTTCAAGCTATAACCTAAAAGCTAGGTTTTGCATGTAATGGTGGAAAAAGAAGCAAAAACAACATGCTTATGGATTCACAGCTTGTTTTACTAAGCAATCCTAGGGAGGTTTTGCTATCAATTTCGATGGAGAAACTAACCATGATATGTCTTGCAAAAGAGGTTTACCTAAGAAATTAGGGTTTGCAAAAATATATATATATATATATATATATATACACGGGACGCTTACCTCACTGGCGGACGACGGCGAGCTCCGGCAGGCAACGACGGAGGCGTGATCGGTAGCGGCAAGAGTTGCGGGAGGAAGAAGCATCTAAAAAAAAAGGGGGTCGATCCCCTTTTATAGACAAACAATTAGGAAATCCTTGTGGGAAAAGGATTCCTCTTTTGTTTCAAACACCCAAGGAAGGAAACCGGTCCCACTCAGGATTCTATGCTTGCACCGGAATGTTCACATGTGCAATTGCTAGCGGTCGACCAAGGCTTTTCCGGGTAATCTCCCTTCCTCTCGTTTTTCTCCCATGTATTTGTCACCATCTCATGCCTACCCCATAATAGTGTAACCATCATGTGCTAGGCATGGGACTTAATGTTGATGGTGGATTTTAGTTCTGGGATAAAATTATAAAACCAATTTTTGTGCGGCCATCCTGCAAAGGATAAAGCTATTTGATAAGTGATGAATACTTCTCCACTTTATTAATTCACCTAAAATGGAGCATGTAGCAACAATCCCCAAGCATTCTGTGAATTTTTGCGGTACCTGATTTTTGTCGCAAATTGATCTCGACCACTCAACTTCACCGGACAAATTGAGTGGCCTGGATCACACTTTCACGAGACAATGAGGTATGGGCGCCAACACCGTCATGCCATCTACACGCATGCACGATCGGCCTAGACAAAATCGTGTCCCAAGATTGGATTCGACCAAGCTGAAGAGTGATGCTTATGCACCTCTTCATAAACCCTAATTACGCTAACGGTCGCATATGAGTGTCTCAAAGATCATCTTGTCCGTTCAACTTTACATGTTTGGTTATACAACCATGGTCAGGAGTTAACTACAGGTCAATGAGGTGTCGCAGTGATTATCATCCGCCACTCTACAACACCATGTGGTCGGCCAAGAGAGGACTTGCTTGCTCAGCCTCCAAACCATCACATGAAGTAGGCTGGACATGATGTTATTTTAAGACGCTCAACAACGATGCTTCATACATGCTGAATATATACGATGCATTACCTGCATAGAATGCACACGATATTTCATAAATATCGACTTCCTAAATAACTTAGTTATTTAATCCAGCATCACATGCTGCTTCCTATGGGTCCCACAATCCACACACTTGAGACATCAATCATGTCACAAACTGGGGAATACATACTGGGGTATTGGTCTGGGGGTTTACAATATGCAGTGCACAACGCGCCATCACAAGAACGTGTCAGGAAGTCATGGACGGTTAGTGATTATGGGAGAAGTGGGCAAGACTGATCGTGTAACACTAACAAACACAACTCCATTACTCCATCACTCTACTTCCCACAAGAGATGTAGGTTAGGATCAAAGACTTGTATAAATAGGTTTTCCTCTCTATTTTCCAAAAACGGACAAGACAGACATAAACCAAGTGTTGATACAACATAGTCAAACACCCAGAGCTGATTTCTTACATTATTGCAAGCCAGTTCGGTATTCTGATGCAAGTCATAAATAGCCCACACATTCACAATCTCAACACCTTCTTCGCTTCCCTCCCTAGGATAGACATTTGTTCTGATCTTAATTCGTGTCGTTCGTCAGCAGTTATTAAATAACATGACAATTAATTGCAGTTTTTTTTTAAATTGCCATCTGTTTTAACAGAGTTTATTTTAACATTAAAACGATCAACCACGTTTTATACTTTACTAGGTCTACGGCACGGGAAAGGATAAGTGTTTCAAATGTATCCATCGATTCATACATGTCGTAATTGTCTAAGAAAAATCGAACCGATCGATCCAGGTCTAAATGTTTTGAGGAGTTGGTTAACAAACACGTCCTTATCCTCGAATCTTTTAATATTGTGTATGTAAGTCATCCAATCCTTTGGGGCAAACATAGTTAATTGTTAGATAAAATCATATGGGTAGTAGAACATTACTTCGTTCACTAGTTCAAAAAAATATCATCAAAGGTCATTCACCAAACTTGTAACAAAACCAAAAACACTTAAAATTACTTTAAAATCAATTAGATTAATCTTGCAAATTCTGGTAGCATTAGAATTTAATTTTTCTCTTTGATATAAATTGTTTGGGTTCCCAATTTACATAGATTTGTGTTTATTCATTATCCTAAAATCTATAATAATATTTAATTCTTGATCCATTTCCTTTTTTGTCTCTTTACCTATTATCATGAACTATTTCTCAAGCATGCATAATTACTCGAAGTTGGGGAGAAATGACAAAACAGAAATCATGACAAAAAAAGGAGAATAAAGAGAGATGTGAGAAACTGGATCGATTACAATTAATTCACGGGTAGCCTTGCATAATCCCATGAAGTATGAGAGAAATAATGACAGAAAAAGAAATTATGAAAAAAGGGGGGAATAATGAGAGATGTGAGAAAGTGAACCGATTACAATTAATTCGCGTGTAGCTTTGTGTTTGGTTAATTTTTTAATAGGTTTCATTTTTCTTCCTGCCCCCTATCCGGAAAATCTTAAAATCACAACATCTTCTTTTTTGGAAAAATCTGGCCGTTAAAAATTATTTTAATTTTAAGAAATAATTAAAAAAAACTAATTTGAAAAATAAAATAAAATAAAAACAAAACAAGAAGAAATTAACCAAGGGTGACTAAATAATTTACCTATCTCAAGACACCTTTCCTCACCCTATTACCACTACTTCTTCCACCACCACATTATCGTCACCACTCCACCAGTCTCACCCAGACCCACCACCATTATCCCCACCGCCAATCCACCACCACCACCCACCATCACAACCACCATTAGTGCTTAATTTACCTATTTGAGGACCCCTTTTCTCACCCTACTACCACTAATTCTTCCTCCACCATATTATCATCACCACTTCACCAATCTCACCAATACCCACCACCATTATCTCCACCACTGCCCACCATCAGAACCACCATTAATGCTTACTGATATGGTTAATATCAAATAAATTTATTATCTATCAACAAAAATATATTCATTTGATTAATTAAAGAAATATTTATTATGAAATATCAATTGAACATTTATTATTAAATTTTAATTAAACATGATCATTTATAGCGGTAGATTTATGTTCTGCAAGTATAAATTTGATCGTTCTTTATCTAGCCTAACTTGTCCAAACTTTATTTTGTATTCTGGAAATGTAATCAATTTTATTTTAATACTAAAAACCGTGATTTATTCGATCGGGTACTATAAATAGCTGGGATCCCATTTGGGTTGTCCAACGGTCATGATCATATCGTCTTATATGATCTATTAGTATCCTCCTCAAAATATTTGTGTTTTCTCCTTAACAGTTGTGCTAAAAACATCCAACTACATATATCACAATAAAATGTTGTTCATTTTGTAAAGAGACAAAACTATTATTGACCACTACTATTCTCTAACATCCACCACCATACGTAAAAACCAGCCACGTCCACTATTTTTTACACCACCAGTAATGTTACCACCTCCACCACCCACAAATACCCGCCATTGTTTCCACCACCCACTGCTTCTTTCACTACCACCATTAAAAATTATTAATATAATTTTAACAGGGGTCACTGTAGTACAGCGGTAAAGTCATTGGGTGATGATATCATCTACCTGAGTTTGAAACTCGCCAGCAGCAAATTCTTTACCGATCAATATGTGTATATATATATAGTTTTTAATATACTTATATTTATTAATAAAAGTATGTATTTAGTAGATTCATTAAATGAACATTTATCATAAAAAAATAATTAATCATTCATCATGAGCAATTAATATGACACTAATTAAAAGAGTATTTATAATGGTTAGTTGAAAAAACCACGGCCGTAGATTTATCCCTCCTAGACAAATCTCGGCCGCTCTTTATCTAGCCTAACTTAGCCAAGCTTTGTTTTGTACTCTAGATAATTTACACATTTTGTGGCGTTAAGGAATTAACATAGCATGTTATTGTTCACGAATACCTATCACCACCAGAAAACCGTATGATACCATTTTTTACTCCGCCACCACCTAGTGGCAGAGTTAAGGGATGACTAACTTGGCTCTATCCCCTTAAAATTCTAATAAACACATAAAAATCTTTAATTATATACTATAAATAGTACTTTGCTCATCTATATTTAGGGTTTAGTCCACCACAGTTTACATTTAAAAAAAAAAAAGTAGTATCAATGTCAATTTAAGAATCCGTCACTGCCACCACCACTACCGCCACCCCTTGCAGGTTGTTGGACGTAATTTTAATTTTCAATCACAAATGCCATGTATGAGATTTAGATTGAACAAAAGGTCGTAAATTAATTTGTTTCATTATATTTTTTTTCGTGTAATATTCGCTTTTAATTGTAATCAATTTTATTTTAACATTAAAAAATCATGATTTATACGGTATGATATCAACGATAGCAATGGTACCATTTGGGTGATCCAATAACGATCATGAGCATTTTGTCTTATATGATTTGATATCATCCATGGAATATATGGTATCTGCCTTTATCAATCGTGCTAAAAACAACCAACCACATTTTGCACAATGCGATGTTATCCATGTTGTGACGACACAAAACTAATATTGTCCACCACTACTCACCAGAACCCGCGCCGACACTAATTCTTCCACCACCACCATCAGGGGGAGGAGCCAGGATTTTGAGGAAGGGGGAGAAATTTTTTTGGCAAGTTGGATACAGACGTAAAATTGACTTAATTTGGAGCCCATTTTATGATAAAGAGACCAAAAATATTTACAATTGGGTTTGGCTCCGCCCCTGAACACCACCAATTTCCACCTAGACTACATTATAAGAACCGCCACCACTTCCACCACCCACTATCTCCATAAATGTCTATTGATATTATTTTTATAAAAAATATTTATTAATGGAAATACATATTTATAAAATTAATTAAGGGAATATTTATAATTAAAAAATTAATAATAATGTATCATGAGCAATTATAGCCCGTTCGGTTTGGAGAATTAGAAACTTAAGAATTCAATTATTGGGTAACCCAATTCTTGGAATTGGATTCCAAGGAATGCAATTCAAATCCTAAAAATTCATGTTCGGTTGAGGTAATTCAATTATCTTCGTTTTTACCGCGGAATCCAATTCCATTGCACTATTGAACCAATGCAATGGAATTCTACCATTTTGGAGGGAATTGGATTCCTAGGAATCAAAATTCTCGATTACAAAAAGTTCATTTGTACCGTTTCGGTTAAAGGAATTGGGTGCATTCTCTAGGAATTGGATTCCCTGGAATCCAATTACTTGAAACGAACATGATGTTAGTGAAACATTAATTGATAAAACACTTTATAATGAGAAAATTCAATATAGATCATTATTATGATAAATTAATTAGTGAGAGTGTGAGACACTAATTAATAAAGCACTCATAATAAATCACTAATTAATAAAGAAAATAGTTTAACAAACCAATACTGTACATTTAACTCCCTCATAGACAAATATCGGCAGCTCTTTGTCTAGCCTAACTTAGTCAAGCTTATTTTTTGTATTCTATATGACCTAGTCTTAATAGGAGATAGAATAGAATAGACTTCTGAGTCATAAATAAGTTTTAGTCTCCACATACCTTTTGTTGATGAAGTTCCTTCAAGCTCTCTTCAGTAGATCTTCGCCTTCCATAGATTATCTTCACAGCATACAATGCACATATTACCTTCATAACATACATGATTTAATCTTACTTGCAACCAACATTGAAAACTAGTATCATAACCTTGGAACAGATTACCTTCACAACATACGTACGGTGAACATGAAGTTAAAAACTTCAGTATTTACAAGAACATGCATCACTTATTCACTAAATAGTACACACATTCTTAATGAGAGATGCTCTAACCTCACATATATGAGCCTGTAAGCAAAGCAAACAACAATAAAAACTCAATATTCAAATTTATAAACTAATTAATAAGCAATCTGGACATAAAAATAAAAATAAAATGGAAAGATGAATGCTAACCTCCTTGATTTTTCTAACCACTTCGGATCTGAGAAAATACAAAATGAACCCCATTAGATTAGATATCTATTGTTTCTTCATACATAACCTTGAAGAAAAAAATGTGAACAAGATTAAAAAATAAATATAGAAAATATTTTAATGATTAAAAGAATATTAAATCTTACTCATAAACAAGTGATGATCCAGGAACAACATCAATAGAAAAGCACAAATCGATTGAGCTAATATTTTTCCTCCTTTTCGTAGTACAACAACAACCATGGAACATATTAAATTTTGTTGATGAAGTTCCTCCAAGATATCCTCAGTAGATCTTCGTCTTCAATCGATTACCTTCATAACATACAGTGAACAGATTACCTTCACAGCGCCATGAAGCCTAAAGCTCAACTACACATTCTATCCTAATATGAGGCATAAATATAAGTAAACTAGAAATCAAAACTTATAGTTTTGATCACCTAAACTTGACAAACAACCTTGAGATAACAACGCTTGTGAGTTCGACCGAGAAGTGCTCTAACACAACATGAAGGTGACATGGCTTAATTTTTGTTAACAATTTCAAGGTGAACGTCAAGTTTTAGACATTCACCTTGACAATGTCAAACTATCCTACTGAGCTTTTGCTTAACTAAAATTAATTCCAATATATTAAATAGCCATTTTTAGCTCTAATAAAATCTAAAAGTTATTAAAAATAAAATTTACATTTATTCCACTAAAAATGACAAACAACACCATTGGAGATGAACTATTTTCTCCCCTTAAATTTAAGGAAAAATTGGAATGAGGATGTCTTGTTTGGGTTGCCACCTAGGAAACACACAACCACCGTTGGAGAAGCTCTTATCCTGGTCCATTGTTATCTTCCAATTGATCTTCTTCCCTATTTTATTTTAATCTAGACTCATTACCAATCCTGTTTTACGTTAACATGGTAATCCCAACTCAAATCCGAGAAAAACTCTGACCAAATATCCTCCAAAATCTCGCCTGTAAGTCACGCTGTAAACTGTTTTTTATATCAATTTTTACCGCCAAAAATATGTTCAAACAGTGAAGATGAAAGGGGGTGCCCCTATCCAATGGTGCCTATAACACTTGGAGTGCCCTTATCAATAATAGGGTGTATTTAGTAATTCATGTGTGCTTTTAACACTTTCTTCGGGTGCCTTGAATGGGGTGCCTCCAACATATTTCCAGGATGCTTTTAGTAATTCCTCCCAGGGGTCGCAAGTACCACTTTTTGATCCAATTTCTGTGCAAAAGTTTATTTTTCCAAAAACACCTACAAATACATAAAATACATAAATAAGTACAGAAGTGGGTACTAACAATATAGAAAATCGAGATCAAAATAGACACATAAATACATCTATCAACACATGATCTCTATTATTGTTATTTGGTGCCTTTGGCTAGAGAGAAATGCAGGGTCTTTTCAGAATAAGGTGAGCTCTGAGATTGTTGTTTAACAGAGAATTAAGTACACTTACTTCACTTGGTGTTTTGTTTTCAATAATTTAGAATCTCACAGTTTTAAAGGACGTAACGACCAAATGGCCTGAAATGTACTTTGATTTTCTTGGACTTTTAGAAGTAGGATGCTACTTCTCTAATCCGTGCTCTTTCTTTCTTTTTTCTCCCATGTAACTTCTTGAGGATGGTACAAGCCTTTTTTACCCTCTCTCTTTTTGATCAATATAATCATTTTTACCGATCAAAAAAATAAAAACTTAGTGCACTTATAAAAAATGGGGGACTTTTTCTCTAACCCAATTTTCTTTTTGTAAATATCAGAAACCCTTCATTAATATTCCATATATAACAAACCCATAATTATTTAAAGTATAACATGATTTACAAAAATAACCTTTAATCTAATTTAATTTCATGATAAAGAAGCAATAAAAAAACGTGAAAAAAAAATAGATTAACCATATCTCCAAGAAAAACTCGTTGACTTTCTTAAACTGATTCCTTAAATAATAAAACCAAAATTTTAGGGATTTATCATAATACCTGAATTAACTCTTGACCTCAACTAACTCCCCAAAATTACGCTTAATTTATGATGTAACCGTAACGGCAAACAAAAAAAGTCATTATCACCATCTATTTAGGAAAAGTGAGAAATATACAATTATCACCGTTTGAAATTTAGGAAAACTATAGTTTTCACTGGCGTGATTATTGAAGAATTTTAAATTTAAGAAAATTATATTTTCCACGGGTGTGATTTGTGATTTTTTTTTTAAAGTTTTCACCTATCATTAGCCATGCGAAATTCGTAAAAATTCAAGCTTTCAATGATTTTTTTAGTTTTTAACCGTAATAATGTGACGTAATTGTGAAAAACACAATTTTCACGGATTCGTGATCCGTGATTACCACATTTTTCGCATTCATTAATCAATTGCCCCTCTTAAAGTTACAATTTGCACTTTGATATTAACTACTGTTTTCTCTTCATCACTATCGAACGTTAAGATGATAAATTGATTTGATTGGCATTCACGCTTGGGAAGGATAGTAGTGAGATAAGCAATAAGCTAATAAGTGGATCCCTAATAAGTCAGTCTGACTCCCAATCGTACTTGCAACAATAATATGCTAATTTTTATCCTTCTCTCCACCAGTTATTATCCTTCTCATCTACCATTTTTGCATGCTTCAAACAAAAAAAGCTGTCATCTTCCTGTAGGTGTAAATTATCTACAGATCCAGGTGGCAACATCCTAGACCCAGTGCACCCAAATACAAAGAAACGCGAAGTATAGAGCAAAGATTAAAGAGCGCGAGATTTAAGGAAGCCACGTGGATCGGGCGTAATAATGTCGGACAAGACTTGACCCGACTTCGACAAAGCCGACAAGATAAGGCGGGACGGGACAAACGAGGAGCTACAACAAACATGCAAGAAAGTGTGGAACACATCGGCTGATCATAAGGGCGACTATCGAGACAGCCGACATCGCGTCAACAGAGGACCATAAGAGATTGGCTCGAATGAAATACAGGAGAGGAGCCAAGATGCATCGACCGCACAAGACGACGTGAGTCGTCCCGATCACAGAACATCTAATTAGATGTAACAGGGTCAACATTCTAACTTCGTTGTATAAACTTTCTCCTATAAATAGCGGGACTTGTATTCTAGAGAGGCAGGTTGTAATTTTTGGGAGAGAAAAGAGAGAGAAACCCGAGTTAGCATTAGAAAGAAGTGAATGAGAAGTAAGTTCATCTTGTAAGGAAATCCCACTAAGAGCAACACCTTTGTAATACCATGAAGTAATAAGATTCATCATTTCACCCCCGTGGACGTAGGTAATCATACCGAACCACGTATATCTTGTGTTCATGGTTGAGTGTTTACTTTCGTTTGAGAAGATTCGTACATTTCTATCCTTTGGATGTAGTTTGTAGTAAAATGCATCTACATTCTGGCGCCGACTAAGGGGACACGACTAAGATCTCCGGATACCTTTCCATTAAAGTTTTCAGAGACGATCAACAGCTCCTCAATACACGTTAATGTGTTGGAGTAGAAGCTACGATGAACTCTGTTGGCCGAAGTAATGGTTGTTTTGAGTCATTTACTGAGCATTTAAAGTCATATTAGTAGCTACGTATTCTTAGCGTCTTCAACAGTTTGATCGACAGAGAAACTTCACGAGCTCACCAGCGACTAACAGTTCGGGTTAGAAGCTACGTGAAGAATCTGTTGAAGGGACGACTGTTTGTTCTTGATAATTGTGTGTTTGTTAGCGTTAAGCGAGTTGTTTTTAGCTGTGGTAAGAAGTTGGGTGCTCGGAGTTACCAAAAGTTAGCGTTTTAGATGTTTCATCATGTAATGAACTGTCGACCTTGTACAATTTTTAGCCGACGGTGTAGCGTAAGTCGTCGGAAAGGTCATAATTAAATCTCGAGAAAGTGGAGTTGGTACAAGTTCAAATTAATTCTAGGGGTTACTTGCCGTACTTTATAAGCATCCCGTGCATAAGATTAATGATTTGGAGCATGTAGAACAAAGGACAAACCAACTTAAATGCATAGGTCGAGTACAGAGAGCGACGTCGTACGGAGTGATAGTGACGGGGAAGTGAGTACAGCCACAGATTCAGCATAAGACCAAAATAGGGTAGATAAGCGGAACCCACCTGATAACCAAAGTTGACCCTGCATAGTGACAATAGTCGTAGAGTCGAACGTTTCGCCTTTTTTGTCTGTGCATTTTGTTAGAAAAATCAGGTCGAAGTAAGGGATTCTTTTTCGTATTTGCTGACGTAGGGACGGGCGATACTCGGCTTATCACGCGACGTAACGAATGGTTAGCACTTCAGGGACGATAAGGATGTTGAGGAATCGCACGGTCACTAGCAGCATCATGCAGGCATGGATAACGGGGCCGAGGCAAGGGAACAGTCGACAACCACCTCCCGAGGAATCTCATGCAGCTGCGCGAGGGATGCCTGTTGTAGACGAGGAAGTAGATTTGGGGTGGGATGATAACACCTTACCTCTGCACCAAATTATACTAACTCGCAGAAGAGTCGATCAAGTCGATGGACTCACAGCTTCAGACACCGATGACGATGAGGAAGCACTTGCAGCGCGATCTCAGAGGCAATCGACGAGGCGACAAATTGATCACCAGAAAGCTTTGGGAAGGGAACAAGAGCGTCTTAGGCAGATTCAGTTGGGGCGAGCAATATCAAGTGACATCGGCCCGACAACCGTTCAAGTTGTCAATCATATAACCAATCCAATACCACCCCCACCACCCACATCATCACCATTACAACCTCGGCCACACCAACCCAATGGACATTCCAGTCATGAGAGTACGGACCCGACGTTGTTGGCCATTTTGGAGAGTCAGAGGAGACAAGAAGCGGCACTGAGGGAACTCCAGCAGCGGAATTTATCCTTGGAGTATGAGAACTACCAACTGAGGAACCAACGAACCAGATCAAGAGGGTCGTCAAGCCGAGGAACATCGGGTTATCGTGGCCGATCCGATCACTTTCCACCCATGATGGGGCAGAGTAAAATTAATCAGCCCAATCAGTCAGGTCAGCCGCCATTACCTCCGGTTTCCCCAACGCAGAGATATGGACCACCCGAGGACTCGTCCACCGATGAAGAAAGGCGAGGAAGGGATGGGCGACAAGATCAGATAACTAAAGGCAAGCTTAAGGAGTTGGAAGCAAAAATCAAGGCACTTTCGGGCGGAAGCGAAGAGGATAAGCTGGCCGAGATTATGAGTGAAGCCGAGAAAACGCCTTTCTCTCAAGAATTAGAAAAAATGCCGTTCCCACCTAAGTGTACTTTACCTTTATTCCCCTCTAGATTTGATGGAACTGGTGATGCGACCGAACACCTTAATATGTATACCATGTCACTGATCCAATGGAGAAGTAACCCGGTAGTTATGTGTAAATTCTTTCCAGCTAGTTTGGAGGGAGAGGCAAGAGATTGGTTTTATTCGCTCGCACCTGGTTCGATCAACGGGTACGATGCTCTAGTCGAGGCCTTCCTTGAGACCTATATGCATAACAGTCGACCTCGGCCAAGAATGAACAAGTCACATTTACCTTCGCCCGAAGATTCAGAGAGCCATTGAGAACCTTGACCGACAGATGGAGGAAACTGTGTACTGAAATTGGGAAGGTACCGGTGGACCAAGCCATCTTTGGGTTTGAAAACGCGTTGGGGAGATCGGACCCCATTTGGATTGCCATGTTTTCTGAAAAACCTAAAACCTTAAAGGAGATGAGAAGAATGCAAGAACACTACATCGCCTTGGAAGAAATTCAGGCCGAATCAAGAGATAGAGGGGTACAAGAAGCCGATCTTGAAGTCGGTCTTTGAAACTAAAACGGTCACGGACGACCATATCAGGCGATCAGAAAAAAGATCGGACCCTCCCCCGAGGAACAGTGAGAAGATGGAATAGATTGCCAAAGGGAAGAATCCAAAGCAGGAAGCCCGATCGTATACCCCACTAAACGCTTCTTTGGAAGAGGTGTTCAAGGAAGTTGAGAAGAGGAGCGACATCAACTACCCAGCATCGAGGGGGGTACAGTTCCAAGAGACCCGAGATCATCCCGAATACTGTCACTACCATCAGTATAGGGGCCATTCCACCAATAACTGTCGAGAGGTGAAAGATATTGTTCAACACCTCATCCGCGATGGATATTTGAGGCAGTATGTCCGCCACCCCCTTCGTCCGGAAGCAACACCCGATGCGCCAGTTCATCAAGTCCGCATCGATAGGGCGAACCAATTCGTAAATACCATTTCACATTCGGTTATGCAAAACTACACTCTCGGCCCAGTAATCACCACTAGGATCCATAAAAGGGATCGTGACAGTAAAGAGATATTCAGCGTAGCCAAGTCTCTTCCCATGGAACCATGGATGACGGTGCCCATATCGTTCTCGGCTAAGGATGTCCCAGCAAACGGACAGGCACACAACGATCCACTGGTCATCACACTGTTGATTGAAAAGTGGGGAGTAAGAAGGATTCTTGTGGATAACGGAAGTTCAGTCGAGGTGCTGTTCTACGACACATTCAGAAGAATGAAACTCTCAGACGATATGCTCGTCCCATCCACATAACGTATCTACGGCTTCAACGGCACAATAACCATCCCGAAGGGCGAAGTAACTTTAAGGGTTTCAGATGGTGGTGGCTACCTCGACACACTAACCACTTTCTGTGTAGTCGACGTCGCTTCACCTTATGAGGCAATTATCGGGCGCCCATGGGTTGCGGGGATAAAGGGCGTAGCATCGGCCTACCATCAAAGGTTAAGGTTCCCGACTTGCAAGGGAATAGCGGAAGTTATGGGCGACTCCCAAGCGGCACGACAATGCATGAAAGTTGATATAGAAATAAATGAGCGACGACGAGCTCGGCAAAGGCAAGAAAAGAACAAAGAAAAGGAAGTGAAGGCAGCAAAAGAATTGGAGGAGGCGATTTATCAAGCGGTCCTGGCACACGAAACGCGAGAACAAGACCCTTTATAGCAATTAAAGGAAGCATCCCCAGTCAGGGAGACCAAATCAAACTTCTCGACAGTCGAGCCGACTAAAGAAGTAAACTTGGGAACAATAGAGGAACCTAAAGTAGTGAGGATCGGGGCATTACTATCGGACGAAGAAACCAGTAAACTCACGACGCTATTAAAAGAAAACCTGGAGGCATTCGCTTGGGAAGTGAATGATTTGGAGGGTATTGACCCAAAGGTCTGCTGTCATCACTTAAAAATTGATCCTAAGTTCAAACCGGTTAGACAAAAAATGAGGCGTATCGCGCCAAAATTGCAAGCGGCGGTCGAGGTCGAGCTGAAGAAGTTACAAGAATCCGGAATAATAAGGAAGTCCCACTACCCACATTGGATATCTAACATGGTTGTGGTACCAAAAAAGAAAGGGGGAGTCCGAATATGTATTGATTTCAAATACTTGAACAAGGCCTGCCGAAAGATGCTTCCCCCTTCCCAGTATAGATCAATTAGTAGAATCAATAGTGGGATACGAGGTGATGACTTTAATGGACGGATACATGGGATACAACCAAATACCACTAGCGCCCGATGACCAGGAACACACCTCCTTCTTCACGCCAAGAGGATTGTATTGTTACACCAAGATGCCATTCGGAATTAGGAATGCTGAGGCTACGTACCAGAGATTGGTAGGCGATATGTTCGAAGACAAGATTCACGATACCATAGAAGTTTACGTGGACGACATGTTAGTTAAGAGTCGGAAATCAAAAAACCACGTCCGAGACCTTCGAGAGATCTTTCAAACAATGAGGAAACACAAGATGAAGATTAATCCTGCCAAGTGTGACTTCTGGGTCACATCGGGGAAATTATTAGGCTACATCATCACTCCCAGGGGAATAGAATCGGATCCCGAAAAGGTACGAGCCGTCCTTGACATTCCATCTCCCGCGACGGTGAAAGACGTGCAGAAACTAAACGGTTGCATAGCCGCATTGGGACGATTTGTGTCACGATCATCGGACAAATGCAAGGCTTTTTACGACATCTTGAAGAAAGGAGAAAAATTCTGATGGACGGACGCAAGCGAAGAAGCTTTTCAAAGTATCAAGCTATATCTAGATAGCCTCCCGGTTCTTCAAAGGCCTGAGCCGTCAGAAATTCTCACTTTATACTTAGGCGCGACACCCTATGCCATAAGTGCAGTATTGGTTAAAACAGAGATGGGCGTGGAAAAGCTGGTATACTTCGCCAGCAAAACTTTAAGTCCGGCCGAGAAGAACTACACTAGAATGGAGCAGATGGTGCTCGCGCTAGCCTTTGCTTCCTCTAAACTACGAACATATTTTCAAGCTCATCGAATACGGGTGCTCACCAAATCGCCTATCGAAGCGGTCTTGGATAGTGCTGGGCGATCGGGGAGAATATCCAAGTGGGGAGCCATAATCAAACAATATGATGTGATATACGAGACAAGAACCGCGATCAAAGGACAAGTAGTGGCCGATTTCTTGGCAGACTTCCCCCTCAGTGATGAGGACGAGGTAGAAGATATACCGGGAATGACAGAAGAACAAGAGGGGCCGGAGGACCTGCTAGCCGCTAGTAGCCCAACACGATGGGAAGTATTTGTTGATGGGGCATCTAACAGAGACGGATCGGGTCTCGGGTTGGTGTTCACCACGCCAAAGGGGAGGAAGATTGTGCATTCGTTCAGGTTAGAATTCAAGGCAACGAACAACGTCACCGAATATGAGGCGGTGATCCATGCCTTACGGATAATTGTGGAAATGGGGATGCATGAGGTTCGACTGACTAGTGACTCTCAACTAGTGATCCGGAAAATTACGGGCCAATACGATACACATGATCCGGTGCTGCAAAAATATTGGGAGCTCGCCCAATTTTACATCAAGCAAATCCCAGATATTAAATTCCGCCACATCTGCCGAAAGGATAACAGACACTCGGATGCTCTATCATACATCGCCTCACAGTTAGTAGACCCGAGCATTGAAGTGATACGCGTTATGAGGCTACTTAACCCGTCTATCCTGAAACGCCAGAAGCACGGATCGAGGTGGCCGTTAACACAGCCGAGAGATACAAAGAAGGCGACTGGAGAAAGCCGATACATCAATACTTAGAGACGTGCGAGCTACCTAAGAGTCGGCCCGAGATGAACAAGATCAAAAGTAAATCAGGCGCCTACGAGTTAAGGGGGGGGGGATCTTATATCGGAATTCCTACCTAGGGCCACTCCTACGATGCTTAAGCAGGGAAGAAGGCCATATAATCCTACATGAGCTACACTATGGGGCGGCTGGAAATCACAGCTAGGGAAGAAGCTTGTCGGCTAAGGAAAAAACAATGGGATACTTTTGGATGTATATGAACGAGGACGCAAAGCAAATGGCAAGAGCTTGTGAAGAATGTCAGCGTTTCGGGAAGAAAATTCATGCTCCCGGCGTACCGTTAAACTCGATCATAAGTCTGTGGCCTTTTGCTAAATGGGGAGTGGACATTGTCGGGCCGTTACATGTAGGAACGGGGCAAAGGAAGTATTTGATCGTGTCTACGGATTATTTTACCAAGTGGGTCGAGGAGGCACCACTGAGGCATATTCGAGACAAAGATGTTTTTAAGTTCATTTGGGAACATATCATTTGTCGCTTAAGGGTCCCGCTGCCATCGTCTCGATAATGGAAAACAACTACAGGGCGAGAACATTGATCTTCTATTTAACACTTACAACATCGGGAAGAGCAAAGCTACCCCGATTTACCCCAGCAGTGAATGGGCAGGCCGAGATCACTAATAAGACCATCGCCGATAACATGAAGAAGAAACTGGACGGGGAATATGGCAACTGGTGCGAGGAATTATATAACGTCCTATGGGCATACAAAACCACACGGAGGGAAGCTACGGGGTTCTCCCCTTTTATGCTTACCTACGGAACCGAGGCGATTCTACCAACAGAAGCAATGATACCTACCACAAGAACTGAAGCGTGGAGGCGAAACGTGTCGTCCGATATGATCTTGGCTAAACTCGACGACTTGGAAGAAACAAGAGAAATAGCGCTACAAAAAATGGAAAATTATCAAAGGAGGTTACAACGGGAGTACAACAAGCGCGTTCGACCGAGAGAATTTAATCCCGTGCAGCAGGTATTGAAATTTCTAGCTGAATGGGAGCGCGACAAAAAATGCGGAAAACTAGCACCAAAATGGGGCGGGCCATATATAATCGAATCTAAGGCGGGCGAGGGATCGTATCGACTCATCATGACTCGACGGAACAAGAGAGCTCAAACCATGGAACATCCGATTCCTGAAACTCTATCATCCTTGACGGGCAATGCGAAAAAAAAAAAATGGTAAGCAAACGTGTCTTCTATCTCTCGTGAAACCGTGAGGGGTATGGGATAGGGCACAAGCGACTAATGGTCATTCGTACTCGGGGCAATGCCGTGTGGAAGTGCCGAGGTGACTTACACTCGAATGGTCATTTGTACTCGGGCAAAGCCGGTGTGGAAGTGCCGAGGTGAATTACACTCGAATGGGCATTTGTACTCGGGGCAATGCCGGTGTGGAAGTGCCGAGGTGCCTTACGATCACCGGCTATTCGAACTCGGGCGGTGGCAAAGGTGCAAGTGCCGAGGTAGCCTAAGGGTTCGGTGGTTGGAAACCAGTTCCAAAGGTTGTTTAGACGCGAGGTCTACTCAGCTAGGTGGCCTACTTACATCCGAAAGGTCACCACCATCGCAAGTGGGCGTGTCCACTTGCCCGAGATCGAATAGCTTGATGTTCTTCATATTTCTAGTTTCATTTACTAGGTTTAGATGAAGCCCTAATCTCATTGGTATGTATTCATATCTTGTATGTTCTTGAAAGTTTAGAATTGTTTAAAGATATAATTTAATCCAAGTTTGTCAACATCTTGCTCTCACAATGTATGCCATGTATCCATTGTAGTTAGAATATCTCTATGTTGATTATGCTACAACTCATGCTTAACCAAATATTGATCTTTAGATTAGTTTGTGCTTAATTAGACAATTAATGCTGTGGAGAAATACTTTAGTTGTGATTAAATTATCCATTGGAGAAATACCTTAGTTATACGGTAGACTTGAATCTACTATAAGGACAAGAATATTACAAGTTGAATGCATATCATAGGTTATTGGTGGATTTGAATACCCTATTATCCATATTATCATTGTTTACATATCTTGCTATTTGCATCTTTTACTTTTATTATTTCGAGTCATGAAAATCATATCGTCAGACGATGACGAACAATGTTGGGTGTAGTTCACATAGAAATGGTTAGAGTTCTAACATATAAAAGCAACAATTGTGGCATAACACCGGGAACAAGGCGAAACAAATAACGTCGTGCGTTAATCAACAAAACATGCGGAACAAGAACAAATCGATCGTGTCGTGCAATAACCAACACCCGGAGGGAGCAAAGATACAAAACGAAACCACATTGATCGCATGGGTACGTAACATAAGAAACAAAAAGCTAAATCGATAACACCAAGCGTCGATAACAAAGTACGGAAAGCATCAATACAGAACATTTTGCAAGAATAAAGCCGATCTCCTCAACACATCGTCTAAGAGACCACGTAACACCTGGGGCGACTCTACCGACTTGACAACTCATCCTCGGTCCTCGACAACTTCATGGTTAATTCGTTATAATGTTGCTCGTTGAACTCGTTACTAGGGCAATAATTCTTATGCTCGGCCCAATCGTTCATTAACCGACACGCGACGCTTGAGAACCACAAGCTGCGATCTACTCCACTCCTAAATCGCCCATAACTTTATCAAATTCACACACTCGAGATAGAAATGGCTGTTAGATCGACCACATCCTTATCTCAATATTCGAAGATCTCGATTCTCGTAATTGAAGAGCGTTTACCCTTGCTCCAAACTCGTGGCTAAAGCAAGTTTTTCGGCGGAAGACCCCAAATGAGCCCATCTCGGAAGGATCATAATCAAACCGGCGATGTCGTTCTAACGTCCTCAAGACTTGCAATCTCCTCGGTTTGACGGTCTGGGTGTCGCATAAATCGTAACTTCAACAACTTGATTCATTCGCCAAAATGGTTATTCTCTGTCGTTCTTAGTGTTCTTGAACATATAATGTGCTATATCAGCCGAAGGAAAGGAAGGAAGAAGTTTTTATTTTAATAAAAAAAAAAAAAAAAAAGAGAGTTTATTTTATTTATTTTTAGTTTGTATTAGGATTCCTTTACTCTTGTAATTTTCTTTTTCTTTGCACTTTATTTTGGACTTTGACTTGGACATTCTATTTTTATTTTTTATTTTTAAACCCTACGACAACCTTGTTTGCGGTCAATATCACCTCGGCCCCTCCCGGGTTCGTTCATGACATAGGAGTCGTGGCCCGAGTCGACAACAACGGTTCATCCCCGTCGTCCGGAAAGTCGAAACACTCGCGAATCCCTTGTTAGCGAGTTACTGTATTCCTTCGTTTGCATATATGTTGAGGAATTGAATACGGCTGTAAAGGCAAGGACCCATACAAGATAAGGGTTCGGATTTCATCACCGTTCTCTTCTTGCCCGCCTTAGGAAAACAATCCTAAGCATTAAAATTTGAAATAAAACGAGACCTATAAGGTAACGAGCTTAGTAGGAGAGTCGTTCGAAAAATAATGATTTTTCTTCTTTTATTTTGTTTTTCTAATGTATGCCCGAGGTAATTAGAGAACGGGATTGAAAAAAAAAAAAAAAAAAAAAAAAAAAAAAAAAAAACAATAATGAAAAAAATATTGGTCTGTTTCGGTGTGTACATCCCAATCTGATCATGTCGGGATTCTGGTCTGCAGGGGATGGAAACAAATCCATCCCAGAGAGCTTGCTTACGGGCATGCTTCACATTATGAAACTCCAACAGACCATGATGTCACTAGTTATAGGGATTATTATGGAAATTTTCACAATCTCCCAACTCTCACAATCATCACTTTTTGGACCAGTTAGAAGCTAGAACTGCAGCTTTGAGAAATGCAAATGCATGAATAGGCAACCGAAATCTATGCTTGTACCTTATGTGGAGGTTAGGCCATCCTGGAGAATTGCTATATTTTGCATGATTTTAGGCAATCTAGAATATCATGAAAATCAAATATGAAATGCCAACAGATTACAAAGCTGATAGTCATTGGGACCATAATCAACCTTTCGGGAACAAAATAATGCTAGAGTGTATTGCATGAAAACCATATAGCATTAATTATGAATTTCCTAACGTTGAAGACTCTCATTCCATTGAACAACTTAATGCATTATTAAAAATTAATTTGATTCATTTACAAAATGTAGGAAAGGAGGAATTTCGGGATGAAATATTTGTTTGTCCTAATGAAATAAAATGAAACAGTATGCCTAGTCTACTTGTGTAGCCCTGTTTTAAATGAAGGGACTAGAAATACTACGATTTTAAATAAGAAATGCATTTTACCATGTTATGTTAGAAGAATGTGTTTTTAATAAAATATTGTCAACCTTTGAGTTCAGACATTAGGCTTCTCTGCCTCGACCTTAATGAATGATGTTTCTCGATAACCACTCGGGACCATCGGGGTCCTAGAACTAGATGACGATACCCTTCCACCGATAATCCAAAGAGATAGTGATGAGATACCCCGATCAGGACATGGCATAGGGCCCGATGACCCTCCTTGTTGGGTGTGTTCGACATAAATGGTTAGAGTTCTAACATATAAAAGCAACAATTGCAGGGCATAACACCAGGAACAAAAGCGAAACAAATAACGTCGTGCGTTAATCAACAAACGGTCGGGGTAACATGCGGAACAAGAAACAAATCGATCGTGTCGTGCAATAACCAACACCCAGGAGCAAAGATACAAAACGAAAACCACATTGATCGCATGGTACATCAATCAACAATCGCCAGAATAACATAAGAAACAAAAGCTAAATCGATAACACCAAGCGTCTGATAACAAAGTACGGAAAGCATCGCGCGTACATAAGAAATGAAAAGTTTAGCGGAAATGAAACAAACAACATCGGTGACGCAGCACCCCCATTAAAAAGAAAAAGCGAGGTAGCGGAAATTAAAAAGGGGAGAAGTGTTTAGAGCGATTTACAACCCGATGGAAGAGGCAACATAGTGACGCAGCACCACAAAAAGAAAGCTTAAACCTTGGGAGGAGCCGCGCCGGCCTTCCTCTGTGCGACCTCGAGCCGCTTCTTCTCCACCCAGTCCATAATGCCAGCCTGAACTTTCTGATCTAACTCCTCCGCATGGGCGACCCGTTCATCCTCGAGTTGTTGGGTAATATGGGAAGCGTTTTCCTCAGCCTCAGCTAACTTAAATCCCAAATCGACCTCGGCCTGTTTCAATCGGCGAACCTCCAGATCAAGCTCCTGCGAACGTTTTTGCGTGGCTACAAAACCACAAATATAGGATGTTATTCATCGGATACAACTTAACATTTTTGCAAGAATAAAGCGTGATCTGGATCTAAAAAATGGCCTCAACACATCATCTAAGAGACCTGACAGGGCGGGTAACACCGACTGAAGCGACTCTACCGACTTGGACAACTCATCCTCGGTCCTGGACAACTTCATGGTTAATTCGTTATAATGTTGCTCGTTGAACTCGTTACTAGGGAAATACTTCTTATGCTCGGCCCAATCGTTCATTAACCGATTACGCGACGCTTGGAGAACCACAAGCTGCGATCTACTCCACTCTAAATCGCCCATAACTTTATCAAATTCACGCACTCGGCCCAGTAAATCGCTGTTATCTCGCTCCACCACATCCTTATCTCTCAATATTCGTCGGCGGTCCTCGTGAAGATCTCGATTCTGTAATTGAAGAGCGTTTACCCTTTGCTCCAAACTCGTGGCTAAAGCAGTTTTTTCGGCAGCAAGACACTGAGAAGATCCCAAATGAGCCCGTAAATTGTCCATCTCGGAAGGATCATAATCAAACCGGCGATGTCGTTCTAACTCGTCCTCAAGACTTGCAATCTCCTCAGTTTGACGGTCTATTTTGTCGTCTTTGTTTGCCATTCGTTGACGAAGATTTTCCACAAGGTCTTTCTCAATATCCCATTTTCTCTTTAGAATCCTAAACTCCGAAGTAGCGTCTATACCTATACTAGATACCTCGGCTAAGAAGAAGGATACCTGACTCAGGATACTGCACGATAAACTCAATCAACACAAGTCAAGAAGAATCATATACCTTGAGCATCGGAAAGTTTGATCTCCAGCTCGTTCGCGCGACCCTTTTCATTCTGAAGTTGAAGTTGGAGAGACTCTATCAACTGTTTATCTCGAAGGCGATTGGCGGCATCCAAGCGTACACGGTTCATGATCTAACACAAACAAACGAGTTTGCATCATAAGCGACACTAAGGACAAATCGAAGTGGGGCATTACTATACAGAATCCGAGTCGCTCACCACAGTGTCAAGTGTCAAGGCGATGTCGCCATAACAGGGTACAACATTCAACATTTCTTCACCAGTATACTTCCCAAAGTCGGAGGAAGTAAGCGCACCCAAGGAATTCATGATCGGGCCAGAAACATTGAAGCAAGTCTCGGCGCTAGAAGACGATCCCTCAGTAAACCGGGGCACACATGGAAGCTCTACCGGAACACTAGTAACAACCTTCTCTACGGCGGGCGTCTCCGAGGGCTCCTGCTGGTCGCCCACACCTTGTTCACCGACTTTGTCACCCGGCACAGTCTCTCCAAACAACTCATCCTCATCGGAAAGATCAATGATGGGGCTCGTTTTCTGCGGTGGCTTAGCAATTTCTTTACCTCTACCAGGATTACGCCTAAGCGGAGTAGGGTCGACATCGTCAACGTCATCATCATCGCGCCTCGGGTGTTTCTGCACAAGTGTCTCGTCAGAACATGTGAAGGCAAAAAACAGGGGCAAGTACATGTACTTATAAGGGAATCATTATGTTTGCTACCTTCCCCTGGTCTTCCTCAACCCTTGTGCCAGCACCTCTTTTCCTAGACCCGATAGTTTTTGTGGAACTGACCTGAAATTTTCAAACAACAACAAATGACTAACTGACGCCCGAAACTAACAAGATAGAAATAAAGAAAAGCGCGTACCTTATCGGCCTTGTCATCATTAACCACCCAGAAAGAATAGGGCTCTGCGGGAAAAGTAGGCGACGGGAAGTCACCATGAAGGATAGGACCTCGGACAAAAAGCGGAACTCGGGGATAGGTCGGATCATTAGAATGTCGGGCTCGCCTGTTGGAACCATGGCCGATAGGATCGGCATCCAAGATCATTCTTTCGACACCCTCGGGCATAGTTTTGACCCGATGAGGACTTGCAGCAAACCCAGCAAGATCGCCCAAGGTCGAAGTACCAGCTCGATAGTTGACAAGGAAATTGGAAACGGTATACTCAGGAGCGTCCTCGGGCTTGTAGCTCGACCACTCTGCAGTAGAACCATGACTATCGCGGCGATCCCTCCACTCGTTCATAATTCGGAAAGTATTGTCAGTCCATTGAGCTAAAGCACGAGAAGGCCGAATCTGGGACAAAATCTCGTAATAAAATGGGTTATCAGGGTTGTATAAGGGAAGACGAAGGCCTAGCTCCAGCTGACCCAAGGTGATGACCACACAATTAGCCGATTTCTCGTGCTTCTTCATATCGGTTTTCTTCAAACTACCGTTTCGGCCCGAGAGAAGGGTCACTTCGTAATTTTGAAGATCGTACTTCTCCTTCAACTGCTCAATGAACTCTTCATCGGAAAGATCTTTCACCCTTTTCTCGGACCTGCACGAAATAGAAGAAGAGCTATCAGCAAAAATAGATCTCATCGCGCGATCATCATACCTAGAAGGGCTCTCAAGCAAAAACAGAGAAGCAAGGGGGGGAACATCAAACTCGGAAAAAATATCATCAACAGACCTCTTTTCATCCATGGAAGGAGAAGAAGCCATTAACAAAGATAATGCAGAACTCGGTTTTCAACAAAGAAAGATGAGGCGACAGCAGCTACTGTAACGATCGGTGAGGAGAAAAGGACGAAAGAAAATCAAGAAAGCTAGGGTTTTTTTAGAAGCGTAAGATATGAAGAAACTTGGAAGAAAACCACAAGCAGCGAATGAAGGGCAGAGAAGAAGAAGGAAGAAAGGAGCGGGCTATTTAAAGAAGAAACTTTGTAACCGACGGCGACGGTTACCAGTCATAAAGTGTAAATTAGTGGGCAATCGCATGGCGGATTTAGCGGCATGAGCGAAGACATGGGCGGTTAAGATGATGTTCTTCCACTCGTGCCTCCCACACGGGTGGAAGAAGGGGCATAAATGTAGGTGTAAATTATCTACAGATCCAGGTGGCAACATCCTAGACCCAGTGCACCCAAATACAAAGAAACGCGAAGTATAGAGCAAAGATTAAAGAGCGCGAGATTTAAGGAAGCCACGTGGATCGGGCGTAATAATGTCGGACAAGACTTGACCCACTTCGACAAAGCCGACAAGATAAGGCGGGACGGGACAAACGAGGAGCTACAAAACAAACAGGCAGGAAAGTGTGGAACACATCGGCTGATCATAAGGGCGACTATCGAGACAGCCGACATCGCGTCAACAGAGGACCATAAGAGATTGGCTCGAACGAAATACAAAGCGAGGAGCCAAGATGCATCGACCGCACAAGACGACGTGAGTCGGCCCGATCACAGAACAGCTAATTAGATGTAACATGGTCAACATTCTAACTTCGTTGTATAAACTTTCTCCTATAAATAGCGGGACTTGTATTCTAGAGAGGCAGGTTGTAATTTTTGGGAGAGAAAGGAGAGAGAAACCCGAGTTAGCATTAGAAAGAAGTGAATGAGAAGTAAGTTCATCTTGTAAGGAAATCCCACTAAGAGCAACACCTTTGTAACACCGTGAAGTAATAAGATTCATCATTTCACCCCCGTGGACGTAGGTAATCATACTGAACCACGTATATCTTGTGTTCATGGTTGAGTGTTTACTTTCGTTTGAGAAGAGTCGTACATTTATATCCTTTGGATGTAGTTTGTAGTAAAATGCATCTACACTTCCCATTGACTCCAACTCCAAAATTTCATTGTCCTAGAATCTACTAGACCTTCAACTCACTATATATGCTGCTCAAGATGCCTACCACCGTTATTTTGTCCACAAGCTGCAAGCGACCAATTTAAATACTAAAACCAGGGAAAGAAGGTAAATGAAAGGCAATCAAATAACACAGGCGGCCATCACAAGACTCACAACATCCTTCAAGTTGATGGAGATATTATCGAAGAGAATAACTCATTTTCTTAGATCCTATAATATCTCTTCTTAAATAGTATTTTAGATGCCCATATAAAACGCCCGTGACTAACGACCCCTAAGAGGATTCTCCGTAACTGCCGGAGTAAATAAATGGACCCATTAGATTGGGTACGTAGAAATTTGATGATAATCCGATCCCATATATACGCCGATGAGTAACTGATCATTATGAGCGGGATTTTTCTTTTAAAATATTTTGTTAATACCAATATACTTATATAACCACTCAAGGTTAAATTGGTCCATCTAAAAAATAATTAATAGAGGGAAAACCACTTTTACTAAAGAGAAAGCTGATTATGGTCTAGTTTTGTTGACATCGAGTCAATGTTGGGTGAATTTAATAATAATTGTTGGAAATTTCCTATGTATATCACCCTTTCCCTATATATCACCCTCTCCATGTATTTAGACTGTTTAAACATCAACATAACCCAAATTGTAGCCAATTGAACCACCATTTATTGAAAATTCTTAAATCATCTGTAATTAAAACATTAGCCTAATTTCATATCATTAAAAGTACTTCATAAACTGTAATCATCTGTAAGTTTTCGTCGATCAAAAATAAAAAAAAAATAAAAAGTCCCCACCGCACCGGACAACAATTTCTGTTTTACAAATGCCTTTCAGATAATAATTCTTTCGCTCTCTCTCCTCTCTAGCTAGGCGATTTCCGACAAGGAGGAAAAAAAAATCCGGCATCGTTAACTGCTCAGATCTTCTTAGATCTGGGAAATACCAGTTTTAATCATCATATATCAGCTTTGATTTATTAGTCTAGAGAAGAAATCAGAGAAATAAAACCCTAAACCTATCCTCAATATTCACCGTCAAACCCTAAATCAGCCGCCATGGATTTAGCAAACCTCACAGGCTAAATTCACGATTCATCGGCCCCTGAAATCCAATTAGGTTGATTGCTTGATAGTTCATTGTGATACCCTTTTTTCCTGAAGATTTATTCTTTCCAACATGTGTTTCTGGATGGGACTGATTTTTCATCCGAGTTTTCTCGTTTAGTATCTTCATCAGTAACCTATCCAACCTTGGCTGCAGCTGCAAAAATCACTCCATATTTGCAATACGAGGTAACATCTCAGACTGGTACCCCTCCAATCTCGTTATCGGAGAAGAAGAAGAACGTGCTTTGACTTCTATCTGATTTCCTGCATCTTCATATATTGGTGTTAGATGTATGCTTTAAGCTTGAACCGTTAACTGTTATTCCCAGAGATTACTGTTTTTCACCTTTGATTTCTTTAATTTCTTTAAAACCAGTTGTTTGCCATGCCTATTTCTCAAAATAAAAAATAAAAAATAAAATCTTAGTATTTCATTAAACCTTGATTCACAATACGTTGGTTTTCTGCTTTGTGTAGGTTGTTCTCTGTTCTAGCTTTTGCCTTGTTTTTGCTAGTGAAAGACCCTCATGTTTTTCCTGATTGTTTACCTCTTGAATTTGTTATTGATCGTTGTAAGGCAATAGTCTAAAACCACCAGTTAGTTTTAATCCTATGTATTGGTTTAGTTGTGTTGGTGGTATCCTTTCTTGTTTTCCCTATCCTTGCCTTGTGTCTTTCTGATGTGTGTTCCTTTGGTTCAATGTGTTTTTGAACTTATTTCTGTTTGTTAAGGTTTAATTGACTCCTTTGGTTAGTTTTTCTTCCAAGGAAATTGAGCTTTCTTATAGTTGTTTTTTATGATCTGGATAGGCCCTTTTGGTGGCACATTTTGAACTGGATTTACCCTTTTAGTCTCTAGGATAACAATTCTTAGTTTAAATCTTGGCACCCAAAGGGAAACAGTAATAAGCCTACTTGGTGACTCCATCACCTAATCCTCTATTAGATGTTACGTCATCTGCGAGTCTTCACCAAGGTGACATTTTGGTCACTTTAAGCAGCATATTAATCAGCATATCCTCATGTTGGAACTTTAAGCTAAAATCACAGGAGTGTATCACAGCTTCAACGTTTCTTTGTATCACATTATCAAGCACAAAACTTATTTGGTATGCGAGTGGGTCGATGAATCAGGCACCTTCTCTTAAAAGTGTTTCTCAGTTTCATTGTATTTTACTTTTCAGCAGAATTTAGTTTAGTCTATATTTACTTTTTGTACGTTTTCAGCTTGTATTTCGAGTTCAGTTCTAGTAGTTTCTGTAATAGAATAGTAGCTTTTAGATCTAAATCCTTCAAGGGCAGAGACACATGAATCTACTTCAAGTCACCTTCAATGCTAAAGATTCAGGTTGAAGTTATGGATAACGCCGGGAAACAAGGAGGTAGAAAGATATCGATTGGGCAGTACTCCGCAACACCTGGATACGTCTCGGATCTATTGCATCAAAGCTCACCACCAACATCCAAGTTCTTATGGACTCAGCAATGTCCATCAAAAGTACATCTTTTCTTGTGGAAAGCAGTCGTCGAAGGCATTCGTACCATCGACAACCTCATCCAGCACATCTATCCTTTCTGCAATTTCAATCCGGAGACTGATACTCAGATTTTGCTTCACTGTCATGATTTTGTAATTTTTGGCCATTCCGATTCAACTGTTTCTGAACTCTTGGGTATTGCATACCCTCTTGTGATCGCCCTTTGGTAGATTAATAAATATTATGCTTCAAAAAAAAAAAAACACTTTCTGTTTCTAGCATTGCATTTCTAAGTGATTTTAACTACAATCCCTTTCCATTACGATCTAAAAATGTTTTCCCTCGATGGACTCATCGCGTATAATATCTGCAATTAAAGCATTATATGGTCAATGCCATAAAAATCTAAGCTGTATATGCAAACAAAACATTAAAGCAGTAAGCTAATCAATGCCATTATAAGGGGAAAAAAATGAACCAACTGTACAAAAATAAAACTATGATATCATTATGGTTGTGAATTTGTGATAATGATAAATCGAATATATATTTATTGGATTAACAAGTTAGTAAATTACGATCATTTTCTCCTCAAATTGTTGATCGACTTTGCTTGCTGTTGATCTACTGTGTTTCGTCCGCTTCGGTATATTATGATTAAGATAACCGCCTCTGAACATTTTCTTTTTCTTTTTATCTTTTGAAGCATTTTATGAAAATGTTGAAGGTATTTGATATTGTTAGCATTTTGGGATTTGCATAGAAATTAAAATCCAAAAACAGTTACCGACGGGAAAAGCTTAATTTTAAATCCACCCAAAGTCAACTAAATTTGAGGAGAGTCAGCTTTCCCTCTAGAAAGTGGCTTTCCCCCTAACAATTATCATCTAAAAATGTGAAATTATAAATCTAATTCAAAACTATTAATCTTAACCATAAATCATATATTTTGGGCTACACGTATGTCTCATCTTAATAATGAGTTTCTGGAAGAGATGAGCCATATTTGGGTTCATCAGAAATTTCCACGTTAAAAAATAGAGGGAAAAATCTCGGTAAAATGGTTTCATCTTTCATGAACTTAAATCGAATAGTGCATCCAAAAATGAAATCGGTTCCAGTTCGCTTTGGTTTCAAAGTACACACAATGGCACAACCAACACCAATCCAATCCATACCACGCGCTGATAAAGTAGTAACAGGCAATTCAGTTGAAAACCAGGTGTGTATAGTGTATATCCACTTTCAGAGCACTACAAGGACTTTGGTTTTTGGCTCTATCTTTTGATGCCTGACAACAAGAGACGCGATGGGCAAATCAAACCTCATGAGGATTTTTTAGCGTCTATATCTCTTCATCTTTAATAAATGGATGGATGGGAGACTATGGGACCGCAAGATGGACCGTAACAGAACCGTATAGACCGACGTTATTCAAGAAAAGGCTTTTTTGTACGAATTTTGAAAAAGAAGGTGGTCCTTTTGGGTTGAAAATTGATTGATTGTAGTTAAACCTCTTGGCTTCAAGCTTACGGTGAAGGATGCACCATTATTGAGTTAAAAACTTAAAATGCAATCTCAGAAAAATCAAGCTCCTTAAATTACCAGGCCGGGTTTCATCCTGAATTCACTACTGTATAAACGAAGTACTAGGACCGGAAACAATGTCCATTGACGAATGATGATCCTATTCCCGCCACAGTTAACAGCTCATGGCTGGCCTGACTTTTACAAATGCAGTGAGGTTGTTCAGTGTTCACATGGACCACATCAAACAATCTAAACAACAACATGGGACCAAATAACTGAAAGCAACATATGTTAATGTCATCATCTGTACAAACCTTCAGCAGTGTTTTTATTGGATCATCTCCATTCTGAACAGAAGAAAATGATAGGCCAAAATCTGAGTGGGTTCCAAATCAAAACGGGCCAGGATAGGTGGTGCGCTCTGTTGTGGAGGCGGGACCAGCAAATGCATTACAATATTTTAATGGTTGGGATAATTTGTAGTACACACCACACACAAGGGACCATTTTGTACCATCTGATTTTGAGAAGCATCACTTCATTTCCAAAAACACTACAAGGACAGACATGTCCTTGCACTCTAAAAAAACAGATGGAATCCCAGAGACAAAAAGATGACAGCAATCACCCACCCTTGGATCAAGCAAGAGTACACTGAGATATTTTGTTGGTCGAATCTTCCGCGAAATCAAGGGGTTAGGCTAATCATTATGGGCTAGATTTGAATGCTAGATTGGCCAAAAAATGTTGCAAATCAAAAAATAAGTGTTGGAAAAAAGTTAATAGTGATAGTGGAGAGTTCTTTCTCCTAGCATTTGATCGCAGTCGCACTATCAGCGAGATTGAAACGTTGAACCGTTCGGCGCTCAAAAAGTGACCAAAACGAATGATTAAATACGCTCAAAAATCACAAACATCTAACGGTTGAGATTTAAACGTCAACGGTTCAACGCTTCAAAAAGTAACCAAAAATACCGAACGGTTCGGCGCTCATAGATGACGTGGACTGCTAATCTAGCTGCTAAATTGGCCATCTCATAGGGGTTAGTAGGTTGCTCTATCTAACGTGGATGACCAATTTAACATCTAAATATCTAGCCCATAGGACTAAGCCATTTTTCATCAGTTTGGTATGACAACGAACTAACCATTGATTATATATCTACAAAATGACTTTCTTTGAAAATTTCAGCACTCGTGTCGTGCATGCCTGATAAAACATTTTTACCACAGTATTTTTTTATTTTATTTTTTAGTACCAGAGTTTTCGTCCATCAACTGCCAACAACAAAAAGTTGTTTGTTGATTGGCTAGGTAGACAACGTGCTTACCCACAGAAAGGATTTGTACACTGTACACCTACACGATACTTGATGACAATAAATTGTAACTCTACAACTTCTTCGGTCCATGTCAAATACATCTGTGGAGGAAAATGCATAACGATGTTTCGTCGAAATTTCTCAAATCGAATATGCTGCATGCACTTTTTGGTAAGCTATAAATTGCAACAGGGATATGGGCTCGACTAGATTCTGGGGACACCAGTGCCAACATGGAAAAACAATTCTCGTCGAGCAAACATAGAATAAGAATATGGGACTCATTGATAAGTTTGTTGTTCTCACACAATTAAGCTGAATAAATAGGATTATCCTGGATAGAGATGTCGCAAAAAATAAAATGAATCTATATGTGTCTAAGCGGGTCAGCTAAGATCTTTATTCCAAAAAGAGGAAGAGGATAATTTTGTCTAACGAAAACCTCGTTGAAAATTCGATCAGGTCTACGTGACAAGAAAAAGTTTCTTCTTGCCTGGTTGCAAAAGATCCAGTTCGTTGTGCTCACGACCCCGCCCCCCCCAGCTGAGGTTCTTAAGAGTTCGAAAAAAGATATCTTGAAGACTCAAAGGATTGGACCTTATACGAGAAAGCTATCTAATCAGGCAACATTGCTGTAGCCTGTAGCCAAGAAAAGGGGTGGTTTGATTTTGAGAAGAGATGGGAGTAAAGTTTATCTTACCTTTCACTGTTCCTCGTCTCTTTGTTTCTTAAAAGTTTGTCAATGTATGATATTTTGCCGAATGCCAACCTAATCAATATTATTTTCTTTCCCTTTTCTTCTCATATTAAATTAATTAGCCATATAATGAAATTGCAGTCAATGAAGCAGGTTGATGAAATTGCAGTCGATACCCATCATAGCTGGGCGGCTATCGGTCTAGTGTCTAAAATTTCCGTCTAAGACAATAACGTGCAGATTAACTAAAAGTGGTATAAAAATGCGCATATGCTTCATGTTTTGGTTGTTACTAAAGAGCGGAATGGCGTATATGCTTCATGTTTTATACAAACTACAATGCGTATATTCCAAAATGCGTATTTAGAATGCGCATATGCGTATTTACTAAAATGCGCATATGCTTCGTGTTTTGGTTGTTACTAAAATGCGCATATAATGCGTATGGCGCGGAATCTTAAATTATGAAGGCCTTGACAAACTTGGTAAGTACTGTAATTGTTTTGCTTTGACAGAGGTATAGGCTAGTTTAGGTCCTAAATATTTTTATTTTCTTATAATGTAGGTATATGCCGAGCATACCAAAGAGAATATATCAACGACAGAAGCATGATTGTAAATCTAGGTGGCTAAAATGAAACTATGGACTAAACCTTCAAGTTTCTATGGGGCTTTTATTTTGTTTCTCCAAAAAAACACACAAGAAAAAATGTTTTTTATGTCATTTTTAGAGATTTGGGGGTGGCTGGAGCACCCCTATACCGTCCCTGGAATATACGATGAAGGACACGTTAATGTTTTGTTTTTGTTTTTGAACGGCAAAGAAGGGACACGCTAATGTTTACTCTACGCTAACTTTTAAGTGCGCGTTCTGGAAAAACTTGATTTTCATAAATGCTTGCCTCGTGGGGGGAAATCCCATCAAAATAAACAGAAATCTTTCGCCAATTGTGACATAGCAAACTGCAAAGAGCCAAAGATACAGGCGGAGACCGAGCCCGTGTTAAAATGTTTGAACCAACAAGTAATGAAAAGTAATACTACTATTATAATTGTAGGTCGTACTTTGGTATGCTGCAAGAAATTTTGGGACTGCATCCTTATTTTGTTAAGTTTATGGATTATTGTACGTAGCTGAAGAATTTTTGCAGTGAATTTTGAGTTTCGACGTCACTGAGCACGATTACACGATAATTAGCTATCATCAGAGCTACAAACCAACGACTTAGCATACAATCTTCATCGTTAAGACACTAACCACTAGAAACAAATGTCCAACGAGCTGAGGTACTAAGAAGAAAGCGTGGGCTGGAAATATTGGCTCCATCTGATTAAAGTCGGCTTCAAACGCTTTGGCCGTTCCGCGTGGTTTACCACTGAAACTGCGCAAGTTAGAGATAAAGTTTACCGAAATCTCTCGACGCGCGCGTAAACATCAATTAAGAACCGCATACTGGAACGGTCTAGAAGGGTAAAAACGTCATTAACGCAAACAGAAAAACATCTTCATCTCTATAAATGCACTCATCTTTCGGTATTTATGCCTTAGTTAGATCACAAACATTATAATTATTATAAGTCATTCTGCTTCTCAAATCCAATCATCAAATTACAAAAAACCCATCAACCCATACTTCCAAAACCCTTTAATTCACAGTAGAATTAGAGAAAAGGATTCATTAATCTGCAGTTGAATAGAAAGAAAGATGTGTTTTTTGTTTATATGTAGTGGAGATGAGAAGATATTAGGAAGACAGCAAGCAACAGGATTATGTCCATATTGTGGTGGAAAAGTAGAATCGATGGATGTTGAAGTTCAATGGAGACTCTGTTGTTTACCACTCTGTTTTAAAACTAAGAGAAGGTTTTTCTGTACTAATTGTTCTAAACGATTAGAAGTATACCCTTCTTAGTTGATTCTGAAGATTTTCTAGAAATGGGGTGTTGATTTAGTTGTTAGTTTGTGTATTTATGGAGAAATTCTGATTCTGATTTTGATTTCTTTTTTTGGCCTTTCAATTTTTTTTCTTCCTGTTCTTGAAGAAATTGAATGTTTTTTTTTTTTAGTTTAGTTGTTTTGAGTTGTTGATGTAGCTTGATTTGAAGAAATTGAATGTAAATACAAATGCCGTTTCTCAGCTAAAGAGTTAGTTCTAAATTTTTTTCTTTTTCTCCGTTTTTGACTAGAACAGTAAAAATGAAAAAGTTACTCCATTTTTCATTCTTCGTGGATATAAAATGGAGTTGTTGAGTGTGAAACAGAATGCAAATTGGGATGCAAATATGCAATGGGATTCCAGGAGGCCGTTTTTATTTTGAATTTTTCGGTGTTGATGAGGGGTGTACACTGTACACAGATTGTTAAGCATATCCGTCCGATCCAACCGCATTCTAAACCGATCTAATAAGATTATTGGATTTGATTGATGAGTAATGTCAAAAGAGTTGGATAGAGTATATGAAAATCAAGCCAATTAAACAATAAAACTGTCATCATCTTATTGAGACACAGTATCATTTTGAGTATTTTTTGAAGCATGTTAAACATTTTCATGATCTTGACTAATATGTTAAGTCTTTTGTATCAAATTTTAAAACATGATTAACACGAACAACATGTTCCACTAATTCTACTTCGATGTCAACAAAATCACTGTTGGTATTTTGCAGAACATCACATCATAAACACTGTTTTTACACTCTTGACCGGACGACTACAACCCTTCACTAAAATAGTTAGTACACAACTACACATCTCCCTCGTGAATTTGTCTCATCTTCAACTATTTTAACTTTAAAATAATTAGCACACATCTCCCTCGTATTTTTTTCCTTTAAATTTGTACAATTTTTGACTAACTTTCCTTTCCCAATTGTAGAATTTTCTTAATTTTTAAAACAGTTATTATTACAGTAAAACATCTATAAAATAATAGGCTTGAGACCACCCA
Source organism: Papaver bracteatum (assembly GCA_023529315.1). NCBI lineage: Eukaryota > Viridiplantae > Streptophyta > Magnoliopsida > Ranunculales > Papaveraceae > Papaver > Papaver bracteatum. Next base: position 327,911 of record JAJJWX010004422.1, on the reverse strand, counting down.
AATCCTATTATTTTAAAAATATATTACCTAATCGATAAAATAATACTCCCGCTGTCTTTTTTTATCTGTCCGCTCTGTTTATAAACATAATGTTTCCCTTAAACTATCAAATATACCCTTTATTTTTTATAATTACAAAATCATTTCTAATATAAACTTAATTCTAAATCATAAATGTCATCACCATATATAAGGAAAAAATCCATTCAATATGTTTTCATATTAATTGTCATTCCTTTTTTAAATAAAAATATTTATGAGTAGTTATTACATTCCTAATACTTCTATTTAGTTTTGGTAATAAGTTAAAATTAAATAGGTTAGTCAAGGGTTAGTCATGACTTTTTATATGAAATCCTTATTATTTTGACAAAGTCAATTAGGACACTTATTTTAAGACGGAGGGAGTAATTTATTATTTTATACATATAATAATAATATATTAATTTAAAGAATAATCTTTAATTAACATAATCTTTAATCTTTAAAGAACGGGCCCTAGCTCAGCTGGTCATCCACGTTTCCCGAAGTTTCATGCGTTCCAGGAGGTCCCAGGTTCAAGTCTCCAATGGCGTAATATTGCAGGAATTAACATGGAAGGTAGTGTTAGTTTGCCCCCCTTGTGACACAATCTCGCCCCCCTCCCGCTTCGGCTCCCCTTGGCAAGGTTACCCATGAGGCTCGCTGGTAGGCTAGCACAGCAACCTGTTCAATTAATGTAGTAGTATGTCGTTGGAGCCTAGCTTGTTAGGCTTCCAACTAGTTTCATGTAATAATATAATCAATAATATAATATCTTTAATTTAAAAAAATTGTTTGGAAAAAACGAGAATTTTTATATTAAAAAAATAAAAATATAGTGTCTTAAGATAAATACCGAAATAGATTTTAAAAGTGGAATATATAGAAAAATATTAACGGAAATATTTTTAGAATGACATGCATTTGTTTTTAAAGTAATAAATCTTATTAATTTTCATGAAAAACATTTTTATAGAGATTTTTTTTGTATTTAACATACAATTTACAATTCAATTTAGTGATAAACAATACAAGCTTCTAAATCACTAGGATGTATTCTCATCTCAAAGGCGTATCTCAAAAATCAATCAACATCACAATAAGGATGAAATACAACTTGATTTGAATTTCGGAGAAAAACAAACCAACATTGCATCATATTTTGAGAAAATTTAATGTGTATGAAAATTATTTTTTATTTTATAATGAAATTATTATTTTATATAATATTTGGGACCTATTAATGTTTAAGGGAAACTTTTGAAATGTATTATATTATGATTTTATCGAATTTATTATTTTAGCACTAAGGGTCCGAGTTGGGACTGGAATTTTTTATTATTTTAGCGAGACTATTATATTATCGAGTATTATTTTAAAAAAGTTTTACTATAGTTATAAAATTAATTACTCCATCATTAATGAACTAAAACCGTAGTTTCATTTGGCTAAGATTCTTAAGAGCATCTCCAACAGTGGGTGCTAAAAATCCTACGGGATTTTTTATTTAGATCCTGTTATAAACGGCAGTTTATTATATAGATGCCCACTTTAGTGGAACCCTATTACTTGGGAACCAAGTATGTAAACTCTATAAATAGAGTCCTAACCCTTTGTATTTTACACTAATGAATAAGAATTTCTCTCTCTTTTCTTCCCCTCTATCTTTTGTCTCCTTCTTTCTTTCTCTATATTGCAACACGTTATCAGCACGCCCTACGCTGAGCTTTGGAAAAAAGAAGAAGAAGAAATCAGTGATATAATATTATTTACAATTTCTTCTATTCTTTATTTTTTTTTTACACGGTTTAACCTAACTTTAGTTTTCACAAATCATATTAATTTAATTATTTATGATTTTGTAGTTTTGTAGTTTTGTAGTTTTGGAGCCGTGTACTAATTAACCTCTTCTTGTTTTTGTTTCATTACATGTACACACACCTTGGTTTGATATAAACCCGATGGTGTTATTCTCTGATAACAAAAAGAATCCATTTTCAAGAAACATGGGCTGAGAGAGACAACAATTGGTGTTGGATCCCATCTTTTCCAGTATCGGTATTTTTGTTTTGTATCTTTTTTATATATTTTTCAGCGGTCATCAAGTTGCAGTTCTATATATACTATTTTTTAGTTCATATGTTTCGTTATCTATTTTTGGGTGATCAAATCTTTTTGATTTTGATTTCCTTTTTTCTCTAATCCTTTATATAGAGAATAAAAAATATATTAAAAAATAGTTTATAGTTTCTATTCCTTTAATGAAACTATAATTACCAAAATAAAAAATTGGTGTTTTCCTTCTATTTCTTTTCATTGAGAAAGAAAAAACATAGCCATCAAAAGATGGTTTATAGTTTCTATCCTTCTAAAAGAAACTATAATAACCAAAATTGGTGTTATCGCGATTTGGATATCTTTACGGTGTATCTAATCACATGCATGGTTGAAAAACCTACGTCCAACTAAGTTGGTATCTTTGTCCTATAGACAAAGATCATGTGATTTACTCATGGTTTCTATATCTTTACAAAAACCCATACATCGACCACGAAAGTGGATTTTTCCATTGCGATGACTAAAAGACAATATTTTTAATTTTGTCGATACAAGATTTTGATAAATCGTATAAACTAATTGGTGCTAGTTTTCTCGGTCGTTTCTATTGGCATATTTTTCTATTCTTTTGCCAAAATAGAGTGACTATTTCACCCACATAATGGATTTCTTTCTCAAAGTTGGTAAAGACAAGATTTCTTTATTTTCTTAAAAAGAATCATATAAGCCAATTGAATTTGGTTTTCTCTATCGACTTCGGAATGAGATACCGTTATTACGGTATTCGAAATTGCAAACACCGATGAAACTAAGAATTGTTGCGTTCCCTAGGGATATTGAGCAATCTTTGTTTTATTTCTTCATCTTAATATTCTCCAAAAATTAATATTTCCACTTGTAGTTGGAATTGGACATTAAAGATCAAAGGGTGCGCACCCGGATTATTAGCCAAAATCGTTAGTCCTTGTAGTGACTATATTGGTCTTGAAATTAATTTTATTTTGATGAAATAAAGTGTCTATAAATTCATTCTTATGCGAATGAATATCTTGTCGGCCCTATAGGTCATTGGAGATTTATGTTTTCTTGCACTAACCAACAAATCCATGGTTGATTTTAAATTTGTACGTCACTACTATTTTATTTATTTATTTGGACATTTCTTTTATGACTTTTAAAGTCATTATCTACGGTCCAACTGGTGTTGTTAAAGTCCAGATGTTATTACGAGTATATGTCCTCGATTTAATCGGGTAATACTCTGCGAACTTGTTTTCGTATATAAGACGATTATATTTCTGCCATAATCAGGGGGAGACTATACATTACTAGACTTTCCCTCCCATTTTAATCAAATCGAAAAAGGCTGCCTACTAGGCGTGAAAATATCTCATATAGCTTTAATATAAGCTTGTGCCGTTTGAAAAGAAAATTCAATCACATATAGCAAGCAAGTAGCATTTTTTTTATATAAGCTACAAATAGTGCTCCAACAAAGACTATCATAATACGATTCACATTCTCAAAATTCATATCTCCTCATTTGAATGATAAGGAGATTATAATACCCGCGGGTGCTGGTACCAGTAATTGTTTTTTGAATTTTTCATATATGCATACATTAGAGAATTGTGTGAGCTCGTAGTAAGCTAATTTTGTTGTCGAATATTACAGTAGCTACTAAAATAATAAAGATGGTGGTTGTTAACCCCTCTACAGGGAAATATCGACATATATGATTGGTTGGCATACAATCCAAGTTAGGTTGGATTAATTTCTCGATTGATGCAATTTTGGATCCAAACTTAACACCTTAAACATGCCAAGCCTATTAATTTGAGGTTGGTGTAGTGATATTGCGTCTTTATATGAGAAATATTTTCTTTGTAAAAACGATTTGAGGGTTTTATTTTTTATCAAACCCAGGATTGGTTTAATAATTGTTCTCTTTATATGATACATTTGGCGTGGTAGTCTTTGAATGACTCGCATGTATCCAGAGACTATATTCGTATTTGTAATCCTTGTAGGATTCAAATTATATTCTGACAGACTCAATTATCAGGTTTAACAATCCTTTAAGTGTTTTTAGAAATTTGGTACAAAACCAATAATCCGGATTAATCAGTTGAAGATATCAACTTTATAGGTCTCTTGAAGAGTCTTTAAAAACACCAAAATCCACGCTTTGGCAGCATAGATTCTATTTTCTTTCTTTCTTCCTTTCTTAAATCTGCAGTTAGAATTATGCTAGCTTAAACTCGTCTTTGATATAGACTAGAGTTATTAATTTGATGCTCGTTTTTCTGTAATACTCATATAGTTGAGTTAGCATCCATAAATCGTCAAAAGTTGTACTCTTTTTCCTTCGTTTTAGGTTTTGTCCCATGTAGTTTTCCTGACAAGGTTTTAACGAGGCAATATCTCATTGACGTTTAATTTTCTTTCAAAATGTTGATATTTGTGCTCTTTTTCCTTCGTCCATATATTTTTTCCCATTGGGTTTTTAAAGGAAAGGTTTTAGTGAGGCAATTAAATTCAACAGGGTGGTCATCCAAGGGGGGGTTGTATTGATTTCGGTTATTTGGTGGATTCCCACCATTAACTAGATCATTTTTTTATACCACATCAACATAAACATCTCCTAGGAATTTGGATATCATTTTAATCCATATAAGGTATGATCACAAATTTTGTTCACCTTTGGTACTGTAACTACTTATTGGCACCTTGTTGAAGAAACTACATCAACTACATATGCAAATCATCTCCGAAGATAGCAAACCAAGACACAAGTTCTCAATGCATTTGGAGAAGCTTGAAGATTCGAGTACACTACTATTAGAAGACTTCATCAAAACAAATATCTTCTAGCATTCAAGAAATTCGTTCACCGAAATTGGGAAGTCTCGACTCAAAGATTTACAAGCCAAGAATTTACTGAAGTACTCATCAGGGGGAGCGTCATCATCAAATTAAGGTGCATTCACCGGACTTTATCAAGTTGTACTCTTTTTCATTCGTCAAGGTTTTGTCCCACTGGGTTTTTTTCTTGTCAAGGTTTTAATGAGGCAACATATGCATGTCCAACTCTGTTCTAAGTTTTCTCACAATTGTACTCTTTTCCCTTCGATCAGGTTTTGTCCCTTTCGGGTTTTCCTGACAAAGGTTTTAACGAGACAATTAGCTTAGATACAGTGGTCATCTAGGGGGAGTGTTATAAACGGCGGTTTATTATATAGATGCCCACTTTAGTGGAACCCTATTACTTGGGAACCAAGTATGTAAACTCTATAAATAGAGTCCTAACCCTTTGTATTTTACACTAATGAATAAGAATTTCTCTCTTTTCTTCCCCTCTATCTTTTGTCTCCTTCTTTCTTTCTCTATATTGCAACAGATCCTTATTTATGGGGTCATATGTACGTGGTAAAAATAACAATGTTTTTCTCATAGACTATCTCCAACAGTGAGGGTCTTATTTTGAGGATTTGTTTTCCAGGATAGTGATAAAATTGATTCTCTTTTTCCTATTGGTTAAAAAAAATTATTTAAAAGTAAAAATTTAAAATATGGTTAAAAAGATGACATGGAGGTCATTCCCAAGGTCTAAATAAGACTTTCTCCAAGACCTTCATATTTAGTTTAACACCCTTCCTAATTAATAGGACCTACTGTTGGAGATGAATTTAATGTAAATGACAGTCTAAAATCCTACGTGTCCTATAAAAATTAAAACCTTCACCCTCTATTGGAGATGCTCTAAGAAGTACTACCCATATAGTATAGTCATATATATATATATATATATATCATATATGTCAATAACTATCTCCTATATAGTATGTGAAAAACGTCTGTAACTATCTCCTTCTCTGAAAGCCCAGTGGGACTACAATGGTCCAATCCAAGTCATTACAATAATCCTGCAGCACCTTTTCTGAGGGCTGTTGTTGGGCATACCAAAAAATTATCGGGCATATATTTTGTCTAGGCTCGGCTCACAACTTGCGAGCCGAACCTTGAGTATGTCCGGTAATTTTTTGGTATGCCCAAAAACATGTTTCCTTTTTCCATCAAATTGGCAATGGACTTTATACCTATAACGGAGAACTGGATTTTACTCAGCCCACCCTTCTACACCAGTCAATGGCTGCAAATGCAGACAACGGAAGAGCTTATTGTGCTGATTAAGTGCTGCAATGGAAAAAATCACTAATCCATCCATATCCATATGCTGAAAAGGTAGTAACAAGCAGTTCAGTTGAAAACCAGGTTTGCATGATGTGTATATATATATATATATATATATATCCACTTTTGAAGCACTACAAGGACTTGATTTTTGGCTTTGGCTTTTGACGCCTAACAACAAGAGACGCGACGGGCAAACCAAGCCTCATGACTCATGAGGATTTTTTAACGTCTATCTCGTCATCTTTAATAGATGAATGAGACCGCAGATGGACCACAACAGAACCCGTATAATCCGACGTTACTCAAGAAAAGGCTTTTTTGTGTTAAAAATTTATTGCATTGATCGTAGGCCACACTGTAGTGTGCCCAGCAAAATTTAAAGTTTAAACCTCTACGGGCATTAATTTGTTGAAGGTTATGCCATTCACTGTGAATGTCGAAGTAAATTTTCATGCCAATAAATTGCGACCGCTAAATGTTTATTCAGCCTCTCTGCGACTCTCTGTTGGTCTTGCAACAACAGTTTACGTCATGGCCGCTGAATTTTCAAGCCATTGAATTCAAGTTTACAAAAAGAGAAGCACTGCTATCGAGCTAAACAGAATCTCAATAGGCGAAAACGTCAAGCTCCTTAAATTCACTGGTCTGACTTCATCCTTGAATTCACTAGTGTATTTCAACAAATTACTAGGACCCAGAAAAAATATCCATTGATGATCCCTATTCCCACCAAGAATTAACAGCTCACGGCTACCCTAACTTCTACAATGTAGTGAGGTTGTCCAGTGATCACATGCACAATGCACCGCATCAAACAATCATGGGACCAAATAACTGAAAGTAACTTATGTTAATGTCATCATCTCCCAGTATTCATTTGTACAAACTTTCAGCAGTGCTTTTATTAGATCATCTCAATTATGAACAGAAGAAAATGATAGGCCAAAATGTAAGTGGGTTCCAAATCAAAATGGGCCAGGATAGGTGCACTCTGTTGTGAAGGTGGGAACCCATATATGCACTATGACCACTATATTTTAACGGTTGGGATGATTTGTAGTACACCCAAGGGACCATTTTGTACCATGTGATTTTGGCATCATTTCATTTCCGAAAACAAGAGGTCCTTGCAGATTGAATCATAGAGACAAAAAGATAACAGTAATCACCACCCGTTGGATATACACCGAGATATTTTGTGGGATGATTTCCGCTTAATCTTAACATGCAAAAGAAAGATTTCGTTAATGGAGAAAGAAACATGAGTACACTGAGATGGGCAGAACTAGGGTAGGTTATCTTGACGAAGAACCTATATCATAAAACATTTGGTGGTTATCTTGTCAGACCTGATTCCTAGTATTAGTTCCAGCATGTTTTGCGAGCTTATCAGCCGCACGGTTACATGAACATCTTTTGAAAGAAGCATAACAAAAACTAAGATTCCTAAGGATTTTCTTGCATTCAATTTTTTTTTGGTCTTCCCACTTTAAACTAGAAACATTACCATTACAGTACTTGACTACATGCTCCTAAACCCCTTTTACAATGACTTGTTGCAAATTTATATTTGATCCACTAAAGAGCTTCCATCAACACCAGAGATTCAGCTTAATTCACATGTTTTGCACCCTTGCTGCCAAGAATCTCCCTGCAAACTCTCGCAAAATCAGAACAAAACCCGCATTAGTATTCTCAGAAATAAAAAAAGCATCAATATTTAATTCTGTGGAGATTTCTGCCAAATTTCGCTGATGCTAATCTAGGGGAGGAATTATTATCACAAATGTAGAGTACGTAATTTATAGTCCTATGCACAATGTTGTTATGATGATGCAGTTTATTTTGAAATTTCGACTTTATCACATATGGGCTTCCATATTTTCCAAAGAGTGCAAGCAGCTATCTCTGCTAAATTCTTGTTTTTGGCTTCTAAAGAGTCTGTATTAGCAAACCAGGAATTGATACAATCTCTTATAAAGAGATGTGCAATCTTAGAGTAATGGAAAGTAGTTTCCCACATATAGCACTTCTTAACCATTTGAAGACCAATTAATTAATAGATGTTTAATCTGGAAGTATCTAACCTTGAGAATTTGAACCCACTTTGCATCAGGTTCATTGAGTATCCTCCAAGCAAGTTTAATGAGAAGAGAAATGATGAAGCATCTAAAATCTTTTATGCCAAGACCTCCATCTATTTTAGATTTACACACCTTCCTCCAAGCAATGAGTTTTATGCCTTTGCCTTGCTTTTTAGCACAAAAGTAGTTCCTTTGGATCAGATTTGTTCAGGCATGAGTTTTTTCTAGAAGTTCAAAGAGATCCACTTGATATTGAGCTATAGCCCCAAGAGGGGATTGAATATGTACAGTTGTACCAGCTTGATTGATGAGTTTTCCTTGCTAAGTCTGTACCCGACTTTTATTTTGTTAATAGTGCTATCAAAAAGATTTTTCCTTTACTTGTTGGTGAAAAAGCGGGGGTCTAACAACCAAACTCAATATTTTGTTTTGGAAATTTGTATGGACAAACTCCAATATACTTTCAAGAGAATCAACTAGACAGTCAGACTCAATCTTTAGAAAAGTATATCAAAGAGTTATATCTCAATTTCTCAATTCAACCCGCTATCAAACAAATAGGAATTTGTGAGATCGATTGAATAAGAGAAATAACTTGGACGGTATTACGAACCAATATCCAAGTGCCAATCAATTCAATCAACAACCCAAAGTCCGAATTCAAGAACTGATTGAACTCAACGCACAACATGTGATATTTTAATTATATAAACAAATATAATACAGAAAAGAAATAACACAGATACCAGAAATTTTGTTAACGAGGAAACCGCAAATGCAGAAAAACCCCGGGACCTAGTCTATCTTTGAACATCACATTGTATTAAGACGCTACAGACACTAGCCTACTACCAATTAACTTCAGACTAGAATGTAGTTGAGATAACCAATCTCACACTGAACAAGGTACAGTTGCGCTCCTTACGTCTCTGAACCCCAGCAGGATTCTACGCACTTGATTCCCTTAGCTGATCATACCCACAACTAAGAGTTTCTACGACCCAAATTCTAAGACTTAATAAACCAATCTCTCTCACACAGAAAAGTCTATTGATATAGATAAATCTGTCTTCCACAGAAATACCTATGAGTTTTGTTCCATCTTATGATAAATCAAGGTGCACAGGAACCAATTGATAAACCAGACTTATATTCCCTAAAAACAGCCAAGTATTATCAATCACCTCATAATAATCTTAATCGTATGGAAGCGAAATAAGATATTTTGGAATCACAAATGATGAGACGAAGATGTTTGTGACTTCTTTTAATCTTACCTATCGAAGATAAATCTCAAGCAAATCTTAGAAAAGATAATACTCAATCACGATAGTATAAGTAAGATCAGAACAAGCAACTACATAGAAAATAGTTGGGTCTGGCTTCACAATCCCAATAAAGTCTTTAAGTCATTAACCTACAGGGTTTTGCAATAAACCTAAGGTTAAAGGAGAATCGACTCTAGTCGTAACTAGTATCACACATGAGGTATGGGGATTAGGTTTTCCAGTTGCTAGAGTTCTCCCTTATATAGTCTTCAAATCAGGGTTTGATAGCTTTGGAACAAAGCAATCAATATTCGTTGTTAGATGAAACCTCATCTAAGAGCCAAGCTAAGTTTGCTTGAAACCAAAGAAATATCTCTCCATCGTTAGATGGTCTTAGCTTGTTACACATAAACGAAATGTAACTTCATTTAGATATGGATAGCCGTACCTAAACGTGTACACTAGGTTGGCTCAACAATAGTTAACCGAAGTTAGCCATATGAACACTTTCATATCAACCTTATTCATCTTAACCACAACTAGTTCAAATGACTCAAATGAAACTAGTTATAGAGTTGTTCAATTATTTATATTCTCATAGAAGTATACAAGATACAATTGATACAAAATCTGTTTGATTCACTCGAATCAATTCATGAACATCATAGCCACGGTTTGCAAAAGATTGCATTCATTGTTATATAAACGTATTAGTTCTGGCACAACCGATTCTAGAACTTAACCCACTCAAGTATGTAAACGGGTACACATACTTAAGTAGCCGGATTTGGACTGTGTCCAACAGTACATGAATGGGTACGCATACTATCACACATCCAAAACATCGGTTGAATTCAGTACGCGTACGGGTACGCATATAATAGTTCTCAGACTTCAACTGAGTTCACCAGTATGTGTATGGGTATGCATACCAAGGCTCCCATACTTTACCTGAACTCGCCAGTACGCATACGGGTATGCATACTACACCGATCTTGGATCAACATATAAGCAAGTACGCATACTATGTCTATAATCCAATTATGGTTAAGTTTTCTAAACTCTATTTCAATCATTGGAACATTCTTAGAGGATGCCAATAGTTGTTTTTACAAACTATTAGCATCAAAGCTATTTTTAAGTGATTGACATAATCAATACGAAACATTCTAAGTCTACATCAAATAAGATGTTACAAGGCGATTATCATATGATCATGTTTTGAATTTCATCAAGAACATAAGATGAACTTGGTTAAAGAGAAAGCTTACCAACACATATTTCGATAAATATGTAAGCGAGTTAAACTCAGCTCGAAATATCAAAAGTGTGTAATCGAATACTATATATTTATATGACTTTTGTATCAATATAGGAGATAGAGTGGAAATAGACTTTCCGAGTGATTGATGAAGTTCCACAAGCTATCCTTAGTAGTTTTTCGTCTTCAATTGATGAACGTCGTGAAGTCTAAAGCTCAACTACATAATATATCCTAGTCCGAGACATATCTATAAGTAAACTAGAAATCAAGACTTATAATTTTGATCACTAAACTTGACAAACAAGCTTGAAATAGGAACACTTGCGAGTTTGACCGAGCAGTGCTCTAACAATCTCCCCCTTTGTCAATTTTAGTGACAAAACTATCAATACATATGGATTACAAAATAAATAAACTTTGTAACTTCTTATCCAAATGCTTGATCTCCTTGGTTCTTCAACATTACTCGAAATCTTCGTCACTTCCAAATACTCCAGTGATTCTGAACGTGTTCAACTTAGCATCATAGTTGTTGAAGATCCGTAGCTATAACAATGAGAAAACAATTGCTCTCAACCATTGTTATACAGTGTCATAGTATTATTACACAACATCAAAGTCCAATTATATCACAACTTTGACAACAATACTATGGTGATATGTATCACTCTCCCTTAGTCAATACTTCATCTCACAATGAAAACCACTTCCCCTTACATAATGTTTTGTAAACCATATGTATTTGTAGTGTGAACTACACATTAATTCTCTCCCTTTTTGTCAATATAAATTGGCAAAGGTACGAAAACTAGTGGGATCCTAAATTAATTTTCATAGAGATACTTAATGACCAAGAGAGAACATATCAACTTTGCTTCGATGATTTCACATAGTCGAAACTTAGTGTATTCATCAAGGAGTTTATAAAGATACAAGAAAACTCCTACAGTATTCTACAGCCGCACTCCCCACAAAGATATGGCAATTAAGCACAAGTTCAATTAATAACTCTCCCCTATAAAATGTCATTCCCGAAAGAACAACAAGAGCGACTTTACTTTTACAAGAAAAGAAGGATTTATTTAGACATAATCAAATCACATGAAACATGAATTTGTATCCAAAAATCTCAATTGAATTAACCACAAAGTAAATGAACAATTCAATTGGCCATGCTCAACATAAGAAAACTTACGGAGAAACACAATACATTCATAAAGATGTGGATAAGGGAAAGACCAATACTGCAGAATAAACAAAGATTCATTCTATCTTTTATCCTTATTTGCATAGAGACATTAATAGACTTAATCTTTGTAAACAAAAGTTCATCCTATCTTCCATCAGTTATTTGCATAATGACATAATTGGAAAAGAGGGGGTACAACAACCACACCCAATATTTCGATTAGCAATCTGTATGGACTAACTCCAATATACTTTCAAGAGAATCAACTAGACTCAATCTTAATAAAGTATATCAAAGAGTTATATCTCAATTTCTCGATTCAATACTTACTCAAGCAAATAGAAATCTGTGAGTCTAATTGAATACAAGAGAAATTAACTTGAACGGTACCAAAGACCAATGTTCAAGTATCAATCAATAACCAAATGACGGATTTCCAATTGATTGATTCAAACGCACAACCTGTGATATTTCAATTATATAAAAAATATAATGCGGAGAAGAAATAACACAGACACCAGAAGATTTGTTAACGAGGAAACCGCAAATGCTGAAAAACCCCGGGACCTAGTCCAGATTGAACACACACTGTATTAATCCGCTACAGACACTAGCCTACTACAAACTAACTTCGGTCTGAACTGTAGTTGAACCCCAATCAATATCACACTGATCCAAGGTACAGTTGCGCTCCTTACATATCTGATCCTAGCAGGATACTATGCACTTGATTCCCTTAGCTGATCTCACCCACAACTAAGAGTTGCTACGACCAAAGTCGAAGACTTTAATAAACAAATTTGTATCACACAGAAAAGTCTACGGTAATAGATAAATCTGTCTCCCACAGAAATACCTACGAGTTTTGTTCCGTATTTTGATAAATCAAAGTGAACAGGGACCAATTGATAAACCATACTTATATTCCCGAAAAACAACTCAGTATTATCAATCACCTCACAATAATCTTAATAGACGCGACGAAATAAGATATCGTGGAATCACAAACGATGAGACGAAGATGTTTGTGATTACTTTTATATCTTGCCTATCGGAGATATCTGTAAAGACCCTCAAGCTCGTCAACGCTATTATACCGGTCAAGTGTCGAATTAGCCGAGAATAAATCGATTAGTTTAACACGAACGTTAATTAATAAAAATTAATCTAACAACGATCTAGATACGAAACTAGTATCGTTGAATAGATATAGAAAGTTACGCTAATTAGACTACTCGAACGTGTCAATCAGATACTAGACGAAGAATTAATCATCAGATAGGCTTGAATGGAAAAATAGTATTTTCATATATAGACCAACCTGGAGTAGCGAAGAGAGTGGGTGCAATAGTATCATCCTTGATATTATCTTCACCCGGTCGAGAAGATAATTCTTATTCTTCTTTCTTTTCTTCTTTCTTCTTCTTTCTTTTCTTCTCCTTCTCCCCTCTTCGTACCGCTGATGAAAATTTGTGAATCAAATTCGAGATTTGATGATCATAATAAGAAGGGAAATATAAAGGATCAATTGTCAGTGGTGAAGATAGTTCTGTAATTGAATTAGATTAAGAAAAAGTGATGTTCAGAGAGATTCAGTGAGTTAGGGTCTCTGGATTTGAAGATAGATTTGCATGGAGCTAATAATGATGATTTTTATTTGATAAGGGATGAAGATCGAATGGGTTAATGATGTGTTGATGATATGAGGTTTTACTAAAGATGAATCGAAGAATCAAAGAACTAGGGTTTCTGAGTAATGATTTTAGTTGAGTATTCTGGTTGTTTTGAGGATGAAGTTACGTAGTTGGTGATGGGTATTATGAGTTGAGATCAAGGAAGAAGATTAATAGATGATTTTCAGTTTTCGGAGAAGAATTAGAAAGTTAGGGTTTCTGTAATTGAATCCGAGAATTCGATTGAGGATAAATAAGAAGAAGTTAGAAGATGGGTTGTTCTTAATTGATGTTGATTGAAGCCACAGAGTTGTTTGAGGTTTGAATCAGGAGTTAGGGTTTTCTAAAGTTAGTTTGTTTTCTGAGTTTGTGTAGAACTAGGATGATGTCGATTTGTAGCATCTGACGATTACGAGGGTTGTTAATTAGTTGAAGAGATGAAGCAGTTATGCTGAAGAATCGAGATGAAGGTAAATGAAGGTTTCTCAATCTAATTTATTTTAATTGTAAAATTGAGTTTGAATTGATGAATTGATTCATGGGTTTACCTCTAAATTGATTAGAGATGGTTGTTTGAAGTGTAATTTAGATTTCAGTGGGAATTAGGGTTTTGTTGTTCTTTCCCAAAACAGAATTTAGGGCTTTTGATATAAATTGAACAGTTCATAGAAATTGAAGATGGGTTGTAGTTGAGGATTGAATTGGTGGTATTGAGGTTTATGTCATGAATGGAATTTTTGTAGTGGTTGGGTTCTGGAAATTACATGAGTCATGGATAATTGGTGAAGGTCTGGGAAAGGTAGGTGCTGGTGGTGATAGGTTATGTGTATCAATTTCTGGTGATATTGTAAACTGGGGTTGATTTTATTCAGGAAGTTGATAAAAGAAATGGGTAGTGACTAAATGGGTTTGTTGATGGTTGAAGTAAACTGACATGAATTAGATATATGAGCTAGGTATGAGTTGTGCAAGTGAAATGGAAACAATAAAATGAAGATGAGTTTTGGTGGTGGATTTGAGAAGTTGAGAATGAATGTGATTGCAAGGTAGATTGTAATTATGGATGATTGTGCAAGAATGGGAATTGTGGTGGTTTCAGATAAAACTGAATTGAGTTACATAAATTGTATAAGTTTGAATGTGCAGGAAATGTAGTTAGAAGTGTGGTCAGTACTGAGATGGAGATGCAGGTGATGGTTGAACAACAATAGAGGATTATGACTAATGTCTAAGACATATAAGATGAATTTGTTATATGATGTTAATGTTGTGGTAAGAGTTGAGATGGCAGTGGAACTGAAATTGCAGAACTGGAGCTTGTCGTGCTGATGTTAATTCAGTTAGGAAATTAGTCTTGTAGCTCATGGTGTGTGTACAAAGTTGTCTGTATTGGTGATGTTTTGAATGAGAGTTGTAGTTTAAGTTTGGGTGTTGTTTGAGTTGAAACATTCTGGATATAGCAGCTACGGCACTTGTAGGTAAGCTAGACTTGTATTTGTAGTTGAATTATGAAGTTCAGCGGAGTTGAATATGTTAGTGTTGAAATGGAGAAGCAGTATTACTCTTAGTAGTTGCAGGTGATAATGGTTTAGGGAGTTTAAGGTTTTGAAGATGTTAATGAAGTTGCAATTGCAGATATGAAGGTGTTGGGTTGAACCTCTCTAGTGAAGGCTTAAAGCTGCAGTTGCAAGTAAGCAGAACTGAAGTTGTAATTGTAATTATGAAGTTTGTTTAAGAATAATTGTTTTGACTGTATATTTCTAATCCTGGCATATGTGTAGCACCATGATTATGCATTAGTGTTCTTGGCCTAAGCAATGGCTCTGGCATGTGCAGAAGCTTTAGGCTGTTAGTCATCCCAGTCAGTCTAGCTGACTTATCTGACTGAGTTAGATCAGTGACCAGACCTGGCCAAACATGACTTAGTGAATCTTGACTGAGTTGAATCCGTTGACTAAGTTGACCATTTACCCTGGGCTTGACCTTGACTGGACGTGGACTGTTAGTTGACCCATTTGACCGTCAGTGACCGTTAAATTGACCTAGTTGGGTCAGGTATTGTGTAGTAGGCCGGACTAGTGGGCCGTGGAGGATCAGGCTCATGGGCTTTGGCTTGGGGTAGTTTTCTTAATTAGATGTCTTGGACCTCTTGTGGTCCGAATTTTACTTTGGCTCCTTCAACAAAGTTGTAGATATCCTTAAGACTTAGCTACTAGACTTTAAAATCGACTTAATTGAATTTGTAAACCTTTGGAAATGCAAGATATGGATAATGAAGATGTGTAGAACCTTAAATAAGCCTAGAATTGTTAGATAGTTTTGTATGATTCTTGTGTGAGCCTTTTGGCTAGATTCTTAGACTTCTTGTATGATTAACAGTTAATTATTAACAACGATCAATTCAAAGGATGAACCAGTGGATCGTGGATCGCGAGGTAGGCGTGGATTGTCATCAAAAAGGTGTGGGAATGCATTTGACTCTTTTGTAATCATTATTGTTGCTTTTATAAAAGTTTATGCTTAACAAACTCATGCATTGTCTGTCGGTGCATTTCATGCTTTGTTTAAAATGCATTATGATAATCCTGTTGATTCTGTGAATCTTTCCACGATTTGGAAAGGACTTGTATTGTTTCGTTGTCAATATGAATTGTTATGGGAAATGAGAATTTCCACTTGTGGTATATAGGATACGCTCCTTCACATTTATATCTACTTTAATTCAGCTTTTATTGTTTAGAGTTGGTCACCATGGTCTTGGTGGCATCCATAACTAAATAGGTGTGAATTGCCGGTTAGGAATTTACAACCATATTAGTACATTGTTTGACGAAGGAGTTTGTTCCATATACATGTATGATTATTTCAGTGACTTAGTCACTGTTTAATGTTTCGTAAAATCATGTATTTTTTTCCAAATCTTGCCTATGATTACTTAGAAGTTAAATGTTAATTATTCCCACTTCAGTTTTTATGACAGATCAGGGTTGCGCTGCGAAAGCTCCGAGAAATTGACTTCTCCAGTTGATTAACTTCTCTTATATTTATTATGTTGTATATTTTATTTAAAAACTAAATGACTATTATATATGTAACATTTGAGAGAAGATCTTGTATATATATTTCTGAGCGGGGTTAGCTTTGGGTTAATTTCTGTATCGCATTTCTTAATTGAATGCTTAAGTGAATGTTTTAGATTTTAGTACCTCTTTATTTAGTTAATTTGTTGGATTAGTCAGCTGCTAGCTTAGGGGGCGCTACAATATCAATCTCAAGCCAATCATTACAATTGTACTCAACACGATAGAATCAGCAAGATCAGATCACACAACTACAAGAAAGTAGTATCTGTTTGGCTTCACAATCCCAATGAAGTATTTAAGTCGTTAACCTACGAGGTCTCGGTAGAAACCTAAGGTTAAAGGAGAATCGACTCTAGATAATATAACTAGTATTACACATGAGGTGTGGGGATTAGGTTTCCTAGTTGCTAGAGTTGTCCCTTATATAGTATTTCAAATCAGGGTTTGTAATCAATGTTAGCTTAGTAACAAAGTATTCAATATTCACCGTCAAATGAAAACCTAATTAGATTCAAGCTAATATCTTTTAACCGTTAGATCGAAAACTTAGCTTGTTACACATAAATAAAATGCACGTTTTAGGTTTGTGTAACCGTACCCAAACATGTACATTTGTTGGTTCAACAATAGTTAACCAAATGGTTAGCCATATGAGCACTTTCATATTAACCATATTCTTCTTCACCATAACTAGTTCAAATGACTCAAATGAACTAGTTAGAGAGTTGTTCAATTGCTTAGATCTTATAGAAGTATACAAGACACAATCGAAGTAAAAACGATTTGATTCACTAGAATCGATTCATGAACTTTATAGCCATGGTTTGCAAACTTGCATTCTTAGTTAATATAAGTATAAGTTCACGAATAATCATTTTTATATATAACCAACTTAAGTATGCGGACTTGGTACGCGGGCTTAAGTACCCGGAATAAGTTTGTAACAAGTTTAAAAATTCCAGCAGAAATTCTCGGGAAGAGAACCTCCGACAGTACGCGGACCGGGTTCGCGGACTCTTGTTCTGGTTTTCCTAATCAACAAAGTACGCATACTTTGGTTCAAGAAATAAGGACTTGTACATGTATGTGTTTCCACACAATGCTTATATCCAACAATGGTTATACAATATAAACTCTCATTTCAATCATTGAAACATTCTTAGAGGACGTTATATAGTTGTTATTCAAAAACCATTTTTCGTCAAAGCCATTTTCAAGTGATTGAAACATAACATGACTTTCGTCACTAGGTAAAGATGAAATTGGTCAAAGAAAAAGCTTACCAACACATATTTCAAGAAATAGATAGGTGAGATAAACTCAGCTCAAAATAACAAATGTGTATAACCAAAGTCTATATAGCAAAACGACTTTTGTCTCAAGCTAGGAGATAGAGTAGATAGACTTTTGAGTGATAGATAAGTTCAAGTCTCCACATACCTTTTAGTCGATGAAGTTCCACCAGTTCCTTGAGTAGCTCTTCGTCTTGTATGATGATCGCCATGGAGTTCTTGAGCTCAACTACACTTTTTATCCTAGTGCGAGACTTAGATATAGTAGACTAGAAATCAAGACTTATACTTTTGATCACTAACATTGACAAACATGCTTGAGATAGCAACATATGCGAGTTCGACCGAGCCGTGCTCTAACAATCCCCCCCTTTGTAAATTTTAGTGACAAAACTATCAATACATATGGAATACAAAAATAAATAAACTTTTGTGGCTCCTATTCCACATGCCTAATCTTCAACATTACTCAAAATCTTCGTCACTTCCAAGTATTCCATTGATCCCAAAGGTTGTAAGTTCAGCATCATCGTTGTTGAAAATCCATAGCTATAACAATGAGAAAACAAAAATTCTCAATCATTGTTATATAGTGTCATAGTATTATTATACAACATCAAAGTTCAATTGTGTCACAACTTCGACAACAATACTATGGTGATATGTATCACTCCCCCTTAGTCAATACTCCATCTCACATGGAAACCACCCCCCTTACATAATGATCCGAAAACCATATGTATTTGTAGTGTGAACTACACATTAACTCTCCCCCTTTTTGTCAATAAAATTGGCAAAGGTACGAAAATGGAATCCTAATGAAAATTTCCATAGAGACATTTCATGACCAAAAGAAAGCACATATCAACTTGTTTGGATGCAATCATATAGCCGAAGCTAAATGCTTTCATCAAGGAGTTTATAAAGATACAAGATAACTCCTATAACATTCCACAGCCGCACTCCCCACAAAGATTTGGAAATTAAGCACAAGTTCAATTAAGAACCCTCCCTCATAAGATGTCATTCCCGAAAGAACAAAAAGAGCGACCTTAATTTCGAAAGAAAATAAGGATTTCTTTGGACATAAAAAATCACATACGAATATGAATTTGAATCCAAAATACTCAATTAAATTAACCACAAGAGAACCCATGATTAATTTAATCGGAAATATACAACCAAATTAACCACAAAAGGTGATAAATTTAATTGGTCATGCTCGACATAAGAGAAGTTACGGAGCCTCATAGTATATAAACATAAAATATGGATCAGTGAAGATCAATACTGCGGAATAACCAAGGATTCATTCTATTTTCCATCACTATTTGCATAATGACATACAATAGATATAATCCTAGTAAACAAAAGTTCATCTTATCTTCCATCAATATTTGCATAATGACATAATAGGCGTCAAACTTTTGTAATGTGAAAAGTTCATTCATTCTTTTATCAATACATGCATATCGACATACGAAAGACTTCACTTTTGACAAGGTATGGGACAATCATAGTTCACGGACGCAAACACACATATCCCATAATAAATTGCAATATATAAAACCATAAAGATTAATCCTGCAAAAATCATCTTCCAAACATTTTTTTTTTAGAATTTAAACAACTAAACCTAAAAACATGAAGATGAAAATGTTGGACATAGATATGTGTAATCACGATAATGGCTATTCCAAACTCTGGTTATTCTTCTAAACGAAACAAGAAAAATAGAAGATTTCCTAGATGTTAAGACCTTTGAAGAATTCTTTATCTTCCCGGAACTCCTTTTAGTCAACAGCCATTGGAACATAAGGTTCGTAAATAAATGAGTTAATATCAATAAACCTTCTTGACTGATATCGAACCAGGGCCTTCTGAATCTCATGAGTCTTAAACACAAAAGCCTTTATTTGTTGAATCTCCTTTTGCGTCTTATTTAACACTTCAAGAACATCAGAAAACTTCTGAGAGTTTGAAGGAACAACTCTAGGCTTCCTCACATTCCTTATTTTTCTTTTCAATGTCGGAGCTAATGTAGATTTCTCTTTTTCCTTCATGATTGGTGGCTTGAAAATCATATTAACATCTTTTCCATCAGAAGACATGATGCTTAGAGCATCCATAACCATATGGGTTTGTGAGAGGAAATCAAAATCTCAACAAGTATTCTTAAGATAAAAGAGGTTTCTGGGAAGGAAAAAAGAATATGGGTTTACGCAACCTTTAACAGGTTCGTGCACGCATAACTATGAACCCTAGAGAGAGTAGAATTGTCGAGAATAACCTTCCTTTATTGATAGATAGGGAATTCTAGTTTTGTACCATAAAATAAAACTAAAAAAAAAATGAAAATGAACTTTTCCTAAAGCCTGAGAGGCGCACAACATTGTCTCTTTTGATCAGGCACATGAGACAAGATTTTACAAATCAACACAATCAAGTTGTGTTGTGGTGAATAACAATTTGTCCACCGTGTTCCTCTTGAGAGGAATCCACATACCTCTGTCTATTAAAACGATTTGACCATATTTTCTTCTCTAATGGTCTTGTTTTGTCCTTGGAAACTAACTTTTAGACGAAGATAAAATCTTACATAACTCAGTAGTCTTCTGAGCAAGTTTAAGCTTGTTTGCTAATCGATTTGATATTAGTTGAAGTTTTTTGACATGTCTTAATTTGTGTTTGTACTTGTAACACTTTGATAATTCATGACCCTTGAGTGAACAATATGAGCATGTCAATCTTGAATATCGTTCAGGAATCTGAGATGTGCAAGCTGCTATACACATAGTGGTACCTGAAACATCATACACAGAGTTTCCACAAGAAATGTCAATTTTATCTTCCAGATTGGTTGAGTTTTCTTCTGAAAGAATATTGAGATTGATGTGTGTATTGCTACAATTATCAAAATCAATATTTTCACAAAGAAGTGCAACGCTTGATTTCTCGTCTTTATTAGAATCATATATGTTAGACATTTCATCAAGAGTTGTAGCAAGACCTTTGTTCCCAGTGTATTTCTTTCGATTTGGACACTCATTTGCAAAATGACCAAAGCCTTTATACTTAAAGCACTGAGGCATATCCTCATCATCAGTTTCATCAATATCCCTATTTTTAGGAAGAACACGATTATGAGGTTTATCTGACATCTTGGATTTATCTCTAGAAAACCGCTTACTTCTCTTCAAAAGAATATCCCTAAATTGTCTTGTGATCAACGAGACTGACTTGTCAAGATCTTCGTATGATAAATCAGCCTCAGAAAGGTCATCTTCAGAGATATAAACACTTTTACTTTTATAAAGTAATTTAGTGTTCTTCTGTGCTTTGAAGGAAATATCCTTTTCTAGATTTGTACGTATGCTCATGATCAAAGATCTTTAGCTTCCCAACCAGAGTATTTCTTGAAAATGTTGCAAGATTATTTTCTTCAACGATGGCATGCTTCTTAATATCGTATCTAGATGTCAACGATCTGAGAATTTTCATCACAATGTCCTTTTCAGGAATAGTCTTACCCAATGCAAAAGATGCATAAACAATTTCAGACACTTTGTGATTAAACTCATCAAACGTATTTTCATCTGCCATACGAAGGTTTTCCCAATAAGAACTTAGATTTTGAAGCCTAACTTCTTTCTCATTGGTATTTCCTTCAAATATGGTTTCTAATATATCCCAGGCTTCTTTAGACATAGTGCACATAGTCACATGGTGATGAAGATATGGGGTAATGGCATGTATGATAGCATTTAAACCGTCATAATTATGCTTTGCAGCAAGGATTTATTCTGGACTATATCTACCAATTTCCTTTGGTATAAGTACATCGCCTTCTGTATTAACTGGAGGAATATAGCCATCTACAACATGTACCCATGTTTGAAAATCACGAGCTTGAAGAAAAGCGCGCATAACAATTTTCCACCATAGGTAGTTTGAGCCATCGAAGACTGTTGGTACATTTATGGAGATAGAAATCCTATCCATAGAGTCAGATCGCTACAAACACAAACTTGTAAGGTCTTTAAACGTGTTTGCTTGCTTTGATACCAATTGAAAAAGCGGGGGTACAATAACCACACCCAATATTTCGATTAGCAATTTGTATGGACAAACTCCAATATACTTTCAAGAGAATCAACTAGACTCAATCTTAATAAAGTATATCAAAGAGTTATATCTTTCTTTTTTGATTCAATTCTTACTCAAGCAAACAAAAATCTGCGAGTCTAATTGAATACAAGAGAAATCACTTGAACGGTACCAAAGACCAATGTTCAAGGATCAATC
This sequence comes from Papaver bracteatum, assembly GCA_023529315.1. Taxonomy (NCBI): domain Eukaryota; kingdom Viridiplantae; phylum Streptophyta; class Magnoliopsida; order Ranunculales; family Papaveraceae; genus Papaver; species Papaver bracteatum. Next base: position 305,477 of record JAJJWX010004422.1, on the reverse strand, counting down.
AATTTTAATCAACAACCAAATGTCGGATTTCCAATTGATTGATTCAAACGCACAACCTTTGATATTTCAATTATATAACAAAATATAATACGAAAAAGAAATAACACATACACCAGAAATTTTGTTAACAAGGAAATCGCAAATACAGAAAAACCCCGAGACCTAGTCCAGATTGAACACACATTGTATTAAGCCGCTACAGACACTAGCCTACTACAAACTAACTTTGGTCTGGACTGTAGTTGAACCCCAATAAATCTCACACTGATCCAAGGTATAGTTGCGCTCCTTACGTCTCTGATCCCACTAGGATACTACGCACTTGATTCCTTAGCTAATCTCACCCACAACTAAGAGTTGTTACGACCCAAAGTCGAAAACTTTAATAAACAAATCTATATCACACAGAAGAGTCTACGGTAATAGATAAATCTGTCTCCCACTGAAATACCTACAAGTTTTGTTCCGTCTTTGATAAATCAAGGTGAACAAGAACCAATTGATAAACCAGACTTATATTCCCGATAAAAAAATCAGTTTTATCAATCACCTCATAATAATCTTAATCGACGCGACGAAAGAAGATATTGTGGAATCACAAATGATGAGACAAAGATGTTTGTGATTACTTTTATATCTTTCTTATCGGAGATATCAATCTCAAGCCAATCGTTATGATTGTGCTCAACATTATAGAATCAACAAGATCAGATCACACAGCTACAAGAAAGTAGTATCGTGCTGGATTCATAATCCCAATGAAGTCTTTAAGTCGTTAACCTACAGGGTCTCGGTAGAAACATAAGGTTAAAGGAGAATCGACTCTAGATAATACAACTAGTATCACACAGGAGGTGTGGGGGATTAGGTTTCCCAGTTTCTAGAGTTCTCCCTTATATAGTCTTTCAAATCAAGGTTTGCAATCAATGTTAGCTTAGTAACAAAGCATTCAATATTCATTGTTAGACGAAAACCCGATTATATTCAAGCTAATATCTTTCAACTGTTAGATCGAAAACTTAGCTTGTTACACACAAATGAAATGCACATTTTAGGTTTGTGTAACCGTACCCAAACATGTACATTTGTTGGTTCAACAATAGTTAACCAAATTGCTAGCCATATGGGCACTTTCATATTAACCATATTTTTCTTCACCATAACTAGTTCAAATGACTCAAATGAACTAGTTAGAGAGTTGTTCAATTGCTTAGATCTTATAGAAGTATACAAGACATAATCTAAGCAAAAACGATTTGATTCACTCGAATCGATTCATGAACTTTACAGCCACGGTTTGCAAACTTGCATTCCTTAGTTAATATAAGTATAAGTTCACGAATAATCGTTTTTAGATATAACCAACTTAAGTATGCGGACTTGGTACACGGATTTAAGTACCCGAAATAAGTTTGTAACAAGTTTACAAATTCCAGCAGAAATTATCGGGAAGAGAACCTCCAATAGTACGTGGACTGGGTTTGCGGACTCTTTTTCCGGTTTTCCTGATCAACAAAGTACACATACTTTGGTTCAAGAAATAAGGACTTATACATGTATGTGTTTCCACACAATGCTTATATCCAGCAATGGTTATATAATCTAAACTCTCATTTCAATCATTGAAACATTCTTAGAGGACGTTATATAGTTGTTATTCACAAACCATTTTTCATCAAAGCAATTTTCAAGTGGTTGAAACATAACATGACTTTCGTCACTAGGTAAAGATGAACTTGGTCAAATCAAAAGCTTACCAACACATATTTCACAAATATATAGTCGAGATAAACTCGGCTCGAAATATCAAATGTGTATAACCAAAGTCTATGTAGCAAAACGACTTTTGTCTCAAGATATGAGATAGAGTAGATATACTTTTGAGTGATAGATAATTTCAAGTCTCCACATACCTTTTATTCGATGAATTTCCACCAGTTCCTTGAGTAGCTTTTCGTCTTGTATGATGATCGCCATGGAGTTCTTGAGCTTAACTACACTTTCCATCCTAGTCCGAGACTTAGCTATAGTAGACTAGAAATTAAGACTTAAAGTTTTGATCACTAACATTGACAAACATGCTTGAGATAGCAACGCATGCGAGTTCGACCGAGCAGTGCTCTAATAACAATAATAGGCATAACTTTTAGTGTCAAAAGTTTATTATATATTTTTATCAATATTTGCATAATGACATATAATAGATTTAAATTTTGAGCATATATGGGACAACCATAGTTCACGGACGCAAACACACATATCCCATAACAAGTTGCAATATATAAAACTATAAAGATTAATACTGCAAAAATAATCTTTGCCCTTAGAAGGTAGAATCAATCTTTTTCGCACAGATTTACACCAAGAAAAGCTACCAAAGGCGTATAAAAATATTTTCTTAACAAAGAAGAACATACAAAGTCATTAACGACCATGCACCATAGTTCACAAAAGATAATTGTGAATATTCAAGAATCCCATAGCAATGCGTACTATTGCCCATTCTTGAATTTCCTTCTTTGTGATTCACCAACAATATTCTTGTTAAAGCTACAAATGAGCTTAGAAGAGTAGTACTCCAAGAATCCAAGTGCCCAAATCCAAGAGAAGTTGAACAAGTGCGACGAAATGGAGCAAAACACTCAAAAACAAGAGATGGGATACCAATCTTAACTCATCCAAATTCAAGAATTATCATCTCCATTTTAAAGAGAATTCAAATAGGAAGAGAATTCAAAAATAATGAGGTCATTCCGAGTTCGTACGAAGAAGTTACGGCCAAAATAATTTTACCGAATAACGACGTCTATAGGGAAGTATGCATACCGGTTTGCAAACGAAATTTCATGACCTGAAGCAGTATACAAATGGGTTTGCGTACTATAATCCCTGGATTTTGATTTTAAATGATGGTATGCATACCTGGTATGTGTACCATGAAGTTCAAACATCCCGAACTACTATTTTCATACCTAAACATTTAAGAACCTTAAACACAGATCAAGTCAGGTAGAAATGAATGATAAGAAAAGTACATGGATCATTATAAGTACTCTAAGAAAATAAAAACACAAATCTTTCTCAAGTTTATAGACATACCTTTTTAGAAGAATCCAATCGAATTCTACAGCTTTACCGAACATAATCTGTGCTCCCTAATTCTTGTGCTTCCCTCACCGTATACATAACAGGGCATTCCTTGGTGAGGATGCACTTACAACTCAATCAAGTTGAGTTGAGGTGAACAATGTCTTGCTCAACACAAGTAACTCTAAAAAAAAAATTCGTAACTATGAATTTTTTACCATATATAGTTTTTGGCTTATGCAGTTTCACTTTTGGATTATCATGAAAGAGATCGATTTTAGAACCTTTCACATCCAAACCCATCTTTCCAAAGAACTTCGTAAGTTCCAACATCATGGATATTGTCTTCTCCATAGTCATGGAATTTTCTCGGAGATCATTCCTTTTCACACTCAAAGTATCATAGGCTTTCTTTGGTATCCACTTCTGAGTGTGTTTAGGAACAATATGAACCTTCTTCCCATTACTCTCTTCTAAATTTATCGAAAGAGAATTGGATTGACTATTCTTTTGCAAGTTAGTTTTTCTCCAATTGGGAGCATCGGATCTTGTCTTCGTATTTACAAAGTTATCCTTTTGATAACCATTACAATTGTGAAAAGGATTCGTATGACGTTTATAGGCAAGTCTAGGTTTATTACAACACTGATTCATTTTCCTAAAGGTTGGATAGTTACAACCTGTAACGTTAAGGGGATTAGTCTTACATATGATCTTGGTTTCATAACTTCTTGTGATGTCTAAACAAGAACATCATAAAGTTTTTCATTCCTTATACGGAAAATACATCTCCTTTCCAAGTGACCTTTATTTCCGCAATAGTGGCAAACATAAGAAATGTTCTTATCTCGATCCATGTATGCTGACTTTGGAGGTTGATATACATTGGTCTTTCGAACTTTAACTGCCGGTGAAGGTATTTCACTTTTTCCATCAGTGGAAACCTTTTGTTGAGAATAATCACTAGCCTTGAAATTTTTTACCTCTTTGCTAATATTTGGAGCATTTATTCCCTTATAGCCCAATCCTCGTGTATCACGATGATTTTTACTTACTCCTAGTATACTGGTTAATTTGCTTGAACTAGTGTTATACTTTTTCAAGTCATCTTCCAACATCTTGATTTTATCAAGAGAAACAGCTAAATCAGCCTCAAGAAATTTTTCTCGAGTGAGATAAGCGTTTTCTCAGTCATCAAAACTTGTTTGTTGGGAGTTATTCCTTACTTCAGCTTATGCAAGTTTCCCTTCCAACAAGAAGTATTTTTGATAAACATTATTACATTCAAGTGACTTTCTACTCAGGTTTTCCTCGAAATCTTTGAGGACCGACCATAAAGACCTTCATAACACCTTTTCAATTTTTGTTTTCTTGACAGAGAGGAGTCAGAATACGTATGACAAGAGAAGTTGTCAACTTCTTCTTTTCCAACGAATTTAATAACTTAACATACTCTGAGATTTCCTCATCAACATCTCTATCAATATCTGAATCACCTTCATCAAAAATTGATATTGACTTAGATGTGATAGTTCTCTCAGGTGAATCCAAGCTTTCATAATCATCTGGTAATTTCCGAACTAGTACGTTATTAGCGATAGACACGTCCATAATAATCAGATCGCTTCAAACATATACTTATAAGGTCTTAAACGTGTTTTCATGTTCAGATACCAACAGAAAAAGTGAGGGTCTAACAACCACACCCAATATTTCGTTTTGGCAATCTGTACGGACAAACTCCAATATACTTTTAAGAGAATCAACTAGATAGTCAGACTTAATCTTTAGAAAAGTATATCAAAGAGTTATATCTCAATTTCTCAATTCAATACACAATCAAACAAATAAGAATTTGCGAGCCCGATTGAATAAGAGAAATAACTTGGACGATATCACAAACCAATATCCAATTGTCAATCAATTCAATCAATAAAACATAAGGCCGGATTCAAGAACTGATTGAACTTAATGCACAACCTATGATATTTCAATTATATAAACAAATATAATGTAGAAAATAAATAACATGGACACCAGAAATTTTGTTAACGAGGAAACCGAAAATGAAGAAAAACCCTGGGACCTGGTCCAGATTTGAACACCACACTGTATTAATCCGCTACAGACACTAGCCTACTACTAATGAACTTCAGACTGGAATATAATTGAGAACTAAACAATCTCACACTGATCAAGGTACAATTGTGCTCATTACGTATATAAACCCCGACAGGATTCTACGCACTTGATTCCCTTAGCTGATCTCACCAAAAACTAAGAGTTTCTACGACCCAAAGTCGAAGACTTGATAAACCAATCTGTCTCACTCAGAAAAGTCTATTGATATAGATAAATATGTCTCCTATAGAAATACCTATGAGTTTTGTTATGTCTTATGATAAATCAAGGTGGATAGGAACCAATTGATAAACCGGACTTATATTCCCGAAGAACAGACAAGTATTATCAATCACCTCATAATAATCTTAATGATGAGATGAAGATGTTTATGACTTCTTTTGATCTTACCTATCAGAGATAAATCTCAAGCAAATATTAGAAAAGATAATACTCAATCACGATAGTATAAGTAAGATTAGAACACATAATTATAAAGAAAATAGTTGGGTCTGGATTCATAATCCCAATGAAGTCTTTAATTCATTAACCTACATGGTTTTGGAATAAACCTAAGGTTAAAGGAGAATCGACTCTAGTCGCAACTAGTATCACACAAGAGGTGTGGGGATTAGGTTTACCATTTACTAGAGTTCTCTCTTATATAGTCTTCAAATCAGGGTTTGATAGATTTGGTACAAATAAATCAATACTCACCGTTAGACGAAACCTGATCTAAGAGCCAAGCTAACTTTGCCTGAAACCAAGGAAATATCTCTCCACCGTTAGATGGTCTTAGCTTGTTACACACAAATGAAATGTACCTTCATTTAGATATGGATAATTGTACCTAAATGTGTATAGTAGGTTGGCTCTTACACACAAATGAAATGTACCTTCATTTCAATACGGATAACTGTACCTAAACGCGTACAATAGGTTGGCTCAACAATAGTTAACCGAAGTTAGGCATATGAACACTTTCATATCAACCTTATTCATCTTAACCACAACTAGTTCAAATGACTGAAATGAAACTAGTTATAGAGATGTTCAATTATTTATATTCTTATAGAAGTATACAAGACACAATTGAAACAAAATCGGTTTGATTCACTCGAATCAATTCATGAACATTATAGCCACGGTTTGCAAAAGATAAAATTCCTTATTATATAAATGTATTAGTTCATGGGACAACCGATTCTAGAACTTAACCCACTCAAGTATGCTAATGGGTACGCATACTTAAGTAGCCGGACTTGGACTGTGTCCGACAGTACGTGAATGGGTACGCATTTTATCACACATCCAAAACATCAGTTGAATTCAGTACGCGTACGGGTATGCATACAATAGATCTTGGACTTCAACTGAGTTTTCCAGTACGCGTACGGGTATGCATACCAAGGCTCTCAGACTATACCTGACCTCGCAAGTATGCATACGGGTATGCATGCTACATCGTTCTTGGATCAACATATATGCAAGTACGCATACTATGTCTATAATCCAATTATGGTTAAGTGTTCGAAACTCTATTTCAATCATTGAAACATTCTTAGAGGATGACAATAGTTGTGTAGGATCAGAATATCGCCACAGCAATATTCTTACGAAATTATTAACAACATTTCTGTGAGTTCTTCAACAACACACTGCGATCACCGCAGAATAATTCAAAGAATGACGTAATAAACAACGACAACATAAAACATGAGAAAGATATGAAGATTTTGTAGTTAGAGAGAATTCTCGCAAGCACAAGGCGGGAGCTCGCGAGAGTAAGGCAGGAAATGAAGATTTTGTGGTTATAGAAGAGTCTCGCGAGCACGATAACAGATCCTGCGAGCACGATAGAAGATCTCGCGAGCACGATAGCAGATCTCGCGAGCACGTTAGCAGATCTTGCGAGCACGATAGCAGAGCCTGCGAGGAGCATAGCAGAGCCTGCAAGGAACATATCAAAAATCCTAAAAAAATGAGAAATATGAGTTGAATATGAGATGTCACCCACCATGAAGATACCTATATAAAGAGAAGAGCAAGAGAGAGAAGGGGGAGGGGGGACACAATTTGAGGATAGAGAGAGATATTTTGCAGAGAGATTTCTAGAGAGAGAATGTATTTTTCTTTATCATCCTCTTCCCCAAAACCATATTTAGAACTCTATTAGTGGAGATTATCAATGTAAAATCAAATGTAAATTTAATAATCCTAGTGAAGAATCATGGATGTATATCAAATTGATCGAACCATGTAAAAAATCTTGGTGTCCGTTTATAATTTTAGCAATTTTACTACCATTTCTATATGTAGATCTAGAAATTAATATCAAGATATGATAAGGGGTGTGTTGTAGGATTTCCTGCAACTACATTTTGGCGCTAGAAACAGGGACTGCAGTGGATTAGATTGAAGAAAATAAAGAGAGGTTGTCAATTGTTAAGGGTGGATTAAAGAGAAAATTACGAAGGAAAAATTCGATCAACAGACAACAAGTGATGTTAGAAGTTTGGTGAAATTAAATAAAAGAGAATTACAAAGTACAAGATATGCTCATGAAAATCGGTGGGGAAGATATTCAACAAAGGGAAATTGGTCAAAATATACACCAACAATTGATTCATGAAGACCAATTCTAAAACTCCAGATCTTGTGATTTTAAAACGTTTTAGACAAAAAATTTCATGAATATTTGATTTTGTTATTCATCAAAATTTCATGGATATCTTAAAACTCCAGAAAACTTTGTTTACAAAAACCAATCAACTTATCTTGAAAACGTTAAATGTTGAAATTTGGATTTAATTTAAAGATTCAAATGACAAATATTAATTTCTTTTTTTGGTTTGATGTTACAGTAAATAATTGAGAACAATCTCATAAAACAGGTCAAGATATCTCCATACTAGTGAAAATGTCAATCCCAGCAAGCAGATTCATCTAATTTGTAGAACTTCAAATTTGACAAATCAGTTGGCACAAAAGGGAAATATTTGAGAAATTCGCAAGAGGCATCTAACGTCAAATCAATCGCAGCAGCAATGACAGCCTGAGAGCAACAACAATAAATCATTAATTAGTTAACATTTGCCAGCAACACATTTATCGTATCAGCACATTTGCCAAAAACGATAACAACATTGAGTGAAGACCAACATCGGCGATAACGATAAAACAAATAAGAAAGCAAATAAGTTCATGATCCATCAGCAAGGGAGTTACTGCGAGGTGCTTGCTGTTACTTTAGAAGAAATAGTGATGTCTTTAGAGGAAGTCAATATAGTATGGCGAGAGGATCACTTTTGAAGAAACAAGATTTTGCGAAGAACGAAATTAACAGCGAAGAAATACCATTCCATCGAATAGAGGATATGAAAAAAAGTAGAGCTAAAGACAAAAGCGAGCTGACAAATCAACTAAAATAATACTAAGGGCATCTTGACAAAAACAACTCCAACAACATCAACTTAAATTGCAAAGCATTACCAACAGGATGAACAAATTAACATCCAAAGGCGAACAAAACCAGATTCTTGTGGTTGAAGTCAAAAACTAAGGAGGAAATAACAATAAAGTTAATGAATTGAAGAGTATAAGACTCACTTTAGAAGAACACTACAGCAAAATCGACGAACAATAGGGAAGTGAACAGCGCAAAGACATTCGTAGGTGAAGAAATTAGCGTATATAGGAGGAAAATATCGTTATATAGAAGATCCTACGAAGCTTGAAATGAAAATTAAGAGTGCAGCTGCTGAGCTTAAACAAACCCATGTTGATAGGAACATTGTACGTAAGCTCACACCTGCAGAACGCCGTGAGAAAAAAGAGAGGAATAACTCCATTAAAAGATACGGAATGCTGATGCTTAAGAGAATAAACTGGGGCTGAGTCTGTCAGAAATGAAGAAGAGAACAATATGGATGAAAATAATGACAAATCAGTGAACAAATGTGCGCTTGTGTAGCAGGAAAGCGTAGCTACATCAAGTTTCAATAGATTTGCTGATTCACGAGTGCAAAACTGAAGCTGCTACTAGGAAATACTTCGCTGATACTGGGCGAAGAAGATCACTTCAAACTCGTCAGTTACTCAAAATTTCGCAGCATCTGCGAGGGTAAAGATCCACTCTGCGAAGAAAATAGTAGTTCATAAGGTTGGCATGTCACATCAGTTAGCAACAAGGAAGGTGAAAACTGGTCAGCAATGTAAGTGAATGTGAGTTCTTATCATAAACGCAACGAAGCAAGAGGAGGAGATTCTATAAAGAACTAAGGGCAGTAATCAAGAGAATATTGTAGTTACCAGCGAAGAGAAGAATGCAGTTACCTTTCCTCAGCCAAATTAACTACATCACTTGCGAAGGAATGAAACACAAGCCATTCGCAACACCTCAAGAGAAAATATGAAAAGCAAGGAGTTCCAGCTGAAGAGAATGAGTTTTCCAAAGCCATCATTCAGATTTAATACTTCGCAACATCAAGATAATGGCATATTAAGTAACCTGCGAGTATAACTAGTATGGACAATACATATGCGAAGAAACGTGAAGACAAGAAAAAGAAGAGCAGCAAAGTGAATTAGGCAAAACGACATCAACAACATATTAAAAGAAAGTTCACGCAACAGAATAGCTCAAAACAAATAATTAATCATGCTGACTGCTATACATCTAGAAAATGGATGAGAATATCGCAGGTTCCTCTAGCCCGGAGTTTATTCCACTACCATTATTATCATTTATCTTAAGCTACAATCACGCAGAGATGAGAGGACTTGGAGAAACTAAACGGGAGTTCAGAAACGAAGTATGAGTTGCGATAGAAGTCCGCAGTGAAGCTGGAATAGAAGTTTTCTTAGCTTAATAAATCACTTCATCGATCAATCTAGTGCACACCAACCAATCTATTTCTCAACAACAAAAGAAATCAATCCACATCAGTTCGAATCAACAATCAGTTTGCACTAATCAATATCTGCCAAGTTATAACTCTTGCGAAGAGAAAGAAAGGGAAAATTTCTTACAGATCCTGAAAAGAATGAAACGAATATTGTTATACATTACTATTGTGTAATCTTTAGTTTCATTAAGATACTGTTAATCATTAACTGAAATTCACAGGAGCAAAGAAACCGATCAACAGGAGACCAAAGAACAAAGCTGCCAAAGAACTGAAAATAACCCGTCAGCGAAGACTACTCAGCTGAAGATTATGAAGCAAGTTAACCCATGAAGATTTCATCTGGGCAGAGAGAGATTTTCTAGCATAACCCCGGACTCTTGGCGAAGAATTCAACAACAAACTTTTGCATTAACAGCTTAACATGCAAGCTGTAGCAGACTAAGGATAGCAGCAACATCAAATATCTTCCGAAGCACGAGGACAAAATAAAAATTACAAGTTAAGACACCGCAAAAGGAAGATCAAAAAGTAAAGATGTATAAGGAAAAGAAGTAATAAGAGGATGGAAAGATGATTTTCTTTCACAAACGGAAGCTGTAACAATTGGTTAGCGGCGAGAAGAAGAAGCTTAATATCGCAAGATCGAGTCTCACCGCAGCAATATTTTTTCACGATTTTTCTAAAGTTGCATGACGAGAGGATAATAATAGTAATATGACGATAGTATAACTTTCGATCTCAAACAGAAGCTAGCACAAATGGTCAATAGCAAAGCTAAGTAGTTCAGTATCGCAGGTTCGAGTCCCTCGCCAAGAATATTATTATTTTTTACTCATTTTTGAACTTCAAGGAGCGAAGAAATGGAGTAATATATCAGAACTAGGCCTTTCTTTCGCAAGTAACAAGTAGCCCAAACGATTAGAGAAGGAGTATGCAAACTAGAGGACTTGGGTTCGAATCTCCCTACTCGCAGAGAATTTTTTGCTTCACAAAGAGACGTTTATTATGCAAAGAAGAAAGTTGGTGGTTATTTCGCAAGTTAATTTCGCAAGAGGGGATTAGAACAATTGGTATGGTGCGAGAGTATGCAAGAGGCAGATCAAGAATTCATTTCTCATTTCTTCTCAATTCACAAGCAAATCAAATACTTCGCGAGAGACGGCAGCAACAGAAAATCGCATGAAAGCTAAGTACCATTTTCCTTGAATATTTTATTTACAGAAAATAAAAGATTTTTTTGATTTATTTTACAAAAAGCGATACAATCGCAAGATTTCAAAAAACATTTCTAAAATTTCTAATATTACAAAAGATTTCAAAATAAAATAAAATAAAATAATAATAATAATAATACCAAAAGCGATATAATTGCAAGATTTCTAAAATTTCTAAGATTTCAAACATTTCAAAGATTTTTGATTTGATTGAAAAGAGCGATACATTCGCAAAAATTTAAAGATTTCAAATTTTTTCAAAGATTTCAAAGATTACAGAAAATGAAATTATCACAAAGATTTCTAAGATTTCAAAAAAAAAATTGATTTAATTTCCAAAAAAGCGATACCCTCGCAAGATTACAAAGACTTCAAAATCACAAAAAACCGATAAAATTCAATTTATATATTTCTCTAGAAAATTTATTTTACAGAAGATTTTTTATTTAAAAACGTGATACAATCGCAAGATTTCAAAGATTTCTCTAGAATATTTCTTTTTCAGAAAGAGATTTTTGATTTAACAATGCGATACAATCGCAAGATTTCAAAGAATATTTCTAAGATTTCAAAAGATTTTAAAGAATATTTACTTCAAATATGATTATGAGAATGAAAGAAGAAATGACAGAAATGAAAGAATTGACAGAAATGAAAGAATGAAGAAACGCGAGAATATCGCGAGAAATGCGAATAAAATTTCGCAGAGACATAAGAATGGGACGAACATTTATGGCGTGCACCCTAGTTCGCGAATAAAATTTCACAAGAGGCAAATGTAAGACCTAATAGTGCGTCATATAAGGGGGTATCTGATTGCATGGCTCAGGGGTAAGGTTATACCGCTGCTGGATCCTGAGTCATGGAGAGAAAGGGGTCCATCTCTTTGAGATACCTATCCAGGAGAGGTACCTTGGATTTCCAACTATATAAGGTTATACCCTGGTTGGACGACCGAGGGTCTCTTCTAAGAGGTGCAGAGTATGACCAAGGCGCCGAGGTACACGGTTGAGCCAAGAGTGCCTAGGACGGACGAACCTACCCTTTCAAGTCTTGGATATGATGCACTTGTCCCAAAGAAAACCCCACTTAGGGTGCAGTCTTGTAACTATAAGCCATATAGGCATAAAGGACAAGAGGCTGCGAAAACAACTGGTTGTTGGAAAATCTGGATGGGAGGAGCTAGTCTTGTATGGCCGATGTGCCCTCCTTGAAGGGGAAACCAGGGGGAAGATAAGGGCGGCACCCTCCATTAGGGAGCTGATAAGTGTCTTAAGACGACAATGTCATGGGACTTTATGCTCGCAAGAACATTTAGGCCTGTCATATTGTCACGTGACGAATATTATACAGAGGCAACAAGCCATAAAAAGAGAAAAAGTTAAGATGAGATCAATGGGTTTTTACATGAAAATGTAAAGACGTCCTGCGATTTCATCGCAAGACTGCAATGTCATGAGGCTTTGATCTCGTAAGGGAACTTATACTTGTCATATTGTCGCAATACAATCAAAAGAATAAAGATAAGGCAAGATCAATGGGTCAATACATGCAAATGTAAAGACGTCCTGCGATTTTGTCGCAACAAGAAAAATTGGCAAAATAAGACCTTTAACTAGGAAGGCAAAATAAGACCAATAGAATAATCTCAAACATTAATTATTTTCTTTTAAGAACGCAAGACAGATTTATTCATCGCAACAGAGAAAGAAAGTACTATTCAGAATCTCCCAGAAGTATTGTTCAGAATTTCTCAGAAGTATTATTCAACGTCTCTCAACAGCAATATTTCATAAGCTCGCAGTACTATTCACGTCACTATTTCATAATCTCGCAGAAACATTCAGAAACTTGCAAACTCATTCAGCATATCGCAGACTATTCCAGAATTTCGCAGGAGAAGTGATTATTTCGCAGAATATGATTATTTTATCGAATAATGCAGAGGCAATTCGTTCATTTAACATTTTCTCAAGGATTCTACCTTCATAGATAAAAAAACAGAGGCAACTATGGATTATCAAGAAAATATTTTATGTTCTTTATCTACTCGGCAAGAATCATTTCCAAAATGGACAAGAATTTTCACCAGAAATGAAGTAATAATTTCAAGCAATACTTATGACTTTCATTCAAGGACGGATACTTCTTATATTTTGAGGATTGAGTACTTCTAATATTTCTTCAAGGATACTTAATACTTTCATTCAAGAGTTAATACTTCTTATTTACTTAGCAAAGATATGGAACTTCACAAAAGAATAGAGGCAAGTACGTACTTTTCAAGTCCAGTATTCTTTCGCTCGTTCCTTCATCAACAAAGATCAAAGACTATTACAACAACTGGTTTTTCCTTAAAGAACGCTCTTCAAGAAATATTCAAGAAAAAAGAGGCAAGATGTAAGATCAGAATATCGCCACAACAATATTCTTACGAAATTATTAACAATATTTCTATGAATTCTTCAACAACACACTGTGAGCGCCGCAGAATAATTCAAAGAATGACGTAATAAACAACGACAACATAAAACATGAGAAAGATATGAAGATTTTGTAGTTAGAGAGAATGCTCGCGAGCACAAGGCGGGAGCTCGCGAGAGTAAGGCAGGAAATGAAGATTTTGTGGTTATAGAAGAGTCTCGCGAGCATGATAACAGATCCTGCAAGCACGATAGCAGATCTCACGAGCACGATAGCAGATCTCGCGAGCACGATAACAGAGCCTGCGAGGAGCATAGCAGAGCCTGCAAGGAACATAGAAAAAATCCTAAAAAAATGAGAAATATGAGTTGAATATGAGCTGTCACCCACCATGAAGATACCTATATAAAAAGAAGAGCAAGAGAGAGAAGGGGGGGACACAATTTGAGGAGAGAGAGATATTTTGCAGAGAGATTTTTAGAGAGAGAATGTATTTTTCTTTATCACCCTCTTCCCAAAACCAGATTTAGAACTCCATTAGTGGAGATTATCAATGTAAAATCAAATGTAAATTTTAACAATCCTAGTGAAGAATCATGGATGTATATCAAATTGATCGAACCATGTAAAAAATCTTGGTGTCCGTTTATAATTTTAACAATTTTACTACCATTTCTATATGTAGATCTAGAAATTAATATCAAGATATGATAAGGGGTGTGTTGTAGGATTTCCTGCAACTACAAGTTGTTTTCACAAACTATTAGCATCAAAGCTATTTTCAAGTGATTGACATAATCAATACAAAACATTTTGAGTCTACATCAAATAAGATGTTACAAGGTGATTTTCATATGATCATCTTTTGACTTTCGTCAAGAACATAAGATGAACTTGGTTAAAGCAAAAGCTTACCAACACATATTTCGAGAAATATGTAAGCGAGTTAAACTTAGCTCGAAATATCAAATGTGTATAATCGAATACTATATAGATATACGACTTTTGTCTCAATATAGGAGATAGAGTAGAAATAGACTTTCCGAGTGATAGATGAGTTTCAGTCTCCACATACCTTTTGTTGATGAAGTTCCACAAGCTCTCCTTAGTAGTTCTTCATCTTCAATTGATGAATGCCGTGAAGTCTAAATCTCAACTACACAATCTATCCTAGTCCGGGACATAGCTATAAGTATACTAGAAATCAAGATTTATAGTTTTAATCACTAAACTTGACAAACAAGCTTGAGATAGCAACGCTTGTGAGTTTGACCGAGCAGTTTTCTAACAGTTGGGATTATATGTTGAGAGCCCAAGTATTTTTCACCGAGATCCATTTTGTTCATCTTAAGCATCTTCGATATATCCTCACAAGCTTCATCACTTAAATTTTTACTGAAAAATACACTAGATTTCTCAAGATTAATCAGAAATTTCCCTGAAGAAGAAGTGAATTTCTTGATAATTTCCATAGATTGTTGGCATCTCTACCACTAGACTTTGTGAATATAATGCAGTCATCTGTAAACAACAAGCGGGAGACTGCAGGTCCATATTTGGTTAGTCTGACAACTTCAATTAGCTTTTCTTGTGTTGCATTGGATAAGAGCCTTCTGAATATTTTCATACAAAGAATAAGTAAATATGAAAATTGTTAGAGCACTGCTCGGTCGAACTCGCATGCGTTGCTATCTCAAGCATGTTTGTCAATGTTAGTGATCAAAACTATAAAGTCTTGATTTCTAGTCTACTATATCTAAGGTCTCGGACTAGGATAAAAAGTGTAGCTGAGCTCAAGAACTCCATGGCAATCATCATATAAGACGAAGGACTACTCAAGGAACCAATGGATCTTCATCGACTAAAATGTATTTGGAGACTTGAACTTATCTATCACTCAAAAGTCTATTTACTCTATCTCCTATCTTGAGACAAAAGTCATTTTACTATATAGACTAAAGATATGCACATGTGACATTTCGAGCTGAGTATATCTCGCTTATCTATTTCTCGAAATGTGTGTTGGTAAAGCTTTCGCTTTATCCAAGTTCATCTTTGCCTAGTGACGAAAGTCATGTTATGTTTCAATCACTTTGGAAATTTCTCTAACGAAAACTAGTTTGTGAATAACAACTATATGACGTCCTCTGAGAATGTTTCAATGATTGAAATGAGAGTTTATACAATATAACCATTGGGGGATATAAACATTGTTGTGGTAACACATATATGTATAAGTCCTTAGCACTTGAACCGAAGTTTGCGAACTTTGTTGATCAAGTGAAAACCGGAACTTGAGCAGTCAACCCAGTCCGCGAATGTTCGTAGTTCTCGAACCCGAGAATTTATGCTGGAGTTGTAGTCCGTTTTCAGTCCGCGAACTGACGGAAGTTCTAAAACCCGAGAATTTCTGCTGAAGTTTGTGAACTCCAACCGGTTATGTGAGTCCGCGAACTTGAGTGGTTATGTTTAAAAATGATGTTCATGAACTTATTTAAATTACCTAAGGAATGCTATTGCAAATCGTGCCTTAATAGTTCATGAATCGATCCGAGTGAATCACATCGTTTTTGCTTCAATTGTGTCTTGTATAGTACATAAGATCTCATATCAATTGAACAACTCTCTAACTAGTTCATTTGAGTCATTTGGACTAGTTATGGTGAAGAAGAATATGATTGATATGAAAGTTATCATTTGGCTAACCATTTGGTTGACTAATATTGAACCAACTATTGTACACGTTTGGGTACCGTTACACAAACCAAAAATCGTCAAGTACATGTGTGTATGGCAAGATAAGTTTTCGATCTAACGGTTGAGAGATATTAGCTTGTATCTAATCAGGTTTTCATCTAACGGTGAATGTTGAATGTTTTATAACTAAGCTAACATTGATTGCAAACCCTGATTTGAAAGACTATATAAGGAAGAGCTCTAGCAACTGGGAAACCTAATCCCCACACATTCTATGTGATACTAGTTTGCTAAGCTAGAGTCGATTATCCTTTAACCTTTGGTTTTCTTCTTTTAAAATCAGGTTAACGACTTAAAGACTTCATTGGGATTGTGAAGCCAGGACGATACTACTTTTCTTGTAGTTGTATGATCTGATCTTGTTGTTTCTATCATATGAGTACAATTGTAATAATTGGCTTGAGATTTATATCTCTGATAGGCAAGATATAAAAGTAATCACAAACATCTTCGTCTCATCCTTTGTGATTCCACAATATCTTTTTTCGTTGCGTCGATTAAGACTATTGTGAGGTGATTGATAAAACTGAGCTATTCTTCGGGAATATAAGTATGGTTTTATTGATTTGTTCTTGTTCACCTTGATTTATCAAAAGACGGAACAAAACTCATAGGTTTAATCGTGGGAGACGAATTTATTTATCTTGTAGACTTTTCTGTGTGAGACAGAATTGTTTGCTAAAGTCTTCGACTTTGGGTCGTAGCAACTCTTGGTTGTGGGTGAGATCAGCTAAGGGAATCAAGTGCGCAGTATCCTACTAGGATCAGAGGCGTATGAGCATAATTGTACCTTGGATCAGTGTGTGATTGATTGGGGTTCAACTACAGTCTAGACCGAAGTTAATTGGAGTAGGCTAGTGTCTTTAGCGGCTTAATACAGTGTATGTTTAATCTGGACTAGGTCCCGGGGTTTTTCTGCATTTGCGGTTTCCTCGTTAACAAACTTATGGTGTCTGTGTTATTTATTTTCCGCATTATATTTTGTTATATAATTGAAATAATACAGGTTGTGCGTTGTTCAATCGATTAGAATATCCGACCTATTGGTTGTTGATTTAAATCGATTGACACTTGGATATTGGTCTTTGGTACCATCCAAGTTATCTCTCTTTGATTAGACTCGTGAATCATATTTGCTTGAGTAAATCAAATCGAGAGATTGAGATAATAACTCCTTGAGTATTTTCTATTGATTGAGTCTAGTTGATTCTCTAGAAAACAACTCGGAGTTGTCCAAATAGATTTCTAATCGAAATATTGGGTGAGGTTGTTAGACCCCCGCTTTTTCAATTGGTATCAGAGCAAGCAAACACGTTAAGACCTTACTAGTATGTGTTTGTGGCAATCTGAGTCTATGGACGAAATCTCGTTTGCGCATACCAAAATATCTCCTAAAGCTTTTGAGTATGTCAAGTGTCTTGAAAACACCTCAAAGGATTACTCCTTAGTTGATTCTTCCGAATCCAGAGGTAGAAAGAATGCTCAATGTGATAATGACAGTTCTTTCTCACATGAGACATGTGACACTCTGGCAAAGGCTGAAAAGGAGCTCACCAGAATTTCAAAACATACATCTGAAGATATTGATTTTAATAATCATGATTAGCTCATTGATGAATTTGAAAAGTTTCTTGATCGAGAACGTGATCTATACAATATCATTAAGTCCTTCTCTAAGAATATTGAGAAACTACTCTTCCACATGAAAAGATTAGTACTCTTGGGGATATTATTAAAGAGGACTCAATTAGAGAAAAATGGTTGATCGAGACTCATTCATCAGATCTCAACAGACTTCGTTCTGAAAAAGAGAAACTATGTGCATATCTTACTCTAGCCCATGAACAGTGCAAATCCTTAGAAAAGGAAAACTTTGTCTTAAGGAGAAAATCCTATGTACAAACTAACTCTCGTGACGTTCTGTACAATACAAAGTATTCTCCAGAAGAAGATTGTGTCAAGAAAAGTTTACATAACTTACAATCTTCTCATATGGCTATGGAGTTTAAACAGGTGCCAGTTATTACTTCTCCTCCGCGAACCTGTACTTTTTATGGGAAAAAGAATCACTATGCTATCCATTATTTTGTAAGAAGGAAACAAATTTCTAAGCTTCATAATTTGCTTCTCTTCACTGTCAATGGAACAAATAGTCAGTCGACTAACGCAGTGAATCGTATGCCCACAAGAAATCAGAAACCTTATAAGAATGATCTCTATTCTAGAAATCAGTTAGGGCTCAAGTGCATTCTGGCATAAATTCTTGTGTTGCTAACAAAAGGATTTCCTGTACTTATAAGGATGTTTCTGATAAACCTAAACCTAGGAAATGGATGCCTATCTATTTTGATCCTCTTGAACCCATTGCAACAGGTCCTAGACTTAGTCCTCAGAGATAGCCATCTGATGGATTTGTTGAAAACGCTATGTTTTATCCTTCAGGGATGGATACCAATCGAAGAAAGGCAAAGAAAACAAAGATCAAACTGACTGATGATATATACAAACCTTTTCTCGATAAGCACAGTGGGACTAGTTTCCACCCAATCACCTGATTTCAGGTATTTTTTTTCTTGTTTAGAGCTTGAGAGATGCAAGGAAAATTATTGAGAAATACTCAAGTATGTTGTATAGTATTTCAGTTTGAGTTTTGAGATTACCAGTCCGCGAACGCCTGTGACCTCCTCCCGTGAACTCTTAGCGTTTGAATTAGAGATTATTACTCTCATTCACGAACGCATATATATTCCTATATTGTGTGTTTATTCCTTAAACTGCTATGAAGATCTCTGCAAGATCTCAAGAGATTGTGTGTCTTTATATGGAGGAAGGAAAACATGAACGTGAATCAATTCAAGAGCTTGTTATAAAGAAGATGCTTGAAAGAAAGGATCATAACTCCTGGATTGATGATTATGTCAAGGATTTAACTTGTTTTCAGAACGATTCAAAGGTCGAGTTTGCAAATCTTCAGTTACAAATAAACCAACTTATTGATGGTCAGGCCAGAATTCTTGCTAATCAGAACATTCTGATACGAAATCAGAAGAAGCTTATCATGGATTGTCCCAAAGCCAGACAGCTTGCTCGGGTGGTTAATCGCAAAGTTAGTGTTCTGACTCACGAACATGGTGTGTCTACGGTCAAGAGAATAAAGGAAATCAGCGATACCTTCTTTGATGGCTTCATTAAAAGATACGAGGTTCTTAATGAACTCTGATTTCTTTTAAAATCTAGTAAATCTTCTATTGTTTCTCTTTTGTTTAGAAGAATAACTAGTGTTTTGGAATAGCCATTATTGTGATTACACATAGCTATATCCAATGTTTTCATCTTATTTTTTTTAGATTTTTTGGTTTAAAAATTCTAAGTTTGTTTGGAAGATGATGGTTGCAGTATTAATCCTTATGATTTTATATATTGCAATATTTTGATGGGATATGTGTGTTTACGTCCGTGAACTTGATTGTCCCATATTTTGTCAATAGTAAAGTTGTTCGTGTATTGATATGGATATATTGATAAAAGGATGAATAGACTTTTGACAAACACAAAAGTTAAGCTTATATTGTCAATTGTGGATGTAAGATAGGTTAAAATATTTTGTGATTCAAGGATTATGTCTATTGTGTGTCATTGTGCAAATGGTGATGGAAACATAGAATGAATCCTTGTATTATCCACGGTATATAGATTTATTGATCCATATTATTATGTATTACCGTGAAGGCTCCATTGTGTGTCTTCAGTTGAGCACGATACGACTAAGTCGATTCCTTATTGGAATGGTTGGTTGTTCCATGTGATGCTATATGTTGAGCATTAATCAACTTGTGTGGTTATTTAGTTTGTATTCCATAAGTTTTCTTATGTTGAATACATGTACGGTTAAGGTTGTCATGTTATGATAATCTTAGTCAGGGTTCCATAATCTCTTGCGTTGAGCCCAAATGAACTAAATCAATCATCTAGTATGGTTATTTGGTTAGCACTCCGTAAGTTCTTCTTATGTCGAGTGTGGACAATTAAATTGATTACTCTTGTAATTAGTTTGGTAGAGTATGACAATTAGATTATCTGCAAGTTCTCTTGTGATTAATTTAATTGATTTTTTCAGTCTCCATAAGTTTACTTGTGTTGAGCATATTTAGTCAAATTAATCTTGGTTCGTTGTGGTTAATTTGATTGAATACTTCTTGTTGGATTCCAAATTCATACTTGTATGTAATTTGTTGAGTCTAAATAAATCCTTTTTTTATTTTGAAATTAAGGTCGCTCTTGTTGTTCCTTAGGGGATGACATTTTATGGGGGAGAGTTCTTTTGAACTTGTGCTTAATTGCCAAATCTTTGTGGGGAGTGCGGCTGTGGAATATTACAGGGGTTATCTTGCATATTTATAAACTCCTTGATGAATGCATTTAGCTTCGGCTTTATGATTGCATCTTTATAAACTCCTTAATATTAGGATCCCATTCTTGTACCTTTGTCAATTTTATTGACAAACAGGGGGAGAATTAATTGTAGTTCACACTACAAATACATATGGTTTTTGGATCATTATGTAAGGGGGAGTGGTTTCCATGTGAGATGGAGTATTGACTAAGGGGGAGTAAAGTATCACCATAGTATTGTTGTTGAAGTTGTGATGCAATTGGACTTTGACACTATGTAATAATACTATGACACTGTATAACAATGATTGAGAACCGATGCTTTTCTCATTGTTATAGATACGGATTTTCAACAACGATGATGCTAAACTTACAACCTTTGGGATCATTGGACTACTTGGAAGTGACGAAGATTTCGAGTATTGTTGAAGATTAGACATGTGGAATAGGAGCTACAAAGTTTATTTATATATTTTTTGTATTTTATATATATTAATAGTTTTGCCACTAAAATTGACAAAGGGGGAGATTGTTAGAGCACTTCTCGGTTGAACTCGCATGCGTTGCTATCTCAATCATGTTTGTCAATGTTAGTGATCAAAACTATAAAGTCTTGATTTCTAGTCTACTATAGCTAAGGTCTCGGACTAGGATAGAAATTGTAGTTGAGCTCAAGAACTCCATGGCAATCATCATACAAGACGAAGGTCTACTCAAGGAACCAATGGATCTTCATCGACTAAAAGGTATGTGGAGACTTGAACTTATCTATTACTCAAAAGTCTATCTACTCTATCTCCTATCTTGAGACAAAAGTCGTTTTACTATATAGACTAAAGATATGCACATGTGACATTTCGAGCTGAGTATATCTCGCTTATCTATTTCTCGAAATGTGTGTTGGTAAAGCTTTCGCTTTATCCAAGTTCATCTTTGCCTAGTGACGAAAGTCATGTTATGTTTCAATCACTTTGGAAATTACTCTGACAAAAACTAGTTTGTGAATAACAACTATATGACGTCCTCTGAGAATGTTTAAATGATTGAAATGAGAGTTTAGACAATATAACCAATGGGGAATATAAGCATTATTGTGGTAACACATATATGTATAAGTCCTTAGCACTTGAACAGAAGTTTGCAAACTTTGTTGATCAAGTGAAAACCGGAACTTGAGCAGTCAACTTGATGAGTGCCAAATATTGCATATTCATACACCTTTTCATTGGCACTTAACTCATCTTTCGCGCTTCAAAGTCATATGTTATCCCAAATTCTGCATTCTTACCATCTTCAAGAATAAATATTTGTATTAATTAATTTTGTGTTTTTAAGTACTAAATAAAGCTTGGAAGAATTGAGAAGACAAAAGAGAAGAAAGTTGGAAGCGTTGCAACCCGCTCGCGCATCAGTGGCAACCTATTTACAAATTCATGGGATTAAAAAACCCATGATCCAAAACCCATGATCCAAAACCCAAGACCCAAATCCATTTCCACATCACCCCCATTGGATTCTTTCCAAAACATCCACCTCACCCCCATTGGATTCTTTCCAAAATATCCACCTCACCCCCATTGTATTCCATTCTATCCATCAATTAAGAAAACATGTTTTGTTTAATTGTTGAGTGGTTGCTACATTAAAATTAGAATCCAAAGTGTGAGAGAGTTTTTGTGTATAAATAGAGAGGGTTGTTGTGTTGAAAACTCATCCAAGAATAGCTTGTTCATGTTAGTTTATCAAATTTCAGTTTTGTTGTAATGTTCTTCATGTTCTAGTTTCATTTGCTAGGGTTTAAATGAAGCCGTAACTCATTGGTATGTATTCATATCTTGTATCTTGTTCTTGAAAGTTTAGAATTGTTTAAAGATATAATTTAATCCAAGTTTGTCAACATCTTGCTCTCACAATGTATGCCATGTATCCATTGTAGTTAGAATATCTCTTTGTTGATTATGCTACAACTCATGCTTAACCAAATATTGATCCTCAGATTAGTTGTGCTTTAATTAGACAGTTAATGCTCTAGAGAAATACTTTAGTTGTGATTAAATTATCCATTGGAGAAACACCTTAGATATATGGTAGACTTGAATCTGCTGTAAGGACAAGAATAATATTACAAGTTGAATGCATATCATAAGTTAGCGGTGGATTTGAATACCCTAGTATCCATATTCTCAGTATTTACACCTTGATTTAATTGCATATTTTAATTCAATATTATTTTCTGTTTAAGTCTTTGCCAATATCTCGTCGTATCGACAAAAGCAAACCCCTTTTGGTTACTCTCTGAATCAGTTCTAAGTAAGGATTTAGAATCAACTTCTACACTCTCCAAGTCTCTGTGGTTCGACCTGTGCTTGCCCTATGTTGCTTGTCGACACTGTGCACTTGCAGTATACACAATAGTAGGTATCTTTCCGAGCCTACCACAACCCAGTCCGTGAACGTGCGTAGTTCTCGAACCCGAGAATTTCTGCCGGAGTTGTAGCTGGGTTTCAGTCCGCGAACTGATGGAAGTTCTCGAACCCGAGAATTTCTGCTGGAGTTTGTGAACTCCAACCGGTTATGTGATTCCTCGAACCTAGTCCGCGAACTTGAGTGGTTATGTCTGAAAACGATGTTCATAAACTTATTTAAATTATCTAAGGAATGCTATTGCAAACCGTGGCTTTATAGTTCATGAATCGATTCGAGTGAATCATATCGTTTTTGCTTCAATTGTGTCTTGTGTAGTACATAATGTCTCATAGCAATTGAACAACTCTCTAACTAGTTCATTTGAGTCATTTGGACTAGTTATGGTGAAGAAGAATATGTTTGATATGAAATTTATCATTTGGCTAACCATTTGGTTGACTAATATTGAACCAAATATTGTACATGTTTGGGTACGGTTACACAAACCCAAAATCATCAAGTACATGTGTGTATGGCAAGCTAAGTTTTCGATCTAACGGTTGAGAGATATTAGCTTGTATCTAATCCGTTTTTCATCTAACGGTGAATATTGAATGCTTTGTTACTAAGCTAACATTGATTGCAAACCCTGATTTGAAAGACTATATAAGGGAGAACTCTAGCAACTGGGAAACCTAATCCCCACACATTCTATGTGATACTAGTGTGCTAAGCTAGAGTCGATTCTCCTTTAACCTTTGGTTTTCTTCTTTTAAAACCAAGTTAACGACTTAAAGACTTCATTGGGATTGTGAAGCCAAGACGATACTACTTTTCTTGTAGTTGTGTGATCTGATCTTGTTGTTTCTATCGTATGAGTACAATTATAAGAATTGGCTTGAGATTTCTATCTCCGATGGGCAAGATATAAAAGTAATCACAAACATCTTCGTCTCATCGTTTGTGATTCCATAATATCTTTTTTTGCTGCGTCGATTAAGACTATTGTGAGGAGATTGATAAAACTGAGCTGTTCTTCGGGAATATAAGTCTGGTTTTATTGATTGGTTCATGTTCACCTTGATTTATCAAAAGACGGAACAAAACTCATAGGTTTATTCGTGGGAGACAAATTTATCTATCTTGTAGACTTTTCTGTGTGAGACGGATTTGTTTGCTAAAGTATTCGACTTTGGGTCGTAGAAACTCTTGGTTGTGGGTGAGATCAGCTAAGGGAATCAAGTGCGCAGTATCCTACTAGGATCAGAGGCGTAGGAGCATTACTGTACCTTGGATCAGTGTGAGATTGATTGGGGTTCAACTACAGTCCAGGCCGAAGTTAATTTAGAGTAGGCTAGTGTCTGTAGCGGCTTAATACAGTGTATGTTTAATCTGGACTAGGTCCCGAGGTTTTTCTGCATTTTTGGTTTCCTCATTAACAAAATTCTGGTGTCTGTGTTATTTGTTTTCCGCATTATATTTTGTTATATAATTTAAATAATACAGGTTGTGCGTTGTTCAATCGATTAGAATATCCGACCTATTGGTTGTTGATTTAAATCGATTGACACTTGGATATTGGTCTTTGGAACCATCCAATTTATCTCTCTTTGATTAGACTCGCGAATCATATTTGCTTGAGTAAATCAAATCGAGAGATTGAGATAATAACTCCTTGAGTATTTTCTATTGATTGAGTCTAGTTGATTCTCTAGAAAACAACTCGGAGTTGTCCATACAGATTTCTAATCGAAATATTGGGTGAGGTTTTTAGACCCCCGCTTTTTCAAAAATATAAAGTCTTCTTGCCTCAAGGCTCTAGTGGGTGAGAAGTACTCCGTAGGATAGTCGTTTATCAGAATTATGATTTTTGAAGTGCTTAAAGAATAATTGATGAGATGACACCATTTAAAAAAAAAAAATCCTAAGTTGATCGTTATTGGATTTAAGAAATCCTACTCCATACTGTCAAATGCCTTGGGCATATCCATTTTGAATCCAACTACTCCTTGAAAAGATTTTGTATGTTTCATATAATGCATTATTTCATGAGCTATAATGATATTGTCTTGAATATTTCTGCCAGGTACATAAGCAACTAGTCAAGGTGAAACCATTATATAAAGAATTGGTTTTAGTTCCTAAAACCCAGAATCTTGGTGATGAATTTATAAGCTATATTACATAAACTTATAGGACTCATATCACTTGGTCTTGTAACCACCATCAGGTTTAGGTGAATCCCAAACATTTATACTAAAATCAACTTTCTTGATTTA
This sequence comes from Papaver bracteatum, assembly GCA_023529315.1. Taxonomy (NCBI): domain Eukaryota; kingdom Viridiplantae; phylum Streptophyta; class Magnoliopsida; order Ranunculales; family Papaveraceae; genus Papaver; species Papaver bracteatum. The sequence goes on along the minus strand of JAJJWX010004422.1, from coordinate 279,887 downwards.
TTCAGAAGAAGGAATTTTAGTCAAATCTTGATTTTCATTGTCGGATATGCAGAGCTCAATCAGATTGAGAATATTGCTATCTTTAAAAAATATTATTTATCTGATCTAACTAACCATATTAATTACAAATCTTAGATTTTACTTCGATAAATTTTTCGTTCATGCCCAATGTAACATTTTCATCACATTTTAGTTTTTATGTTTCATCACATTTCAGTTTTTATGTATCATGTAATTACAATGTATATCATTTTGAATTTTGAACGACGAAGAAATTAATCTTTAATTTTTTTTTATTAATGCTCTAGATCGATAATCTCAAAATTCATGATCTCGACCGATGATTTCATCACGTGCATTCCCAGTAATACCCATTTTTGTGAATTGGTAATATATTACAGAATACAAAAAACAAACATGAACTCTAGAGAGACAGAAAACTGGGAATCATAAACCTAGTGTATAGAGCCCGGTAATGACTCACCAATTAACTCTGAGTCTTCTTGATCAACAGAACATGAAATTATATTAGGACTTGGAAATATGTTATTAAGTCGATTTGTCCCAATATCTAAAATTCAAAAAGGTATAAAACACCTTGGCATATGAGAGGACCAGGATTGATGTAAACATAAAGATTTAGCTTCTTTTGTTAATTTATTTGATAATTGATTGTATGACCTATGGATGAATTTGGTACCCAAAATTTGATTACATCTTCCAAGAATTTCCATTGCTTCTTTTACTAAAACTTGGTTCTACTATTTCATCAGACATTCAACCCTTTTACTAAGCTCCGAAATTTTTATGCAGTCTCCTTGCAACCAAAAGTTACTCAAATTTATCTTCTTTGCCCATTTTGCTCCCAATAACATTGTTAGATCCTCTGCTTTTTCTAGACGGGTTGCTTTCAAAATTCGAGTTTTATCTCCTTGACTTGTATCTTCATGACGTATCACTATTAATATTCATAACCATACTATTCAGAAGACAAAACCCAAGCCGCATCAAAATTAAGCTTAAGTTCATTAGTATCACATTTCATCCGTTGTTGCATATGATTAACTACTGAAGTCACTTGTGGAGTTATTTTACTTCTATTAAGACACCAAAAGTTCAAATATCTTTGAATTGCTAGAGAAGTTTGGATTGTGGTGCTGTCTTTAATATTGAAGAGTCTAGTACACCTTTCTTTCCAAATTAACCATCATTTTACTGCTACAATTTCTAATTTAGCATTATTCTTTTCACCTGCAATCCAAGAATTATAAATATCTTCAAAATAATTATTAGAAGTTGTACTTGTTTGGATATCAAGGGTAGGTGGTAGTTGAAATATGCTCTTGACGAACCATAATTAAAAAAAATAAAATAATATAGAGTTTCTCCATTAGAATTACAAAAAGCACAATTTATATCCTCTATTTTGTTGAAACATCAAATCCTCTCTTTAACAAGCAAGACATTATTCAAACACTTTCATAAGAACAATATGATTCTAAGAGGGAAGTCCAATTTCTATAACTTCCTACATAACATTACTTCCGCATCTGAAGGTCTCTAAGCACTGGTTAGTTTATATATATATATATATATATAAAGATTTGACTATTAATTTATTCCATTGTTTATCAGTGTGACTACTCGTTTTCCCGTAGTCTACGTGATATATACAGTTCTAAGGATCAGATGCTAAGTAGTATTGATACCTCTGTTGAAATGACGATGCTAAGTAGTAAAATATGTATAAGATTACAATAATAACGAAGAACACAAATATAATGTAAAAGATTCTAAGTTATCACGAGACACAAGATATTTACGTGGTTCGACATTTGTCTACGTCCACGGGGTAATGAGTGATTGTTTTGTATTAAGTTGTAGTGGTTACAAAGATCTTAAATGCTTCCCAAAGTAATAAAGAGAACTCAAGTTCAAGTAAATACTTAAGTTCTAAACATTAAAGAGGTATAAGCTTAAGACTAGATCTTCTCCTTCTAGGTATTGAATGTCTTTAGTTTATTGGTGAGGCTTGGTATTTATAGCCCCTTTTTCTCCTGGTATATCTTTGCTGCCTCTGGGTCCATCGCCTGCTGATATAACTTTCATACCAATGGTACCTTCATCCAGCGTGTACCTTCTCCTGTAGAATCATGCCATCTCAGCTGACCCACGTTCCTTCGGGAACTACCCAACCTTAGTGTAGGTTGTACCTTCGCCCATCGCCAGCTTCTACCAATCGGGTTCTGCCACGCTTCCTCTCTTCACGTGCCTTGATTCATGTGTGTAGATAAGATATTTGTGCATTAAATACTGATTAGATACGTCATCTACCCATGTCCCCTCTCCATCTTCCTTCTTGTAGACTAGGCTTTTACTCTTCTCATCTCCATCGTCGAGGTCTTCTTTATTGGGGCGAGATAAAGGAGATCTGCGGAGGTATCTTTTGCTGCTTAGGTTTCCTTGTCCAACAAAGGTTACACAGTTGGATTTATGTGCGGCCACTAAGATCGTGACACATGCTCCATAGAATATTGGTATTCACAATCATTAGCCATCTAGGTCTGTCCCTTTCTAACTTATTGGTAGTGTTCCTAATCAGTTTTATATTCAAAATATTTTGTGCAATGTGATGAGGAAAGTTAATAGTAATAAGAGAAATTTTCCACTTATTCGTATCTTGATCAATAAGATCACATACAAGTGTTAAAAAATTGTTCCTATAAGAACAAATTTGATCTGGAGAATCCTTTAAATATGGAATCCAATATGGATTGGCCATCTCCATCTTCACAGTAGAAGAGTTTATGTGTAAAAAGAAACTCCCTGCAAAACACATTTCCAAATCCATCAATCATTAGATTTCTTTGTAAAAGAGAATTATTTCTAAAAAATTTAATTTTTTTAGTAATCTTTGCTTACCAAGCATTTAACTCAGAAACTATTCTCCATGTTATCCTACCAATCATAGCCACATTCGTCTTTTTTGCTTCCTTTAAATCTAAACCCCCTACTTTAGTGGATTTATACAGATTACTTCAATGATATTCTATAATAACAACTATTTTCTTTCGTTAGTTACCAGCAAATGGATTTGCATCTTCTTTTTTATACAAGGAGTTTTGCATCTTAATCACCTTTGAGCGATGCTATCCATCATAAAATAAAATAAAAATCACCACGGAATAGTTTAAGATGTAACTTGGCATCTTAGGAATGCACTCCTACTTATAAGGGTGAAGGGACTTCTAAATATACTAAGACAAGATCATGGTGACTAGGTCGTATTACATGGCAAAAGACTTCAGTAATGTTGGTAATCGTAGATCAAAAATCCCCAATTGGCATCAAAGCAAAGTTTTGAACCAGATCTCGAAATCACGGGAGCATGGGCTCAAACTTTACTAATGCCAATTGTTAGGATTTGCAGAATAAATAATTATGGATCCAGACTATTTTCAATGACCTAGTCAAACCACATTGAGTATAACCACACACTGCACACTAACCATCGGGGGTGATGATTGTCATGATCGTTCCGTAAATCTCTTATGCCAATTAAATTACTATATGAGATCGAAAAAAAAAAATTTAAATTAAATCACTATACGTGCTACTACTAATTAGGTTCAGGAATACTTTCAAAAATGCGAGTAGACTTTAATGTCAGAGTCCTTATCTTTGAGTTTGTACCATACTTAGTCTGTCATTTTTCCTATGTTAATGTCTGTTACACATGTGTAATCTAATCTGTTCTGACTAATATTGTTCCTAAACGTGTATAGTGTAGAGTGGTTGTTCCTGTGTCTATATAACTGCCTTGTCAGAGACAGCTCTTACCTGTAATTTCAGTTTTCTCATTAATGAAAATATCATTTCTTTTCACCTGTCATTATGGTACCAAGAGCGGGTTAAGATTTTAAGCTTTCTTGACCCTATAATGGTGATTTTTTCTTCATCTTCATCAAAATTCTGAGTTTTTTTTTTCTCTTATCTTAGTGATTCACTGCAACATTCTTTCGTGAAGATCATTTACTCATGGTATCTCCTGTTTTTCAATTCTTGAAATTTTATTTTTTCTTTCAGATCTACTTTTGATTTTTCGGTTTTACAATTCATTCTTTCATCAAAATTTACTCAAAATCTTGATCTGTTTGTTCATCATATTCATTATTCTCTTGATTCTCCTTCATACTCTCTTTTACTTAAAACAAATTTTTGATTTGATCGTCGAGGTCTTCTTTCTTGGGGCAAGATGAAGTAGATCTGCGGAGGTATCCTTTGCTGCTTAGGTTTCCTTGTCCAGCGAAGGTTACACAGTTGGATTTATGTGCGGCCACTAAGATCGTGACACGTGCTCCACAGAATATTGGTATTCACAGTTTGCCCCTTTTCTTTCATATTCTACTATTTTGTAAAAGTGGAAGAAAACTTCCATTACGCCTCCATTTCTGCACGTACCGATTGGGTGGTCCCTACATGTCCTTTCATGCAATAACTTCCCCTTGAAATTCGGGACTTCCAAATTTTTGGATTCTCCTAGCCGCCTTTAAGAGGGGAATAAAGAGAAGGAATTTTCCTTAACTCCCATTCTTCTTCTTCGAACCGTCACTCTCCATCTCTTTCCTTGAGATTCTTCTTCCACCGCTAACTGCTCCCTTTGATTCTTCGAGCGCTTTGGCTTCAAGGTTGATCATACAAGTAAGTAATACTCGCATTGGTCTCGATTCTCTCCATGTTTGGTTATGTGTCTTCTTCTTTGTAGTTGCAGGAATTCCTACACTACACCCTTGTTAATATTCTATAGAAATCTATTGGAAATCAATTAAACTTCAAAGATTTAAACGACACTTTACTATTCAAATTTCAGAAATGTTTACAGAATGGGAAGAAATCAAGATTACAAATATTCTCTTGAAGTTTCTCTCTCCTCAAGACTCTTTCAGCTCTCAAAAATACATCATCCTTTTCTGGATCTATCGAGTCCTTTATATAGGGATTTACATAATGGATGACAACTAAGTTTTCCTCCTATTTCGGATCTATTCTGCGATCTCATTGCGATCGCTACAATGTTCTCTATCGTAAGAATGATGACCATCGCAGGATCATCATATTCTTCTTTTATTTCTTCCATCGTTAGCTTCTTTTGGATATTCTGTGATGCTCGTGAAACGTTGTTAAAGAATTGGCAATAATGCTCGCAGAAACGTTGTTAATATCGCAAGAATAACGTTGTAGCGATATTCTAGTCCTACATCTTTCCTCTTCTCATGTCTTTTCTGCGAAGAAGAGAAGATCATGAGAACAAATATTCTTTAATACCCTCGCAACTTCTTTCTTTTTTATATTTTCTTCTCGACAAGATTCCGTTAATCTAGCCTTTCTTACACGTGTTGTGAATTCCTTCATTTATTGACACGTGTCTGCTCAATAGGCCCACCCCATTTTTCCTATAAAAGGTAGAATTAAGTTTCAAAACTAATTTTCTTCTTCCGTTTCCTCATCTTCTTTATTTGTCTACTTCGTCTTCTGTCTGCAACTTTTCTTCTTCTTCATATTCTTCTTCTACCATTCTAATGGAGTCATCATGGTATGTTTCTTGACTTATGACATTTATTTAAGCCAATTTTTACTTTCATTCTCCAATCTTTCTTATTTGATTCTTCATAACTTCCATGTTATGTCTTCTCTTCAGCGGAACTAAACAATCCACGATTCAAAACCCTAATACTCGCAAAATACTAGCAAAGAAGAAGAAGAGGAGTTCTGTGAATGATAAGGTAGTAATAAACATATTCTATTTCCTAATAACAATATTGTTGCCTCTGTTTCTTATCTAAGTTATTGTTCGCAGAATGATGAGAACCCTGTTAAGCCTCCCAAAAGATCTCGCCATTTTAAGACACTTGGGGAAGATCTCATTATGCCCACATTAACATCTGTGAAGATTACTCCCACACCATCGCAACCAAATATTTCTACTTTTGTTTGCCAGAATATCGCTACCCATATTTCTACTTCTTCTAATCCTTTGACAGATGAATCTTCTAAAATTGCTGTGACTGAGACTCCTTATAGTCCTTTACGGCCTTCAACTGTTGTTTTCCACATACTCCTCCTGACAACTCAACCATCACAAATGATCATAAACTTGCTCTCATTACTACTTCATCTTCTACACCCCTTCCTTCATCAAACAAAACTTTTGCAGGTGTTGATGTTGCTTTTAAAATCTTGTCTAACATTTTAGATAATGCTAGAAAGTCTTCCACTGACCCTCTTCAACATGAAGCTAGCGAGACTCTACTCAAGTATTTTGGCTCTGATGGTAATGCTTTGCGAGCATCTTTGGAAAATGAAATTGAAGCTCTGAGGAAAAGTCTTCAAGTTAAAACTGATGAATGTGATACTTTGAATCATATGCTTCGCAACTCCTCTCTAGACTGCGAGAATCTTCGCAGAAAAAATGACGAGCTGAAAGGTACATTTTTCTTTCCTCTGATTTTTGGTTGTTCTGTTTTAATTTTATATTTTCTGTACTCAGGCTTCCTTCTTAAATTCTTGATTCATATATTAGTTTCAAATCGGACTCGTTTCATAGAAAGACTCAAATTTGAATCTATCGCTGAAGAAGCTCGCGTTGAAAGAGATTCTTGGATGGATCAACATACTAGACTAGACAATCTTTACACTTATTCAATTGATCACATAAATAATCTTACTAATGAGAATAATCAATTATTGCAAAGGCAGAATTTATTAAGTGGCGAGGTTGATCGCCTCTCATACTTGTTTTTTAAGGCTAATTTGGCGATGGAATCTTTATCAGATGAGAATAATATTTTGTCCCAAGAAAAACATATATTTTCAAGCTTGATGGCGATTTCCTTGCAGCAATTAAGTAATCTTCAAAGCATATGTAACAATCAAGAGCAATCTCTTCGCTCTCTTAAGAATGAGCTCAAGGAATTAACTGAATCATCTGCTGCCGAGAAGGATAAACTTATCAAGGGTAGATTAACTCTTAGTTTAAGAGCCAGCGAACTTCAAGACCAATACTCTCAATTAAAGGAATCTCATTCTTTATTAGCAAAGGAAAACTCATATCTTCGCAACAAAGAAGAAAGCATGAAATCTCGTCTGAAGGGTATGGTTGGCGATAAATTCGATGATGCCATGAATCAATGGGAGAACTGTTTATTTGCATTAATCCAAAACTTAACCTCGCAAAAAGAAGGTAGTCAATTGAATGCCTCTCTTGTTGATCTTCTTATAAAATTTTGTGTTATATTCCTTGTGACATTTCTGTCTAACTGATCTTTTATTATTTTGTTGCTCGCAGAATCCGAAAGAAATCTTCATTCTACCATCGTTGATCTGACCATTAAATTGGATAAAGTTCGCAAAGAAAATAAGTCTCTTGTTTCTAATTATCTTGATTCCCGCGACAAAGCAGAAAGAAGACTTGATTATCTCGAATACTTTAAAAACATAGAGATTAGGAATCGTGATAGAAGTTTCCTTCGCAAAGTTCACCTCAGTGTTGAAGTTCTTGTGAACGAGATTCTTCTCTCCAATTCTCTCCCTCCTGTATATGTTCCTCCTCTAAAGGTTGATGATGATGAAATTCCTCTTCCCATGGATGAAGATTTAGAGTTTACTAATGATGAAGAGAATACCATTCAAGAAGATGGTTAAGAAGAAGAAAAAAGAAGTCCTCCCAAAGAAGCAGCTGCGGGTGGCGAGGAAAATGTTGATGAAGAGTCAAAAGAAAGAGAGACTCATGATGAAAAGGATGCTGAAGAAGCTGATAACTCTGGCAGAAATAATAAATCTGACGAGCAAGAAGAATAAATCTGGCGAAGCCATCGCTAAAACTTGAATTTTATCTTTGCTTTCTTTTTCTTCTTCTTTCTTGCGAGTGATGTAATTTTTGAGACTTTTTAAAATTTAAATTTCAATTTAGCTTACTTTGAATATTTTTCAAGGAAGATAATGAAATTTTACTTATCTATTCCCTTACTTTCCCTTCATTATCTTTCTTGAAATGGTGAATCATTTTCTGTATCTTCGCGAAAGTATGAATATATCTGCGATACAATGAATACTGCTGCGATGTTGTGAAAAATTCTGAAGGAATCTGTGATGTGAAGGATTTGCCTTCTTATATATAGTTCTGCAATGAATGAATACTTCCTGCAATCTAAAAATAGAATATTTAATTGGTAAGATTATTCTTTTGGTCTTATTTTGCCTTCCTAGTTAAAGGTCTTATTTTGCCAAACTTTTTCTGTCTGCGCCAAAATCGCGGGATTTCTTAACATTTGCATGTAAAGATCCTTTGATATTGTCTTATCCATGTTCTTTCAAAATCTTTGCGACAATATGACATTGTCGTCTTGCGATGAAATCGCAGGACGTTTTACACTTTCATGTAAAAACCCATTGATCTCATCTTAACTTTTGGCTTGTTGCCTCTGTATAATTTACGTCACGCGACAATATGACATGCCTAAATGTTCTTGCGATCATAAAGCCCCATGACATTTCCGTCTTAAGACACTTATCATCTCCCTAATGGAGGGTTCCGCCTTTATCTTCCCCCTGGTTGCCCCTTCAAGGAGGGAACATCGGCCATACAAGACTAGCTCCTCCCATCCAGATTTACCAACAACCAGCTGTTTTGGCAGCCTCTTGTCCTTTATGCCTATATGGCTTATAGTTACAAGACTGCACCTAAGTAGGGTTTTCTTCAGGCCAAGTGCATCGTAGCCAAGACTTACCAAGAATGGAAAGGGAGTTTCATACGCCCTTGGAACCCTTGGATCAACCGTGTACCTCGGCGCCTTGGTCATACTTTTCACTTCTTGAAAGAGATTCTCGGTCGTCCAACCAGGGTATAACCATATATAGTTGGAAATCCAAGATCTCTCTCCCGGATAGGTTTTCTTTAACCCCAACATATGCATGACTCAGGATCCAATAGCGGTATAACCTTACCCCTGAATCATATCAAGGGATACCCCCTCCTATGATGTGCTATTAGGGCTTACATTTGCCTCTTACGAAATTTTATTCGCGAACTAGGGTGCACGCCATAAAGGTTCGTCTCATTCTTTAATCTCTGCGAAATTTTATTCGCTTTTCTTGCGATGTTGCTCGCTGCTCTTGTTGAGCTTTGTTATCAGAAGAATTTTTCAATTGTAAGAGAGATAAAAGAATTTATTATATGTGTCATCATATAACATACCAGTATTTCTTATCTCGTAGAAGATGTCATTGATAATACCTCTTCAGAAATAATCTATTCCACGGTCTATCGTGTCTTTGACCAACATCTCTTCCTTCAGGATCCATTAGTTTGTATGCCCCAGTTCCAACTATCTCTTTAATGATGTATGGTCCATCCCATTTTCTCGCCAATTTTCCACCACTTTCTCGCTGATAAACAGGCGTTTCTCGCAGTACTAAATCGCCAGGTTGGAATTCGCGCTTCTTAACACGTTTGTTGTACTCGCGAGTTAATTTGCGTTGATAATTCTCCATATGTTGTAGATTTTGTTCTTTTTTTTCTTCTAATTCATCCAACTTATTCAGTATAATACCGGCACTTAAATTTCTTTCCCATGCTTCTCTTTTTGTCGTAGGAATAATAATTTATGTTGGTAATAAAGATTCTACCCCATATGTCAAACAAAATGGTGACATTCCAGTTGCTTCTCGTCTAGTTATGTTGTAAGACCATATTGCATTATGTACTTGCTCACACCATGCTCTGTGGTATCCTTATAACTTCTTTTTCAAGATGTCTGCGATTGTTTTATTAGTTGCCTCAGCCTGACCATTTGCTTGTGGGTATAAAGGAGTAGACTTTCCACATTTTATCTTAAATGCATTGAGTAACAATTCTATATTCTGTCCCTCAAATTTCTTTCCATTATCAGATACTAATTGTGCTGGAATCTCAAATCTGTAGATTATATTTTCAAAGATGAATGTAAAAATATCTTTATCGCGAATATGTTGTACTTCCTTTACTTCTCCCCATTTTGTGAAATAATCTGTTGCGACAATCAGATATCTTCTTTGTCCAGAACTAGGTACAAATGGTCCCACAATATCTAACCCCCATTTCCCAAAGGGCCATACACTTGTTGAATATGATAATGGTGCTCCTGGTGCATGTATCTTTTTTCCGTATCGCTGGAAATCTTCGCAACGCCTTGCGAATTGCTTTGCATCCTCATGTATATACGGCTAGTAATAACCCTGCATTTTTGTTCTATATGCTAAAGATCTTCCTCCACTATGATTACCAGCATCACCACTATGTAACATCTTTAATACTTTTTGTCCTTCTTCTCTCGTCAAACATCTTAGCGATGGTCCATTAAAAGATCTGCGATATAACACTCCATTTCTTAGCTCATAATTGGTTGCCCTACTTTTCAACTTATGTGCTTCTAATCGATTTCTTGGAATTTATCCTCTCGCCAAGTATGCATGAAGATATGCTCGCCAATCTGTGATATTGCTCGTGGGTTCTCCCTCGTCAGCTTCTACCATCATTACATCTGTCTCTTCTTCTTCTTTGTTTATCGATGGAAATGAAAGTGTTTGAATTTTTATGCACCTCTCCAATGGATTTGTCATCATACTAGATATGAAAGCGAAAGCATCCGCGAGCCTATTATCTTTCCTTGATATGTGTCTCCATTTTATTTTTGGAATTCTCGCAGATAATTCTTCAACGAGTCTTTTGTATTTTCTCAGGGATGGTTCATTTGTTGTGTACTCTCCTTTTATCTGACGAATAATCAATTGTGAATCGTTGGTAATTCTGGCATTTTCCAAATTCATTTATATCACGAATTTTAAAAAATGGATCACAGCCTCATACTCTGTCTCATTATTTGTGGATGCAAATTCTAATCTAAATGAAAAAGCTGTTTTTTCTCCTTCTGGCGATATGAAAACAACTCAAATTCCATTTCCTTCTCCGTTTGATGATCCATCTACTAATATTTCCCATCTGTTGGGTTCTGTTAATAGCTCTTTTGGATCTCCGCATTCCTCTTCTACATCCATCATCTCTTCCACAGCTTCATCATCCTCCAAAGGAAATTCAGCCAAGAACTCTGCGATGACTTGGGATTTTGGCGAAGATAGAATTTCATATTGGATATCAAAGTGTCCTACTTGTGCGTTCCATCGCTCAACCCTGCCTGATATTTTTGAATTTTTCATTACTGACTCAATGGGTACCTTTGTTAATACTTTGATTTTATGTGCTTGAAAGTAAATACGAAGCTTGAAAGTCGCATGTACCAATGCTAGAATTAACTTCTCAATCTTGGAATAATTTCTCTCTGCAGAATTGAATGTTTTGCTGATATAGTAGATTGGTTTTTCTACTCCTTCGTCTACTCGCAACAATATTGCACTTAGCGCGTATGTGGTTGTCGCGAGATAGATCAATAATTCTTCTCCTGGTTCAGCCTTTTGTAAAATAGATACGTTCACTAAATGTTCTTTGATTCCTTGAAAAGCCCTTTCACATTCATCCGTCCACTTGAATTTTGTTCCCTTCTTCAATATGTCGAAAAAATATTTGCACTTATCTGAAGATCGCGAAATGAATCTCCCTAGCGAGGCTAAGAGTCCATTCAATTTTTGTATATCTTTTACTGTTCCAGGTGTTGGCATATCCCGAATTGCTTGTACCTTTTCTGGATCAACTTGTATTCCTTCTTTTGATACAATATACCTCAAAAATTTCCCTGAAGTTACTCCAAAGGTACACTTATCAGGATTCACTTTAATATTGAATTGCCGCATTTGATCGAAAATCTCTTTCAAATCTTGCACATGATTCTCGACTTCTTTGATTTTGATCAGCATATCATCTACATACACTTCTAATATTTTGTGGATCCATTTTGCAAACACCTTCTCTACCATTCTTTGATATATTGCTCCAACATTTCGCAAACCAAATGGCATCTTTGTGTAACAATACAATCCTCTTGGAGCAAAAAATGTTGTATGTTCTTGATCTTCTTCAGCGAGAGGAATTTGGTTATATCCTTTATATCCATCCAGTGATGATATTCTTGCATTTCCCTATGCTGATTCAACCATTTGTGGGATATCTGGCAATGGAAAACTATCTTTTGGACAAGCCTTGTTTAAATCAGTAAAATCTATACAAATTCTTATCCCTTTGTTCTTCTTCGGGACCACCACCATATTTGCAATCCATTCTGGATATTTTGCTTGTCTTATAATTCCTGCATCGAGCATTTTCTGTAGTTCTTCCTCTATTTGAGAATGGTATGTTGTTGCGATTTTTCTTATTCTTTGCTTGAATGGTCTTATATTTTTGTTGATTTCTAATTTATGACATGCTATTGATGGATCTATCCCCGGCATTTCATCCATACTCCACGCGAAGATATCTTTATATTCTCGAAAGAGATTTATAGTTTTTTCTTCTTCATATGCCTCCATTCTAGTCCCAATTTTTAGTATTTTAGGCTCTTCTTTACTCCCAATATTTACTTCTTTTGTTGGTTCCGCAGCAGTGTAACTGGCTTCAGTTTCTCCCATTGGTGTTGGTGTTTTCATAATTCTCGTGAATTCGTCTCCCTCTCGCGAAATTTCACTGGGTACACCTTTTCCCTCCTTTGCTCTTATCATGTAAACTTTAAACTCTTCTTCTTTCTTTGATTCTTTCGCCAGTTTTCTGCGAGCTTTTCGCAACTTTGGACGGTTTTCACAATTTTTCACTTCAATTTGGTAACATATTTTTACAAAATCCGTATCTCCTCTAATTTCTCCGATTCCACTGGGCATAGGAAATTTAATGCACTGGTGCAATGTTGATGCTACGGCTTTGATTGCATGTATTCACGGTCTTCCCAGTATCATATTGTATGGCGATTCCACATCTACCACACATAATGGTATTTGTGTTTCAATTTCTCCTAGTGGAATTCGTACCACTATCTCGCCTTTAGGTTTTGTTATAGACTTTCCAAAGCCATGAACATAATATGTTGAATGAGACATTTCTTCATCCTTATATCCCATTTTCTTGAAGGTATGATAAAATATTATGTCTACAGAACTTCCTGTGTCTACCAAAGTTCTATTCATATCTCATTCTTCTACATATTTTATTGATTTCTCCTTTCTCATTGGTATAGTGGTTACTGTGACCACCAATGGAGATGTATGACTTAAATCTTCTTCTAGTATTTCTGCCGCTATAAACGTGATTTCTTGTTTTTCCCAATCTTTCAATGATGATATCTTCTCCACTGTCATAATCTTCCTTCCTTCAAAATCCCGTTTATGTATCTTCCCTTTAATGTTTTCATGAAATCTATCAAGCATTGCTCTTGTTACCATATCACATTCCAATTTTCTACAATCCTTTTTGATTCTGATCATCCTTCCTTCAATTATCTCACCAATTTACTTTCCTTAATCTTGAACAATTCTTGTAATACCCCGATTTAGGCAGTGGTTCGCCGATGGAATGGAATATAGTTAATGGTTTGTCCTCTCCTAACACCGAGGCCTGATGGGTACACTTGACCGAGTTGTGGGGAAAAACATCTCAGTTAAGCGTGCTTGACCGAGAGTAGTCACAGGATGGGTGACCTCTCGGAAATCTGCTGCTGCTGGATAACCGCAGTAGTGCCGTTAAAAATCCAACATTGCTGGATAACCGCAGTGGGTAAGTGGGAACAATATCGGTATTAGTTGGGATACAACTAGGGATCGTTCGCTTGTGCTCGGGTGGGGGAGTATCCTGGGGGATTATGCCAGATACTGCTCTCATATGAGACAAGGAACGTCTACATTAAACCGAGGCCTTTTCGGCACAATTGGATCCAGAGTTGGCAGAAAACTCTGCAGTTAAGCGTTCTCGGGCGGGAGCAATCCAGGGATGGGTGACCATCCGGGAAGTTTCTGCTGGATTACCATAGCGATGCCCATTGAAAACCCCACACTGCCGGATGACCGCAGTGGCTAAGTGGGGACAATATCGGTGGAGGGACGGGTCATTACAAATGGTATCAAAGCCGACGACGGTTCACCTTCCGAGGGTGAGAGATTACGCTGGACGGGATATGTCAGGTACTGCTCTCATGAGGGGCAGGGAACGTCGGAGATCTGGGCTTGAAAATATATTCTGGAGCCGAGGACGGCTCCAATTTAAGGTGGTGGTATTGTAATACCCCGATTTCGGCAGTGGTTCGCCGATGGAATGAAATATAGGTAATGGTTTGTCCTTCTCTAACACCGAGGCCTTTTCAGCACAATTGGCTTCAGAGTTGGCAGAAAACTCTGCAGTTAAGCGTGCTCGGGCGGGAGTAATCCAGGGATGGGTGACCATCCGGGAAGTTTCTGTTGGATTACCGCAGCGATGCCCGTTGAAAACCCCACACTGCCGGATAACCGCAGTGGCTAAGTGGGGACAGTATCGGTGGAGGGACGGGTCATTACAAATGGTATCAGATCCGAAGACGGATCACCCGCCGAGGGTGAGAGAGTACGCTGGATGCGATAAGTCAGGTACTGATCTCATGAGGGGCATGGAACGTCGGAGATCTGGGCTTGTGTATATATTCCGGAGTCGAAGACGGCTCCAATTTAAGGTGGTGGTATTGTAATACCCTGATTTCGGCAGTGGTTAGCCGAATGGAATATAAGTAATGGTTTGTCCTTTCCTATCACCGAGGCCTTTTCAGCACAATTGGCTCCAGAGTTGGAAGAAAACTATACAGTTAAGCGTGCTCGGGCGGGAGCAATCCTGGGATGGGTGACCTCCCGGGAAGTTGTTGCCGGATGACCGCAGTAATGCCTGCTGAAAACCCCACACTGCCGGATATCCGTAGTGGCTAAGTGGGGACAATATCGGTGGAAGGACGGGTCATTACAAATGGTATCAGAGCCGATGACGGTTCACCTTCCGAGGGTGAGAGAGTACGCTGTACGGGATATGTCAGGTACTACTCTCATGAGGGGCAGGGAACGTCGGAGATCTGGGCTTGAAAATATATTCAGGAGCCGAGGACGGCTCCAATTTAAGGTGGTGGTATTGTAATACCCCGATTTCGGCAGTGGTTCGCCGATGGAATGGAATATAGGTAATGGTTTGTCCTCTCCTAACACCGAGGCCTGATGGGTACACTTGACCGAGTTGTGGGGAAAAACATCTCAGTTAAGCGTGCTCGACCGAGAGTAGTCACATGATGGGTGACCTCTCGGAAAGCTGCTGCTGCTGGATAACCACAGTAGTGCCGTTAAAAATCCCACACTGTTGGATAACCGCAGTGGGTAAGTGGGAACAATATCGGTGTTAGTTTGGATACAACTATGGGTCGTTCGCTTGTGCTCGGGTTGGGGAGTATCCTGGGGGATTATGCCAGATATTGCTCTCATATGAGACAAGGAACGTCTACATTAAACCGAGGCCTTTTCGGCACAATTGGCTCCAGAGTTGGCAGAAAACTCTGCAGTTAAGCGTGCTCGGGTGGGAGTAATCCAAGGATGGGTGACCATCCGGGAAGTTTCCGCTGGATTACCATAGCGATGCCCGTTGAAAACCCCACACTGCCGGATATCCACAGTGGCTAAGTGGGGACAATATCGATGGAGGGATGGGTCATTACAATTCTTATCTTCTTCTTCGCTATTTCTTCGATTTTCGTTAATTCATTCCCTGCTTCTAGCGCCAAAATGTAGTTGCGGGAATTCCTACACTACACCCTTGTTAAGATTCTATAGAAATCTATTGGAAATCAATTAAACTTCAAAGATTTAAATGACACTTTACTATTCAAATTTCAGAAATGTTTACAGAATGGGAAGAAATCAAGATTACAAATATTCTCTTGAAGTTTCTCTCTCCTCAATACTCTTTCAGCTCTCAAAAATACATCATCCTTTTCTGGATCTATCGAGTCCTTTATATAGGGATTTACATAATGGATGACAGCTAAGTTTTCCTCCTATTTCGGATCTATTCTGCGATCTCATTGCGATCGCTACAATGTTCTCTATCGCAAGAATGATGACCATCGCAGGATCATCATATTCTTCTTTTATTTCTTCCATCGTTAGCTTCTTTTGGATATTCTGTGACGCTCGTGAAACGTTGTTAAAGAATTGGCAATAATGCTCGCAGAAACGTTGTTAATATCGCAAGAATAGCGTTGTAGCGATATTCTGGTCCTACATTCTTTGACTAGGAGGTTTACTGCAGTTGATGTTTTCACTTGCATGTGAGAACTTTTATTCTTTTTTACTTGCTTGCATTGTATGGGAACTTGGGTTTCCATCCATTTTGATCCTTGATGTCGATTTTTCCATGATCAATACTTGCATGCAAATTTCGCTTTCTGTGATGTATGATACTTGCTTTCCGCTATGGCGTAATCAAACCGCTCCCCTTGGTTGGTTTAGTGAAACCCATGCCCAAAGTGTTTCGGGTTTTGCCCCTGTCTTGTTTTTGCGTGAACTGTAATTTTTTTCTGCCATTATTGATGGAGAAATTCTTCCTACTGGTGTCAGTTACTATGAGGCTCCCGAAGAAGCCTACGCGCAAGGGTCCGAAGACATCTTCGTCTATTGATCCCCCTCCATGAATGGATCATTCTGATGATACGCCGTCTCCTCTTCCTGAGGACTCTAAGGCACCTGCTGGGACTGAGATGTCTACGGTGCCTGAGGAGGTTGCGGACCCTAAGGTTGAAGAAGTTGTTGCTGGAGATCTTCTACCTCCTCCCCATCACTATGAGATTCATAGGCTCCAACTGCGTGATAAAGACAGTTATGCTCATTTGTCTATTGCTGAGATTACTAAGTCCTTTTGTCTTCATAAATTCGAGGTTTCCTTCGTCAATGGTCCTGACGTTCTTACTGAGTCTCTCATCCGGGATTTTCCTTATGATGAGAATAACCTTCTTATTAGCGTTGGCCAATTGGAAACAGGTATGCTCCTCCCTTTGTTTAGTAAAAAGGATCCCTTCTACTATGATGTTTTGTCTTCGAGGGATGATCCAGCAAACAAGACTCAAGTTAGACGAGTTATGCAATATAGTGGTAATTTCTGGCGTGCCCTTTATGAGAGCTGGTACCGTATCAAGGGCAAAACAACTTTGAAGCCTTATGACCCCTTTGCTGAGGGAAGGTCTAAGCGGGATGATTATACCCCTTCCAACTTCAATGCTACGTATGTTGATGCTATTCAAAAGACTAATCTTCTTCCTTGGAGTGTTGGTCCTCATCATATCCATGTTACTTCTCGGAAAATCATGGAGGGTAATAGCCTTCGTTTGTTGGAGGAGATTGATAAGACTAGTTTGACTACCATCCATTATTCTGCTAGGCTGCCTTTGCCGAAGAATGACCGCATCCGTCTTGATCATGATGACCGCTGGGCTCGTACTCCTGTTCGTGTGGTTGGTCTTTGGGCCTATGGTTTCACCACTACAGACCCCTCTATCCCTCGTTTAGCTCATTCTTTGCCCGAGACTTATGATGAGTATCGGCCTTGGATCTTTAATCCTGCTGCTTCTCATGAGGTACCTTTGGTTTTAATATATTTGTCTATTCTGATATATTTGTCTTCTCTGATATATTTGTTTTCTTTGATATCTTTGTGTTTCTCTTTTGATGATTTCGTTTCGCAGCCTGCTCCTGCTTCTTCTGCTGGGGATGCTTCGGGATCTGCTGGTAACTCCGTAGCTACAAGGACTAGAAAGAGAAAATCTTTGGTTGAAACACCTGCGGAGGTAAGGATCATTATCATACCTTTGTGTTTGTAAGTTCCTTAACGCCTTGCCCATGATTCTTAGCTGATGCATGTGTTTCTTTATAGTCTTCCCATAGGAAAGGAAAATTGAAGACTGTTATCGATCTTGATGCTTTGGATGAGGATCCTAAGGATGCTGGTAAAGTACCATGTAACGAGGATATCGAGGATACTGGCATCAGCCCTCCTTTGAATGATATTGAGGAGGATTTTTCTAAGGGTAGTCCTAGACCCGTTCGAGCTATCTATGCTAAGGGTGAGAACATTCTTGTTGGTTCTGGTGCCCAGTTGGTCGAGCCTTCTAGTGTTCAAGCCCCTTCTCCTTCATCGTATTTGAAGATGCCTTTATTTTCTGCTCCTAGCGTAGCTTTGACTGCTATCTCTACCGCTGTTGGAGCTGCTGTCGTGTCTTATAAGAGTCTTCCTTCGTCTCCTACCACCTCCCTTCAATCAAGTGGTTTGTTTTCCAAGGATGTTATCCCTACGGTGAGGGATGGTAGCTCAGATTCGTAGTCGAAGAAGAAGGTTGTGATTTCACTAGTTATCTTCTCCTTCAACGTTGCTCCTGATTCACTAGGGAGTGCTCAGTCTATTTCTACTGCCCCTGTTAGCAAAGTTGTTGGATATCCCCCTTCGTCACCAGACTGGACCGTATTGGGTAATCTTCCTTCTGCTTGTGACATGGGTCTTGGCGGTTCTCGAGGCCTTCCTTCTGTTCCTAGCTCATCCACCATGCAATCCCTTCGTCGTGGTGAGGGTTCGGCAGTCGTACCCCATGTTGGTGCTGAATCGAGCCAAGGTAAGATGTCGGAGAGTTTGAGCTTAGGTAGCTCTGATGATGCTATTCTCGAAGCCATCCTTCGTGATTCCATGGGTACTTTTTCTGTCGGAGTTGATCATCATCATCTTGATAGTTCAATCGAGGTAGCTTCGCAGTTGGATGTGCTATCTGCGCAGTACCGTGCGGCTAAAGACTTGTTCTTTGACCCGGATTGTCTACACTTCAGTCAGAGCTTTGGTGAGATCCACAGAGGTAGCATCCAAGAGATGGAGGCTTTCATGGATACCTACGCCACTTTCCTTCCTCTTCTTTCAGCATTCTCAGTAAGTGATTCTTACCTAAGTGTCTTTTTTATTAATTTAATCCTTCGCCCGCTCTTATGCTTCTTTGATTGCAGCTTTGCAAGCAGATTGATTTTGGCTATACCTTATTCAAGGTTTATAGGGCTAAGTGTACTCATTTGAGTGCCTCACTGGAGCGTGCTCATCAAGAGTACGCACTTGCTTTTGCACAAGTCAAGTGGCGCAGCCACATCTAGGATGTCTTCGTCAAGTTCCTTAGACGCATCTTCTATGAGTTGCTAGGATGTCTTAAATAGGAGTTCAAATGTTGGATGACGGAAAGAGAATAGAGAAAGTTGTAACTATCCATTTAGAGAAAGACTTAATAAGAAAATTGTTCATAGGTCCTTGGAAGCTTGTTTGTTGGCTCTTAAGGAAGGGCTAATAAAGGGAAAAATGATTCCAAGGTTGCTTCAAATGAGGATGGTTGCAAAGATAAGAAAGTCAAGAAAAATGGAAATTAAACCGAATTTTGGTTGATACGGGAGTTCTGCTTAAGGGTATGAAAGATGAAGAAATCATAAATTCAAAGTGTCTTATTCATGCTTTAAAGCCTCTATTACTAGAGTCCTCTAAAGATATAGGTTTGTTTCTTTTCTTCCCTTTTGTTATCAAATTGCTTCTTCTTTTATACAATTTTGTTGGTTTCGTAGTCCTTTATTCTTCACGAGATAACTACTCTTTTGAGAGAATATAAAGATATCTTCGTGTAGATGAGATACCGGGAATTGATCCATCGGTGGCATGTCATAGATTGAATATAGATAAAAATAAGACCATTCAAACAAAGAATAAGGAAGATATCCAAAATTATCATGCGTCTCTTGTGAACTTAGATATCTCTAAACAAGAAGATCACTTACCAGATAGGTGGAATCAGCTGCAGTCCAAGTTAACTTCCGATGTTTGGTATTACCAAAAGAAGTATGGTTGAAAAAGTGTTCTGGATACATAAAACTTTGATAGGATATGTTGATAAAAAGCAAGGAAGCTGATGAATGAGCAAATAACAACATCAAATTAAATCCTGTCAACAATGAGGATCAAGTTGATCTTTCCATGAGTTTGCTCACAATGCGGAATTAGTGAAGCATACTACAGCGAAGAATGGATTTGTTTCGTATGGAGCATGATGAAGCCCTTTTAGTTTCAAGTAAGGTAATAAAAGAACCAAAGTCTCATTTTAAATCAAAATGAGCAAAAATCACAAGTTGTCGCAGATTTTTTTAGCAGAATTTCCTTTGGAAGAAGATGAAGCAGTAGAGGAAATGATGGATGTTGAAGAAGAATTTGGAAATCCAAAAGACTTGTGGAATGATAGATGGGAAATTCTGGTGGATGGATCATCAATGAGTGAAATGGAATTGGAGTCGTGTTGATTTCACCAGAAGGAGAAGAAATGTAACATTCTCATTCAGACTAGAATTTGCATCCACGAACAATGAAACAGAGCACGTGCATGCATTAAAGATCGCAATAGAAAAGAAGCTTGAAAGTATAAGGATAACAAGTGATTCAAATTAGTGATTTGTCAAATTAAAGGGGAATATACCACAAATGAATCTTCTTTGAAGAAATACAAAGAAACTCAGTTGAGGAATTATTCTACCAAAATTAAAATGGAGACATATATCAAGAAAATATAACTGTCTTGCATGATGACAAATCCAAATACAAGAAATATCCAAATACAAACAATTCAACACCCATCAATGGACAAAGAGAAAGAAATTGAAGAAGTTGTTGCGATGGAAGTAGAAAGAGAGTTATCAAACAACATCGCAGATTGAGAAAAGAAATTCATGAATACCTCTATCCGGGAACAGACTCCTTCGTCAAGTGACGCATCTTCTGTTGCTAGGATGTCTTCGTTGGATGACGATCTGAGAAAGACTCATAGGTCCTTGGAAGCTTGCTTGTTGGCTCTTGGAAGGGCTAATAATGATTCCAAGGTTGCTGAGGATGGTTGCAAAGCTGCTGACGCTGCTTTAGCCTCTGAGTCCTCTAAAGATATAGGTTTGTTTCTTCTTCCCCTTAGCTTCTTCTTTTATTTTGTTGGTTTCGTAGTCCTGAGATAACCTTCATCTGCCAGCCAGCGTCTCTTGTGAACTTAGATATCTCGAAGATCGAGTGGCCAAGTTAACTTCCGATGTTTGGTATTACCAAAAGAAGTCTGATAGGCTGATGAATGTAACTGTCAACAATGAGGATCAGCTTTCCCATGAGTTTGCTCACAATGCGGAATTAGTGAAGCAGCTGGATTTGTTTCGTATGGAGCATGATGAAGCCCTTAGTTGTAAGGAGAGTCTCATTTTAAATCAAAATGAGGATATTGCTTTATCCGAGAAACATCTCACAACACAAGATATTATTCGAAATAAATATCATGCCGATTTTGAAGATGCTTTTGCTTCCTTAGCTAAGGTTACTGCGGAGCGTAGTGTATTGGCTTCTAAGGTTCGTTATCTTAAGAACAAACTCGTCGATGCTGGCTACGCGTCTTCTTCCATGTCTCATGCATCCTTAGTAAAAAGGTTTGAAGAGTTAGAAAGTGTGTACCAAGCTTTGTCCTCTGAGAATGCTTCGCTCCGGATAGATGTTTTGGATATTCGGACGGAAAAGGATACCCTTGTGGAAGATCTTGAGGCGGCTGAGGTGGATCTTGCTGAATCTCAGGATAGTCTAGAAGAATCCCTTAGCCATGCTGGAGGTATCTTAGGATGTTTATTTTTCCGTATCATCCTTTGCGTCTTTATTCGCCTTTTCTTGTTGCTGATACCCTTTGTATCCGCAGGTCTCCAAGAGAAGTTGGTAGGTGCAAATGCCAAGATTAGCCGTCTTGAGGGTCAGATATCTGCGTTGGAAATATCTCGCCAGTTTGATGCTGCATCTAAGCTCAAGGTTGAGTCACTTCATCAAGCTAATGATCATCTTGGTGCTCATGTCATGGAGCTCCGTCAGAAGTCATCTTTGGACTTGGAGGCTCAAGCTTCTCGGATGAAGGTGCAATTTGAGTGTTCGGACATTGATTATATCAACAATGCTTTTGCTGAGGCTGAGCTTCAGGTTGAGGGAGTCGTCTTTCCCCGTCTTCCTTACCCATGATTGTGTTATTTTTGCTTCATTTGCAACTGAACTCCTTTGTTGTATTATGCTCCCAGATGAGGGGCCTTTGATGTCTTCTTACTTTAAAACACCCTTTGTTACGTTCTGAACCTTTGTCATCTGCAACTTTTAAGACACATTAGTCGTATTTTGGTAACACCGTCATGGAACCTTTTATATGATCGTAAGTAGACGTATTGTGTCTAATTATTCGCACATTCTTGTCATCACAAGGTGATAAGGTATGTTTAACCTTGGTGGAACATTCAACGTCCTACCAGGGTATCCTTTGGCCAGAAGGTACCGTGGCGGCGAGGGTCCCTACATGGGCAATAATTTTCTTGTAACCCTACGTGTTCAGCGATGACTGCTTTATTTTTAACAGGGTATCTCTCTTTATTGGATATATTTCTTACTATCTGCATTTTAGAGGGATTCATTCTCACTTAGGATCCGAGATTGACATATACGCAGTTATGTCGTGCCTTGCCTCATCGTCAATTCTGACGGAGGGTGTAATTTCTAACCCAATTTGTATGTAATCAACATATACTTTTTCTTAGCAAAAAGTATCTTTCATTGATTAGTTAGGTTTGTAATACCTTTGATCAGGGATAAAACATGGTGGGCCATTGCCCCTTCCCTTGTTCTCCTGAGTGATAACCATTCACTTACGGGTAGTACTTCTTTAGGTACATTACATTCCAAGGGTGTTGCAATACTTCTCGTTTGAGGTTCCTCAGGTAGTATGAACCCTTCCCGGCAATATCATGTATGGTGTAGGGTCCGTCCCATGTTGGAGATAGTTTTCCCCACTCTTTGTTCTTTTGATATGGTGGTATTTGACGTAGTAAGTATTCTTCAACCACAAAGTTTCTAGGAATTACCCATTTGTTGTATTCACGAGCCAACCTTCGTTAGTAGTTCACCATCCTTTGCAAGGCCACTTCCCACCTTTCTTCGAAGTCATCCAGCTTTTCTAGCATAAGATACGTTGTTAGGTTCTTTTCCCATGCCTCTGTTATTGTCGTTGGAAGCATCATCTCTGTTGGGATGACTGCTTCAGCTCCGTAGGTTAATAAGAACAGATTTTCTCCTGTGGCCGCCCTTCTTGTGGTACGGTAGGCCCATAGGACGTTGTGCATCTGCTCGCACCATATTTTATTATATGCCCCCAACTTATTTTTCAAGTTCATTGCTATCGTCTTGTTAGTGGCCTCCGCTTGCCCATTGCTCTTAGGATATATCAGAGTAGACTTGTTTTTATGAATGTTGAAAGCGTTAAGCAACATGTTTATGTTTTTTCCTTCCAGCTGCTTGCCATTGTCAGAGACTATGACGGCCGGTATCCCGAACATGCAGATGATTTGCTTAAACAAGAATTTAAAGACATCTGTGTCCCTAATTCTTGCCAAATCCCTTGCTTCCACCCATTTGGTGAAATAGTCAGTAGCTACTATGAGGTATCTTCTTTTCGACGTCCCCTCTATCAACGGTCCAACAATGTCAACTCCCCACTTGGAAAATGGCCATGGGATGATGACCGAGTTAAGCTCCGTTGCTGGTGCTTTAATTTTCCTGGCAAAGCGTTGACATCTTTCGCAACGCCTTGCTACGTTCTTTGCGTCTTCATCCATGCTTAGCCAGTAGTATCCTTGTATTTTGGCTTTGATTGCCAGAAATATTCTTCCGCTTGTCAATTTTAGTGGAAAAACTATTAATACATATGGAATACAAAAAATATATAAATAAACTTTGTAGATCCTATTCCACATGTCTAAACTTCAAAAATACTCGAAATCTTCGTCACTTTCAAGTAGTCCAATGATCCCAAAGGTTGTAAGTTTAGCATCATCGTTGTTGAAAATACGTAGCTATAACAATGAGAAAAGCATCGATTCTCAATCATTGTTATACAATGTCATAGTATTATTACACATCGTCAAAGTCCAATTGCATCACAACTTCAACAATAATACTATGGTGATACTTTACTCACCCTTAGTCAATACTCCATCTCACATGGAAACCACTCCCTCTTACATAATGATCCGAAAACCATATGTATTTGTAGTGTGAACTATAATTAATTTTCCCCCTTTTTGTCAATAAAATTGGCAAAGGTAAAATAACGGGATCCTAATGAAATTTCTGTAAGAGACATTTCATGACCAAAGGTAAGTATGTATCATCTTGTTTAGATGCAATCATAAAGCCGAAGCTAAATGCATTCATCAAGGAGTTTATAAAAATGCAAGATAACCCCTGTAATATTCCACAGACGCACTCCCCACAAGGATTTGGCAATTAAGCACAAGTTCAAAAGAACTCTCCCCCATAATATGCCATTCCCTAAGGAACAACAAGAGCGACCTTAATTTCAAAAGAAAAGAAGGATTTCTTCACACTAACAAAAAAGAATGGATGAATCAACTACAAACAAGGTATTCACCTACTGGAGTTTCAACTCAATTGCCCAAAATATCGAGATAAGCATAGGGGCAAGAGTTACTGAAGTAGATAATGAACCAAAACAACACTAATAGACCGCCTTAAGTGCTGAAAAGTGGAAGTATCTAATGGCTTGGTGAGAATGTCAGCCAACTGTTTTTTGGAAGGCACAAATTCCATATTTATGATACCATTCTCATAAAGAACTCGAATAAAATGGTACCTTATGTTAATGTGCTTTTTTCTTGAGTGCTCAACATGATTCTCAGTGATACGAATCGCACTAGAGTTATCCCAAAAGATCTTCATTATTCCAGTATCAACTCCATAGTCTGCCAACATTTGTTTCATCCATAAGAGTTGTGTACAACATGACCCAGCATCAATTACTATGCTTCGCATGTCGACATGGATTTTGAATTTTGTTTCTTACTGTGCCAAGCAACAAGATTCAGTCCTACATAGTAGAAACCCCCTGATGTACTTTTTCTGTCTTCTACACATCCTGTCCAATTAGCATCAGAATAGGCGAAAAGGTCAGTGTTAGTATCAAAAGTGTAGGATACACCATACCCGACAGTGTGATTGACATAACGTATGATCCTTTTTACAGCTGCAAGATGAGATTCCTTTAGATTAGCATAAAATCGAGCGCAATAACCAACACTAAAAGAAATATCAGGTCTAGTAGTTGTTAGATATAAAAGACTTCCAATAATAGATCAATATAACTTTTGATCTACTTTTACTCCTTTCTCATCTACTTTAGTAGTCAAACATAGACTTCTTCTTTTACATCCATCTGGAAAAGTTTAACTTTGAGAAAACAATCATGAGCTATTAAGAGCTTAATGGACTCAAGGCGTGCCACTGGTGCAAAGATTTCATCAAAGTTGATACCTTCAATTAGTGAGTATCCTTGAGCGACAAGCCTGGCTTTGTTTCTAATGATTGTGCCAAATTCATCAGACTTGTTCGTAAATATCCATTTGGTACCAAAAATATTGACATTGGAGGGACAAGGTACGAGTTCCCATATTTCTTGCCTTTGAAATTGATTTAACTCTTCATGCATATCATTCACCCAAGCGGGGTCATTAAGAGCTTCATCAATATTTCTTGTTTCTACAAGAGATAGATAACAACCAAAAATGCAAATATTTTGAAGTTGTCCTCTTGTTCTAGCTGTAGAATCTTTTCCTCCAATAATACTGTTTGGATCATGATTCCTTTGAACCGAGAGGTGTCGTGGAGGGGGAACACATTCTGGTTCGTTAGGGGTGGTTTGATCAGTGTCCTTCTCTTCGTCACTAGAAATATCAGGATCAGTAACAGTTGGAATGACTTCAACTGATTCCAATATTTCCTTGACTTTCTCAATTGTCTCAGTTGGAGGAAACTTAGTAAGATAATTATCATGATGGAAATCACTAATAACATTAGCAGATTCCATCATGACTTGTGTTCTGAGATTAAATACTTGAAACCCACGACTATCAGAAGCATAGCCAAGGAAAATACCTTTATCACTTTTGGTATCAAATTTCCCTCGTTGCTCTCGATGTTTTAGTATGTAACACTTATTTCCAAATACTCTGAGATAGTGTAAGTTAGGTTTTCTACCATACCATAACTCATAAGGAGTGTTGAGAGTTCTAGACCGTAAGTAAACACGGTTGATCAAGTAAAATGTTGTAAAAATAGCTCCTCCCCAAAATCTTAAAGGTAGATTCTTGTTATGTAGCATTACCCTGGCCATCTCTTGAATATTCTTGTTCTTTATTTCGGCAACTCCATTAGCTTGAGGATTAATATGTGGAGAATATTATTGAGTGATCCCCAGTTCGTCACAAAATTCAAACACCTTAGTGTCTTTGAATTCAGTTCCACAATCGCTCCTAATTTTCTTTAGTTTACGACCTTGTTCGTTCTAGATTATGCTCAAAATAATCTTTAATTACCCAAGGGTTTCATTCTTATGAGATAGAAATGCAACCCAAGTGAATCTGATATAATCATCTATCATAACCAAAGCATACCTCTTTCCAGCAACAGTGGGATGTTGAATTAGTCCGAAGAGATCCATATGAATTAAATCAAGTGGGGCTTTGGTGAGAATATCTCGGGATGATTTATGGTGAACTTTTGTTTGTTTACCATTTTGACAGACACCACATACACCTTCAATCTTTGCATTGATTTTTGGGACACCCCTAACAAGTTCTTTGTTAATGATCTTAGTTAGAATGCGATAATTGATGTGACCAAAACGTTCATGCCAAAGATATATAGATTCCACCTTAGTCAAACATGCTTGAGATAGCAAACCATGTGAGTTCGACCGAGCAGTTCTCTAACAATTACGCTCCGCTGAACTGAGTATTTTGCTGATGTAGTACACGGGATGTTCTTCCTGCCCTTGGTCTCGTACCAATACTGTGCTCACAGCATAGTTTGTTGCTGCTATATATAGGGTGATTATCTCACCTGGATCCGGCTTCTGTAGAATAGTTACGGATGTTAAGTAATCTTTGATCTTGTAGAAGGCTTGTTCGCACTCCGTGGTCCATATGAACCTGTTTCCTTTCCTCAACGTATCAAAAAATGCTTTGCATTTATCCGATGATCTTGCTATGAATCTTCACATGGAAGCTAAAATTCCATTTATATTTTGCACTCCTTTTAGAGTTTGTGAAGATGGCATCTCTATTATTGCTCTGAACCTTTCGGGGTCTACTTTGATTCCTCGCTGAGTTACTAGGTATCCCATGAATTTTCCTGAGGTAACTCCGAATGTGAATTTTTCCGGGTTTACCTTCATGTGAAAGCTCCTCATAACTTCGAATATCTCCCTTAGGTGTGAGAGATGGTCTTTTGCTTCTTTGACCTCCAGTATTTTTCCTATCCAAGGTTTTAAGATTTTGTCTACTAATCGTTGGTATGTTTACCCCGCGTTCTTTAGTCCAAAAGGCATCCTTATATAGAAATACATGCCTCGTGGGGGTAAAGAATGTAGTATGCTCATGGTCTTCTTCTTCAAGAGCTATTTGGTCCATCCATGAAGGATAGTCTTTGATGGCCTTCAGTTACGTTGACCAGTTGGTCAATATTTGGCAGTGGGGTAGTGTAACGATCCTGAAGCTCGTCAACTTTATTAGACTAGTCAAGAGACGTCTTAGCCAATAATAACTCGATTAATTTAGCATGAACGTTAATTAATAGAAATTAATCTAACAACGATCTAGATACCAAACTAGTACCGTTGAATAGATCTAGAAAAGTTACGCAGAATGGACTACTCGAACGTGTCACTCGGATACCGGAGGAAGAAGATATCATCAAATTAATATGAAGAGTAGATTTGTATTTCTTTTGTGAACCGCTTGGCTGCCCTTATAATTTGGACGAGTGCCTTTAGAAATCCTGTCCGGCCTTATCCCATCCAAATCGAGAAGATAAACTCTTCTTTTTCTTATTCTTCATTCTTCTTCTATCATCTTCTTCCGTTCTTCGCCTCTGGCGATTCTGCAAGATTTCTGAGGCCGTGATGTTGGAAATAAACTTAAGGGAAATCTTAATAACGTACTTATGGTGATGGTGATGATCTTTGTTGTGAATTCTGACTCGAAGGAGGAAGTGAATCAATGAATTAGGGTTTCTGGTTTTGGGTTTGAAATTCAAGTAAAGAACTAGAAGATGAAATTGAAGGTTCGAGTGGCAGATTAGAGATGGGTTTATGTTTAATTGAGTTATGGAGTTGTTTTAGTGAAGGAGTGAATTAGGTTTTCTCTGTGAATCAATGAATGTGAGGATGATGATGAGATTAAGATCGAGAGATGAAGAATAGAGTTACGGGTAGATGAAGAAGTGATGGGTTGAGGTTTAATTACAGTTTTGAAGTTGTTCTGGAGAGGAATCAAAGATTTAGGGTTTGTCAGAAGATTATTTAGAAGCTCGATTATAGATGAATTAAATGGAATTAGAGACGGGTTTTATCTGAATTAGAGTTTGAGGTTGAAGGTTAAGCAAAGGGTGAATCATTTACTTCAGTTTTGTATTTCGTCCAAGGTATAAACTCTTTTAATTTTCAAGTATAGTTCTTAATTGAGATTGGATAACTATTATTGTTAAGAAGTTTGTGGTATGGGTTGAATCCAAAATCTGTTTGATGAATTGCTAAGTTAGCTGCAGTTGATGATTGTAAAGAGACTTAAGTTTAGAGTTGGAATTGAACTGCTGTGTAGATGATGGTGTTGTGTTGATAGGCAGTTAAACTT
Source organism: Papaver bracteatum (assembly GCA_023529315.1). Taxonomy (NCBI): domain Eukaryota; kingdom Viridiplantae; phylum Streptophyta; class Magnoliopsida; order Ranunculales; family Papaveraceae; genus Papaver; species Papaver bracteatum. The sequence goes on along the minus strand of JAJJWX010004422.1, from coordinate 251,099 downwards.
AATTTAGATGGTAAAAACTCAGTTTGGTTATACATGGTTTTGTTGTAAATCAGTTGGAAGAGGAAAGGAGGTATTATTATTGAGTTATGATGATTTGAAGTGTTAAATGAATGTTAGGAGATTACAGGTGTGTAGTTGTGTTATTGGTGTTATTGCAAAAAAATGGAGTCTGGTGATATTGTTGTTTTGCAGATGTAGATAAGTGAGTTGGTGATTAGGAGCGAAGATCACAGATGGTTGCAGTGATGATAAAATGAGAATTTCAGTTTATAGACGAACTGAGTTGAGATGGTTGTAGTATTATGAGATTGAGGTTGTGAAGGATTGGGTTTGAAGTCGGTGATTATCAAGAAGAATAAGACTTCAATTGTTGATGGCTGGATTTATAATTACAGAACTGAAGAGGAAGTTCGGATAGGTGGTGGTGTTGTCAGTGGTGTTGTAGGATCAGAATATTGTCACAACAATATTCCTGAGAAATAAACGACTGTTCTGCGATATATCGATAATAAATGAATTATTTTGCGAAATATCAGTAATATTCTGCGACACATCCAAAGATGACTTAAACAATGACGTAATGACTGAAAACGACGGAAACACGAAGAAAGTGTGACATGTCTGCGATATATCAGTAAAACCTGCGAAAGTTAAAGGCGGTGCTAACTGCGATTTATCGCAAGAACTCAGATCCGAAATTGAAGGGAATCTTAGCTTTAAATGAGCTGTAATCCACTATGTAAATACCTATATAAAGGAGATGAATAGTTCAAAAGAGGGTAACGAATTTTTGAGTACTAGGAAAATTTTAGGAGAGAGAAAATCTTTATCAAGAGTTCTGTGTTCTTGATTTCTGTAATTCCTTAAGATCAAATTAATAAAAAGTGTCTTTAATCATCAAATTATGTCATAGATGTTGGTAAGTTCTTGAATAGGGTGTAGTGTGGGAATTCCTGCAACTACATTTTGGCGTCCAGAAACAGGGAGAATCAAACTTGAGAAATTTCAAATTACAGTTTGAAGATTTGAAGAAATTATTAGAATTGAAGAGAAATGGCTAGAAGGAGAAGAAATACGTCAGAACCACCAACAACAGTGAGAAGAAGTAAAAGAATTGCAGGGGAAGGAACAAGTGAATTGGAAGGATCTTTAAGGAACAGATCAGGAAGAAGTAGAAGGAGAAATGAAGCAGAAAATTTAATCCAACCACCAAATCAACAAACACGAGCACAAGATAGAAATATGGATTATGATAGAGTAAGTGTGCATACTTGGAGGTAGGATTCGATAGAAGAGACGGAAAATCAAGGAGAGGAAAGAAATCAAGAAATGGATGGAGGATTAATTCATGAAGAACATGAAATGGAAGATGATTTAAGACAAAGGATACAGGAAGAAAGAAGATTAGAGGCAGAAGAGCGTGCCAATCTTACAAGACAAAATCATGAATTAAGAATGGAAAATTTGAGGTTGCAAAACAGAAGATCGAGAAGCAGCATGAGATCAAATTCAAGATCATATAGAGAAGAAAGAAGGCAGAATCTCCCTATACAAAATGTTGGGGAGAATTTGATAAATGATCGTTATATTCCATGCGGGGAAACTTTAGACATTGACATAATCAGGATGAGGGAGAAAATCAAGAAGAGAGAAGGAGAATGTTACGTGATGAAGAGATTCGAAGAAATCGCAGGATTATCGAAGATGATATTGAGAGACATTATATTGAGCAAGTACGCTTAACAGGAGAAAGAGAGAGATTGCGAGCAGAAGTATAAGAGCAAGAAATTCAAGCAGCGTTGCGTCAGAATAATCATGACAATCGAGAAAGACGACGTGTGCAAAATCGTAATAATGATAATCTCAATGAGGAATATGAGAGAATTCGCAGAGACATAGAAAGGCAACGAAAAGAAACAGTAAGGGATGAGGAAATTCATGGAGAAGAGAATGAAAAACAAATTAACTTGCAAGAAGAAGAAAGTCGCAGAAGAAGGCAAAACCAAGATGTTGGAGAAGAAGAGAGAAACATCGCAAGACAAGAAAGGCATGAACGCAGACGAAGAGAAGATGCGTTGAAAAGACCAATGGAGCAAAATTCTGATAGGAATGAACAAATCTTGCGAGAATTGGCAGAAATGAGAGGAATGATAAATAACAGAAGAGAAGGAGGAAGAAGGCAACTTGATGAGGCAATCGAAGAGGCTGCGAAAACTCCATTTACTCAAGAGGTACAATTAGGAGGGATACCTCCAAAATGCAATTTACCGGTGTTGACCAATATATTTGATGGAACTACGTGTGATGTCCAACATATCAAAGCTTATATTCGATGTATGCTACAATGGGAGAACCATGATGTCGTTTTGTGCAAATATTTTGCGTCAAGTTTAACTGGCGAAGCATTGAAGTGGTTCGAAAGTCTTCCCAAGAATACAATAACTTCGTTCATGCACTTGCAAACCACTTTCTTAGGAGCCTACATCAGCAATAATTCTGCGCGACCTGGAATTGAAGATGTGTTTGGATTGAAACAGAGGGTTGGTGAGAGTTTGAAGCACTTAACCATAAGATGGAGGACAATATGTAGTGAAATGGCAGGAAGAGTAGATGAAAGATATCTCATTTTGTCCTTCATAAATGCTATGTTTGCGACAAATCTATTATACATCCAGGTCTTCAGAGTTAAAACACAATCACTATGACAGAGTTGCGAGAATTGCAAGAGGAATATATCGCTTTGGAGGAAAAACAAAATGAGATGGAGTCTTATCCAATTCTTGCAGGCACAAGTTCAGCCACAACAAATGGAAGTTTGTTACCAAGGATGATTAATACAGTAGCAAGTACTTCCCAAAATCCGCGAGAGAAAATGGAGACTGATAATCAACTTAAGATAGTAGCAATGGGGAGTAGATATCAAGAGGAATTAGAAAAGGAGAGAAATTTTTATAATCGCAATAACAATAATAAGGTCCCACGGTTTGATCAACCGCAGGAAACTTATGGTGGACAGAGGCAGAATTATTCAAGAGAGCAAAGAGGTCAGAGGAATATGTGGGAAGATATCAAATTGCCGCCTTTAAATACTGGTATAGACAAGATTTGGGAAGCAATTATTTTAATGGAGAATATACCCTCACCCTGGAACATGGGGAAGGAACCACATCCCAACAATCACAATCAAGAATTTTGTCCTTATCATCATTTTCATGGTCATTCTGTGAATAATTGTAGAAATGTGAAAAGAATCATTTTGCGAATGATCGAACAAGGAAAATTAAATCATTTTTTAGCAAGATATTTACAACCGCAACAATTTCCGCAAGCACCAGAAATTCGCAGAGTTAATGTTGCAAAAGAAGCAGAAACATTTGTCATTGAAGTAGGAGCTACAAAAAAAAATCTATTCTGCAATTCAATTGTACATTCACAAAAAACGATAGAGGATTTCCATGACAATGTGCTAAGCAGAGTATTTGCAAGGGATATAGAGGGAAGAGAGGTGATGAATATTGCGAAGATTTCTCCGTTAGAAGAATGGCAGAAACAAGTTATCTCTTTTACTGCAGAAGAGATACGAGAGCCTGGGAAGATGCATGACAACCCATTGGTGGTGAAATTAGAGATAAATCAAAAATACAGAGAAGAAGAAGATGATGATGATGCAGCAAGTGATTCTTGGGCAATAGATAAAGTTTTAATTGACACTGGTAGCTCGGTGGATATTTTGTTTTATCATACTTATCGCACAATGGGTGGAAGAGATGATGAGCTAATCCCTTCAACTTACAAGATCTATGGTTTTAATGGCACCGCAAACAAGCCAAAAGGAGAAATTACTATGGAAATTCCATTGAACAAGATATCTTCAAAAATTAAGTTTTGCGTAGTGGATATAGAATCTCCTTACAATGCTTTAATTGGAAGGCCATGGCTCCATGGGATCTTGGGCATAGCATCAACATATCATCAATGCATAAAGTTTCCACATCCTCACGGTATTGGGATAATTAAAGGTGATTGGTTTGAAGGCAAAAAGTGTTATGAAGTTGACATTAATACTTGCGAAGAAAGAAGCGCCCGAAATCGTAATTGGCAACATAATAGGAGGCAAAATCAGAGAGCTGAGAAATTGATGGTGGAAAATATAGAGTTGCGGGGAAAGGGTATACTTCAAGAATAGTTTGTTCCAAAAGATTCAATAACGATTGATCATACGAAGATGGGGAAAAGTTGGAATCTTTATTCTTCGCAGGAGCACAAAAAGTATAAGATGTTGCGATGAATCGTTTCTCGCAAGGAAATAAATAAAGTAACAAGAGGTTGCGAATAATCATTCATCACAGAAGAAAAGAAGTGCAACAATATCATATTGCGAACAATCGAAAAACAAGATGATTTCGAATCATATAAGAAAAACTCTGCTCAAAAATGAAAAAAAATTCTATTAAAAAAGAAAAGTTGGTGATTTCTAATCATATAAGAATTTTTAATGCAAATGCATAATAAGGGTGCAAATCGCCTAAAAATATATAAGAACGGGACGAACTTTTATGGCGTACACCTTAGTTCGCGGATTCTATTTCGTAAGAGGCAATGTCCTTAAAGTGCGTCATAAGGGGGGTATCTCTTTGCATGGCTATGGGAAAGGCTATACCGCTGCTGGAACCTAGTCATGGAGATTTGGGATTATTGAAAATCCATCCGGGAGAGATAACTTGGATTCCCAATTATATAAGGTTATACCCTGGTTGTGCGCCCGAGAGTTTCTCCTAAGGAATGCAACATATGATAAAGGCGCCGAGGTACACGGTTGAGTTATGGGTGCCCGGGATGGATGAACCTACCCTGGCCATCCATGGCAAGTCTTGGCTTACGATGTGTTCGTCCCGAAGAAAACCCCACTTAGGGTGCAGTCTTGTAACTATAAGCCATATAAGGCATAAAGGACCAGGCTGCGAAAACAACTGGTTGTTGGCAGAACCGGATGGGAAAGTGCTAGTCTTGTATGGCCGATGTATAATCCTTGAAGAGGCAACCGGGGGGAGAGATAATGGCGATACCCTCCATTAGGGAGCTGTGTATCAAAAAAGACGGCAATGTCATGGGACTTTATATTCGCAAGAATATTTAGGCCCTTCATATTGTCGCGTGACAGAGACAGCAATGTCATGGGACTTTATATTCGCAAGAATATTTAGGCCCGTCATATTGCCGCATGACTGGCCAAAAATCCTAATAAGAAATGTTAAGATGAGATCAATGGGTTTTTGCGATAAGATCAAATAATGAGATAAATGAAATCAATAATAAGAGGATATAAATCGCAAAGACGGCAATATCATAAGTCTTAAAAAGCAAAGAGAGATTAATCTCACAAGATGGCTTAGATTTATCATATTGTCTCAGAAATTAAAATTAAATGATAAGGCAAGATCAATGGATTATTACGTATAAAGGTAAGAATTTCCTGCGATCTTGTCGCATAAAAGTGGCATAATAAGACCTTTAACTAGGAAGGAAAAATAAGACCACAAGAAAATTATGTCTGCGAAACATATAGTTCGCAGAAAAATTTACGATGATTCATTTATCATATTGCGGATTAATAACAAGAAGCAAGTATGGGAACGATGTATAAGAACAATAAATGTTGTTATTAATCATTATATGATAAATTCATATAAATAACAGACGGATAGAGGCAAAAAAGGAATTTATATATATTGAAGAACATCAGGAATTACAAGTATTTTGCAGAAAGAATGATACAATTTGTCGCAGATAATTATCGCAAGAAAGAAAGGGAAAAATACAGGAGAAGATCAAAAAGAAGAAGCAGAACTATTGGGATTTATCTTCGCCATTATCTTCATCTTCATTATCTTCATCATCAGTTTCTTCTTCATCTTCGCTTTCATCTTAATTTATATCAGCCTCACTGTCAGAAATAATTGGTACTTCAGAACTGGGTGGGATATTTTCCAAAAGGCAAGGATATAAACTAAGGGGAAGATCATTATCTTGGCAGACTTTCTCAATAGCATTATTGCGAACGGTGAGAAGGTTACTACGCAAATTGGAGTTGGATATCTTTATCTTCTCTCGCAGTCTAGAGATTTTATCATTGCGGGAAGTAAGATTATTTGCAAGACTACTTTTTTCTTCTTCAAGTTCTGCTATCTTTGAAGAATGTTTTTCTTCAGATTCTGCGATGATACAATAACAAGTTAGAAATTTATCAAAAATTTACAAAAAATATAAAGATGTTAGAGGAGCAATAAATAACCTTCTCTTTCATGAATCATTTCTTGTATCAAGGTTGCCTGTTTGGTATGAAGACTGACATCTATTGCTAAGTTTTTCCTAGCATTATCGAGAATTGTCGCAGCCCATGCGAATTCATCATCATTTTGAATGAGAAGATGGGAACAGATTTGTTTTTCTCTTTTAAGAAGTTCAATGTTTTCATCCTTAAGTCTATCTCTCTCAAGTTCAGTGTCAATAAGGTCATTGCGGAACTTTGATAGAGCTTCAGCGCCTTGAAGAGTAATGCGTTCTTTATCCTTCTCAAGTTCCTTCTTTTGGGCTTTCAAGGTTTTGATTCTTTTTCCAAATTCATCTCTACAAGTCTTAAAACTATTGGATATACTCAAAGTAGATCTATAATCCATTCTTATAAGGGAAATGTGATATTTAAGCTCATCGATAGACAGAGCATTAACTTTTTCATCGGAATAATTATTTAAAGCGTCATTAAGACGCTGAAGAAGAATGGATTCATCTATGGGTTCCTCAAAAGAATTGAGAATAAGATCTTCATCAGTAAGATTATAGGCATCTTTAAAATGGTTGTTCAAATAAGCTAAAATAACAAGAAAGAAGAAAGTAATAAATAAATAAATAAATCATACCAATAATTTGTTTGCAGAACTTCTCCTTGTCAACTAGTTTTTGTTGAAGAACTTCAACATCTACTTCAAGCGATTTATTCTTGTTAAGGAGCTCAGTATTCCCAGATGCTTCCAATTGCTTACATTTTTCGAGAAGAACGGATATTTCATCTTCATTTTGCTTATTCTTTTCACGAAGCTTCGCAGATTCAGATTGTGAATCAGTAAGCCTTTTCTGCGATAATGATAATCTATTTTCTAATTCCGAAGCAACAGAAAAAGAAGCTCTAGCATTCTGTGGCATACAAGAGAAAATAAGTAAGGGTAAATAAAAAATCTTCGATATTCATGACAAATGTAAAGTTTACTACAAGAAAAATAAAAGAAAAGGGGCATACCAATGAAGCTAGTGCGTGAAGAAAATCTGGGTTGATAAATCTCGAGACTCCTTTAAGATCTTTATTATTAGTTAAGATGGAAGCATCGCAGATTTTTGAGAGATAGTTGCAAGCGTGAGCAATATCGTCATCCCCAATACCTTGCATGGGATTTTTAAAGATATTTGACAGTTGATCCATGGGAGTCTCAGGTTGAGAAAGACCCATCGCAGATCTAACTCTTGCGGAGGAAAAACGTATTGAAGAGGTGCCCACTGTAGCATCATTATTAATTCTTCCACTCTCTTCAACCTCATTATCTTTTTCAACGACAGAATAAATTTCTTTAAGTGGCTGAGTTTTTCTTCTCTTTTTTGGAGGACTCTCAGCAGTTTGATTCTTATTACGATGAGAAGAAGTGCCAGAACTCTCATTTGGAGTTATTACTTTTTTGCCTTTATCCTTGGCTTCAACTACTGCGACAAATGGTATTTCCTAGAAAACAATCACACATGAAGATAAGAAACAGGGGCAACAATATATTGTTAAAAGTTATAAGAGAATGTTTCTTACTTCATCTGTGAAGGTTTTCAAAAAATTTAGGAGATTAGGATTCCCAGTACTGGCATAGCTAGCCTTCATTTTTCCAATCTGATAAAAAATAATTCAATAACTAGTAAGAACAGTATATTTATCTAAGTTTGCGAATAATGATTAACTTCGCGAGATATACCTCAGAATTCTTTTCGGGCCAATTAAAAACCCAAGGATGATAAGCCGCAAGATATGTAGGATTCGCAGGAATGTTATGAGCGCCAGAAATATATGTACCTTCAAGGAGGAGAGGAAATCTACACCATTTATCATCCTTGGAGAAGCGTGGAAGATTGTTTCTTGTGGAATGATAGTCTATATCTTGCATAAGAATTTTATACTTCACAACTTTTTTATCCCTATTCAAACGAACAACCCAACACGTGCATTCTTTCTTCATTGGAATCACTTGATAATTCGCAAAGAAGTTCTCCACGGTATATTTCGCTGGAATAATTGGGATTTTTTCATAATCAGGATGTTTCGCATCATCAGGATAAAGGGATCCTTTACCAGCTCCACGGGAAGCATATTCAAGAATGAGGCGAATACAATCTCCACTTAGTTGGAAGATTGCTCGCGAAAGTTTAGCAATGAGAAATAATCTCATAAAAAAGAGGGAGATCTGGGTTATAAAGAGGAATAGGAAGGCCAGCTTCTAATTGACCTAGCGAAACAAGTATCTTCTCGTTAGAAGAAGGAAATTTTGAAACAAGATCAATGGAGAGATCAGAGTCTGAAGATTGATCAGGGATCTCAGAAAGTGTGAAACCTAAGGATTGAAGTTTCTGCTGGTGTTTTTTCAAAGTGGATTGACCTAATTTTTTAGCAGGAGCCATTTCTTAGTATGGGAACGAAGATTAAAACAAAGAAGAGAAAAGAAGAAAACTGAAAGAATAATTGAGATCCGGAATTTGCGGAAGAAGACGATGAATAGTGAAGTTGCAGAGAAGAAAAGCGAAAGTAAAAAGAAGAGGAGGGATTAGCAAAGACGATATTTATAAGAGAAGAAAATTTTCGAGAATATCAATGCATTCAATGAAGAAAGGACGTGAATGGTCAGAACTCAGCGGTTGGAAGAATACGTGTCAAGGAATAAATGGAGGAAAAAACATGTGTAGAATATTTAACGATGGATATAGAGACGTGTCAGAATAAAGGAAGTATGAAAAGACAAGGAGTTGCGACAAATCAAGAAATTTAAATTCTCATGATCTTTATCTTCTTCGCAGAAAAGATATGAGAAGAGGCAAGATGTAGGATCAGAATATTGTCACAACAATATTCTTGAGAAATAAACGACTGTTCTGCGATATATCGATAATAAATGAATTATTTTGCGAAATATCAGTAATATTCTGCGACACATCCAAAGATGACTTAAACAATGACGTAATGACTGAAAACGACGGAAACACGAAGAAAGTGTGACATGTCTGCGATATATCAGTAAAACCTACGAAAGTTAAAGGCGGTGCTAACTGCGATTTATCGCAAGAACTCAGATCCGAAATTGAAGGGAATCTTAGCTGTAAATGAGTTGTCATGAGTTGTAATCCACTATGTAAATACTTATATAAAGGAGATGAATAGTTCAAAAGAGGGTAACAAATTTTTGAGTACTAGGAAAATTTTAGGAGAGAGAAAATCTTTATCAAGAGTTCTGTGTTCTTGATTTCTGTAATTCCTTAAGATCAAATTAATAAAAAGTGTCTTTAATCATCAAATTATGTCATAGATGTTGGTAAATTCTTGAATAGGGTGTAGTGTGGGAATTCCTGCAACTACAGGTGTTTTATCTGTGTTTGAGTTAGGGATGACAGTAGTTGGAGGAGGCCTGAGATGCATTGGAATGGGTGATGGGGTTACAGTGCAATGAAATAATAAGCTAAACCATGTGAAGTGAGGTAATGGTGGTATATCTGGTGTTGCAAATGTTATGAGTAATTATATTAAAAGTGTGGCCACTGTAGTGTTGTTCGAATTGGAGTTTAATTGAATGAAAAGGGAAATGAATGTATTTGGAAGTTGCAGGAAAGAGTTGAGTTGAATCTCTTTAGTAGAAGCTTAAAGCTGCATTTGAAGGTAATCTGAGCTTATGGTTGTGATTAAGTTATGAAGTTTTTATATATTGAGTGTAGAATGTTTAAAGTTGATGCTTTGTGTATAATCTGGTTGAATTGAAATAAGGAAGTAGAAGCTGGTTATTAGAAGGTGTTAGTCTGAGTTTGTTGCTTTAGCTTGGCCTGTGCAATGGACTGTACCAGAACCCTATTACCAGTCAGATATCTGACTAATTGCTTAGCTGACTCAGTCCATCTGACTGAGTCAATTGTGTATCTGACTCTAGCTGACTTAGTCAATCTGAATGAGTCAATCCTGTGATGACTCAGTGATCCCGATTTGTTAGCTAAGTTGACTCACCGATTCCCTATTTGACTCAGTGAACCTTGACTGAGTTGGATCGTTGACCATTGACCCTGGACATTGACTTGACTTGGACGTTGACTGTTAGTTCAACCATTAGTGATTGTTAGATTGGCCCAGTTGGGCCAGGCCCTTATTAATGGGTTTGTTTAAGTGGGCTTGGGCTTTAGACTAGTTATCTTATATTGATGTTTTGGACCACTTATGATCCGAATTGACCTTTGGCTTCTTCTACAAAGTTCTAGACATTCATAAGACTTAGCTAATAGATTATAGAACCAACCTAATTGAATTAATAAACCTTAGATTTGCTAATAATAGATAATGAAAAGGTGTAGAATCATAAATGGGCCTACAATTGTGAGATGGAACTATATGATTCTTGTGTGAACCTTTGTGGCTAGAATTTTAGTGTTCTTCTGTGGTTAACAATTAGTCCATTAACAACGACCGATTCAAAGGATGAACCAGTGGAACGTGGATCTCGAGGTAGGCGTGGCCTGTCATAAAAAAAAAAGGGTGTGGGAATGCATTTGACTCTTTGTATTCATTATTGTTGCTTTTATAAAAGTTTATGCTTAACAAACTCATGCATTGTCTGTCCGTGCATTTCATGCTTTGTTTAAAATGCATTATGATAATCCTATTATTTATGTGAATCTTTCCACGCGGTGGAAAAGACTTGTATTGTTTGTGGTCAATATGAATTGTTATGGGAAATGAGAATTTTCACTTGTGGTATATAGGATACGCTCCTTCACATTTATACCTACTTTAATTCAGCTTTTATTGTTTAGAGTACTGGTCACCATGGTCTTGGTGGCGTCCATATTTATTAGGTGTGAATTGACGGGTAGGGATTTACAACCATATTATACATTGTTTGAAGAAGGAGTTTGTCCATATACATGTATGATTATTTCAGTGACTTAGTCACTGTTTAATGTTTTCGGAAAAACATGTATTGTTTTCCAAATATTGCCTATGATTACTTAGAAGGTTAAATGTTAATTATTCCCACTTCAGTTTCTGTGACAGATCATGGTTGCACAACGAAAGCTTCACAGGTTGACTTCGCTAGTTGATTAACTTCTGTTATATTTATTATGTTATATATTTTATTTAAAAACCAATTGACTATTATATATGTATCATTTGAGAGAAGATCTTGTATATATATTTTTGAGCGGGGTTAGCTTTGGGTTAAATTCTGTATCACATTTCTTAATTGAATACTTAAGTGCTTGTTTTATATTTTAGTGCTTCTTGTTTAGTTAATTTATTGGATTAGTCAGCTGCTAGCTTAGGGGGAGCTATAGGTAGCTATCTTTGGGGCACGCTTTGTTGAGATTACTGAAGTCGATGCAAATGTGCACGCCTCCGTTCTTTTTAGGAACAATGAATATGTTGGATATCCATGTGGGATATTTGAATTCTCGTATGAATCCTGCTGTAAGTAGCTTTTGCAACTCCTTTTCTACCCCTTCGTGGTAGATGTCCGCCACTTTACGTATGCGTTGTCTGAATGGTGGTATCTCCGGTCTGAGCCGAAGGTGGTGTGAGACCAAATTCGGGTCAATTCCTGGCATGTCCTCCATTGACCATGCAAAGATGTCTGCGTATTCTTTTAGCAATTATTGTAGTTGCACCTCCTCTTCCTCTTCAAGTAAAGTTCCGATGTTGAGCATCTTTGGCTCTACCTTAGTACCGATGTTGATCCTCTTCGTTGGTTCTACCGGTGAGCAGATTTTTTTCCGAGGCCGTCGAGGAGCGCTTTTCTGTAATTGTCATTTGGAGGAGATATCCGCGGTTGGAGTGGCGGAGGTACCTATTTCTGGTGTTGAGACGGCTTCGGGTAGCAAGGAAGCTCCGTCATGTAGTTTCTTTTTGCTTGCTTTGCGTCTTTTTCTATCTTGATGCTGAGTCGCAGTTCTTTATTCGTTGAGTCTAATTTCTTCTAGGTTGCATAACCTTGCATCTTGCTAGTCGCCTTTGATTTCCATTTCACCCATAAGTGTAGGGAAGCGTAGGTATTGGTGATATATCGAAGATGTTCCTCGCATTTTATGGACCTATATCCTTCCCATGATGACATTGTAAGGCGAAGGTGCCTCTACCACACAGAAGCGTGTGTTGGTTACTAAGGATCCTGCATGTACCTGCAAGACAATTTCTTTTTTTGTTCTAGAGACTGCTCCATTAAAGTCGTATATTTTGCAAGTGGAAGCATCCATATGCTCTGCTATCAGACCCACGCGTAGGTAGGGTTCGTTGAATATCACATTTAACGAATTGCCCCCATCCACAAGGACCTTTGTGACATTCCATCCATGTATTGGAAGAGTGATGACCAGTGGATCGTTGTGCATTTCAACCTCCTGGTTGACGTCCTTTGTCAAAAATGTTAATGGTGTGACAATCCATTCCTCCCAAGTGCTAGTAGGAAGTCCACTTAGTTTTAACACCTCATGGGATTCAATCTTTTTCCTGTTTCGAGATAGCTCGAGTATGTCTTCGAGCATTTCTTCTTGACTTTCGCTGGAGAAGGTAATCATGTTGATGTATTTTCCGTCCTGAGGTAGTTCCACCCTTTTCTTTGGGACCTCTTCGGTTTCCGCTGGCTATAGCTGTACATACTCCATGAACTTGCCTTCGTCGATGAATCTTTGGATCACACTTCGTAAGTGGTAACAAGTATCTGTGGTATGTCTGTAGTATTGGTGGTACGCACAGTACTCCTTACTCTTCTTCGTTTTATCTGGTTGCTTTCCCCTCGTGTTAGGGTAAGGAAAGCCTGGCTTTACTCCCTCCTTGCTTAGGATGTGAGAGAAAGTTGTATTTAGCTTTGTATAGACTTTGTCAATAAATTCTTCTCTTCCTTTGCCTCTTTTGCCATCTCCATATTTGAATCATTTGTCTCGATATATGGATCTACCCTGGATTTATTTTGTCGCTTAGGTATCTCCAGAATTGGTTCCAAAGAGTTGGTTCGCTGCGGAGCTGTTCTTGCCTTTGCTTGTTCCCTTGGGTTGTCCTTCTGAATTTTCTCGAGTTTGATGTATCAGTCTTGGACGACCCTGATCTCGCCTTCGGAATCGAGGGATCTGTTTTGGAGTTCCACGAAGATGGATGAGGTTCTATCAAGTCTGTACTTATAGCAGTTAATGCTAATTTCTGGATTGACTTTCCCAATTGCTTGGCATGTATTTTTCCACCTATATGTGTATTGCATCAGTGTTTCCCGGGGTCCGATAGCTAAAGCAAATAGCCTATTTAACCCTGCCTTTGTTGTTTTGTTGTACATGTACGTCTCCAAAAAGACCGCAGACAATTGCTCGAAGGAGTCAATTGAGCTTGCTGGTAAATTGTCATACAAAGATAGTGCTGATCCCGTTAAGATGACCGAAAAGTACCTACAAAGTATTACCTGATAGGTGTCTAAAACACCTAATTTTATATCTAGTATTTATGCTTTCTTTGCTATTGTCTTTGTAAATTATATATCTTATGTGTGAGTTTGAGTTTATTAGGTGCAATGGAGTCCTTCAGAGCAAAAGAAGGAAAAATTGTTTATTTGGAGCGTAAAGGCAAACATTTCAAGTCACAGGCGAGTTATATTTGGAGCGGCTGAGATGCGCAAGGAGGAGGTGAAGAATGAACCGCCGCTGCTACGCAACTGATAGTTGAGCAAGAAAACGGAATAGGCTGTCAGTTCTCTAGAACCGACAAGCCATATACAAAGTAGTTAGCCCTTATCAAGGAGTACAGGGTACTGATAGACATATTTTTTTCGTCTGAATTGTCCTCAGTGTCTCTATTGTTAGTCTCGATTTTTGTACTAATTTTGGTGTTTTTATCTTTGTGTAGGTATTTTTGGAGAAATACACTTGTGTGGAAAAAGTTGCTCGAAAAGTGCTTTTTGGACCCCCCGAAGAAATTACTAAAGGCACCCTTAATTTGGATAAGGGGCACCTCAGGGCACCCCAAGCTGTTAAAGGCGCCCGTGTTTTGGATCAGGGCACACCATCTTCAACAGTTTGAATTTTGGTTTTGGCGGGAAAACATTCAACAGAACTGGAAGATTTTTGGTTCGTGATTTGGAGGGGTTTTTGTGAGATTCAATGGCTGAAACTCATTGGGTTTGTTCCTCTTGGCTAAACAGGGCTGGTATAAGCCTTTTGTTTGACTAGATTTGGCTGGATATTGCATGAGAAGAAATCATAGCATACACGAAGCTCTTCACGGGTTTTGCATGAGATTTGGACGTGATTTTTGCGTGCATGATGACTCGAGCAGACAACCAGGAGCGTGTAAGAATTAAACAAGGAATATTCAGCAGCTGTAGACGCGTGTGGAGTTAAATCAGGAAAGAAAATATTCCCGAGAATATTTTCTATCAATGCCGAGTAATGGGAAGATATTTTGGAGTTATGAGGAGTAATCTTTGGTCCTATCGAGTATATATAAGTTGCTGGAGTCGAGTAGAAGGGGACGGAGATATTGGGAGAGAAAAAGAGCACCACAAAGCGAAAAATCAAATTTGCAAAGCTGCCATTTCTGCTGCTGCAAAACTGAAGAACACGAAGAACGGACCTGCACCAGCAGTCATTTTTGAACAGTGACATCGACTCATTCTGTGGGTCGCAGTTTTCAGGCAGACTTAAAAACGCAACAGCAACAGTAACGGCTCTTTGTAACGGGTTTTGCAACAGTTATAAGCGTTGCAAAGCCGATTTTTATTATAATTCTCCCTTATTCATCATTTGTAACCCTTTGATCATAAATGAAATCAACTTTTGAGCGTGTTTCCAACATGATGAGCGTCTAATTCTCTCGTAACCAAGGCAATGGATGAAGCTATTCACACATGAACAATGGGTAACTATTTTATTTTCTCTAATATTTAATTATAATTCACTCAATCACTGCTTTTGCAGAGTTCTTAAAAGTTTACATAATTTTATTCATTAGTTGTGATTCAATTAGATAGGTTATGCTTTGGTTAGATAATCTATGCTTAGGGGATACAATTAATTTTTGAGAATATGTTTGATTATTTGTGGATTAAGAAATAAAGGATTAAAAGGATAATTAGAGTTATGAAATATTTGACATCATTCATGTGTAATAGTGGATTCTAGTGTCTTGGTTATTTTCCAATTACTTGAAATCAATTTTGAGTTAAGTTTTCTATATTTTTAAGTTCTACTAAGTCTAGAAATCATTGCCTTCACAAGCCTCAACGAATTCTTTTCTACAACTTCAATTGAAAATCACATCAATTTTTGGCGCCATTGCCGGGGAGCTTGTCTTTAGGCTAGAGTTTTTAGATTTTTATTCTTTTTCTTTTTTTTTAGGTTTTTATTTATTTTTATTTTATTTGTTCTTCTTTACGTTTTTGTCTTTTTACTACAGATTTTGGAATTTGGAGCGAAAGAAAAATTTGCCAAATCTTTTGGTGAATACTTAAAGTTTGGAGTTAAAGACAAAGCGAAAGGAGAAGATTTTTTTTTTATTATAAAAAGAGAGAAAAAAAAAAGAGAGTTTATTTCTTTAGATTGTATTAGGATTTCTTTATTCTTGTAATTTTATTTTTATTTTGCACTTTACTTTTTGGACTTTGGACTTGGACATTATTTTTTAAACCCTACGGAAGGGTAGTATTAAATATTAAACTATTTGCAGAGAAGGATGGTGATTACGATATCACCTCGGCCCCTCGAGTTCGTACACGACATAGGAGTCGTGGCCCGAGTCGACTACAACGGTTCATCCCCCGTATGGAACCGGAGGTAAGTTTGTCGAAACACTCGTGAATCCCCTGTCAGCGAGTTACTGTATTCCTTCATTTGCATATATGTCGAGGAACTGAAAACGGTTGTTTTAAATTCCTAGTAAAGGACAAGGACTGGCCATACAAGATAAGGGTTCGGATTTCATCACCGTTCTCATCTTGCCCGCCTTAGGAAAACGAAACTTAACGCGAACCTAAGCCTTAAAATTTGGAATAGAACGAGACCGATAGGGTAACGAGCTTAATAGGAAACTCGTTTGAAAAATATTGGTTACTCTTTTGAGCATTCTTCGAAGTTCATGATGGTTTCTGTGAGTTGAATGCGTGACTGCGCCGCCTTGTAATGCGGTGAGGCCTTGGGTATCAAAGCTCCAACAGCTTCCCTCGCCTCAATTCAACTTACTTAAACACGGATTGATTCCAAAGGGGTTTGCTCAGATTTTAACGAATTCCCTTTCGAAGGATTAGAAGCTGGTCTAGAAAACAATCTAAGTGGAGCCATCATGCTTTTTGTTTGCTAGAATTCTCTAGGTTTGCTTTGGTGGAGTCAGCCTGCTTTGTGTTTGCTTAGAACCTCCCTTCCGTTTAGGATTTTTTTTTCTAGTGTATGCCCGAGGTCATTAGAGAACGGGCTTGGAAAAGAAACACTCTAGGTCGTTTGATTAGTGACAAACCTAGTAGTTCTTCTTGTGAAGGCGGGGATCTCGAAGACTCTTCTTTTGAGAGCCCCGTTTTTGGAAACTTCAGTTTTGAGAATCTGTCTCTTTGTGAGAAAAGTACCCCTAGTACGTCAGCTGTGCTAGCAATGACTACTTTGAAAGATTACATGTTCCCAACTAGGGCCAACCGAGCTTCGTGCATTAAATTGCCATCCAATACGGCTAATTTCGAGATAAAGCCTAGTATTCTTCAGATGATCCCTATATTCTTAGGAAAAGATGATGAGAACCTTTATTTTCATATTAGGGACTTTGGGGAAATTTGTGGGACAATTAGAATAAAAGACCTTACTGATGAAGTCTTGAAACTTAAGATGTTTCCCTTTTCCTTGAGAGATAAAGCCAAGACCTGGCTGAACAACCTACCATCTGAATCCATTGAAACATGGCAGGAACTGATTGCAGCCTTCTATATGAAATTCTACCCTAAGCATAAAACTGCAGCTGTTAGGCAGAAAATTAGTGCTAGTGTGCAACAAGAGGGAGAGTCTCTTTATAGGTTTTTAGAGAGATTCAATGATCTCCTATCCCAGTGTCCTCACCATGGATTTGATAAGATGAAACTTGTGGAGATTATTTATAATGGTTTAGACTATTCGACTAAATCCATGGTCGAGTCTATGTGCGCTGGTGAGTTCACTAATAAAACTACTGATGATGCTTTTATCTTCTTAGGAGCTATCGCTGAGAAATCCCAACAGTGGGAGCCTTGTGTTGAACACCCTAAAAGACTCTTGGTCAATAGAAGTAGCACCAATGTGGTAGATACAAGCTTCGAGTCTGATGCTAAGTTTGCTGCTTTGTCTAGAAGGTTAGAAGCTTTGGAAATGGGTCAGTCTAAAAATAGGTCCTTTATTGAACCTAATAGAGCCTCTCAAGTCTCTAGTTGTGGAATAGAGCCCGATAACTCATTTTGGGAAGGTCATGTTAGTGAAGAACAAGCCCATGCTGTCTATAACAACGCTAGGTTTGAGAACCGTTAGAAGTTTGACCCATACTCAGAGACCTATAATCCTGGTTGGAGAAACCATCCTAATTTTTCTTGGTCTAAGGGCCAGAATCAAGGTCATTCTAGTAATTCTCAGCCTCCCCAAGGTTTTGGTTATGCTAAGAACTCTTCAGGTCAACCCCAGTTCCAGAACCATTCGGATAAAAAGATCACAAGTTTAGAAGAAAATCTCGCCTCGTTTATTAAAAGCTCTGAAAAGATCAACCAAATGGTTGCGCAAGGGATAGAAAAAAGTAAGAGTATAGGTTATGCTAACTCTCAGGCTATTTCCGAGTTGAAAACCCAGGTTAGTCATATAAATGAGTCTTTCAGGGAAAAAGGTAAGTTTCCTAGTCAAACTCAACCCAATCCTAGAGGAGTTCATGAAGTAGGTGGAAGACCATCAGAACATGTGAATGCTATTAAAACCCCGAGGAGTGGTAGAGTGGTAGACAAAAAGGTAACCATGCCTGATAGTGAACATGTTGTAGTTCACCCTGCTGAGACAAAAAATGATGTGGAGACTGATAGAGTCTCTAATGAGACCAATGAGGGTCCTGTTGAGTCCGGCTTTGTTCCTAGAGCCCAGTTACCCAAACTGCTAATTCCAACTAAGAGGGAGTCCAACTTTAATGATATATTGGAGGTTTTTAAGCAAGTTACTATCAACCTCCCATTGTTGGATGCGATTAAGCAGATTCCCGCTTATGCCAAGTTCCTTAAGGACTTGTGTACACGAAAGCGTAAGCTTAGTGTTCAAAAGAAATCCTTCCTAGCTAGTCATGTGAGTTCTATTATTCAGAATACCACTACTCCTAAGTACAAAGACCCAAGGTCCCCTACCATTGCTTGCACAATAGGTAAATACCGTGTTGAGAAAGAGTTGCTTGACTTAGGAGCCAGTGTGAACTTACTCCCATACCATGTGTACCTTAAGCTAGGACTTGGTGAGATGAAACCTACCCAGATGACTCTTCAGTTAGTTGATAGGTCCGTTAAAATTCCTTGGGGTGTGATCGAGGATGTTCTCATAGAGGTATACAAGTTTATTTATCCATTGGATTTTGTTATCCTAGATACCCAACCTGTCCATGACCCAGATAACTAGATACCGGTAATTTTAGGTCGCCCGTTTTTAGCTACATCCAATGCGATCATTAACTGTCGAACTGGTATTATGAATTTGTCTTTTGGTAATATGACTATAGAGCTGAATGTCTTTTATATTAGTAAGCTACCCTATGAACTAGATGAATCGAGCATAGAATAGGTGAACATGATAGGAACATTAGTCGAGGAGTCATTACCAAACACTTTGATGGAAGATCCATTGAAGAAATGCCTAGCACACTTTGGGATTGATTTTGATGATGATGATGTGATTAATGAGGTGAATTCTTGTTAGATTCAACCCCTTTGATAGACACTAGTAATAGATGGAAACCAAAGTTCGAACCTCTACCCGTTTCTAAGTCTACCCCAGTTCCTTCGTTGAAAAAGCCTCCTAAATTGGACCTTAAACCATTACCAGATACCTTGAAGTATGTGTTTTTAGGCCCATCTGAAACTTTACCTGTGATTATAGCATCCGACTTGGATAGTGCTCAGGAAAATAGGCTAGCAACCGTCCTTCAAAACAACAAGGAAGCTTTAGGGTGGACCATAGTAGACATTAAGGGTATAAGTCCTACTGTTTATATGCATCATATCTATTTAGAGGAAGATACCAAACCTTCTAGGGAGATGCAATATCGACTGAACCCTAATATGAAAGAAGTAGTTCGAACCGAGGTTCTGAAGCTGTTAGATGCAGACATTATCTACCCCATTTCAGACAGTAATTGGTTCATCCCCGTTCAGGTTGTTCCCAAGAAATTCGGTATTACTGTAGTCCAGAATGATAATAATGAGTTAATCCCAACTCGAATGACCACAGTTTGGCGTGTCTGTATTGACTATAGAAAATTGAACAAGGTCACTAGGAAGGACCACTTTCCCCTTCCCTTCATCGACCAAATGCTAGAAAGATTAGCTGGCCGTAGCCATTTTTTCTTTTTAGATGGATTTTGCGGCTATAATCAAGTTCCTATTGCCCCAGAAGACCAAGAGAAAACCACTTTTACCTGTCCCTTTGGTACCTTTGCGTATAGACGCATGCCTTTCGGGCTATGTAATGCCCCTGCGACCTTTCAGCGTTGTATGTTGAGCATATTTTCTGACATGGTAGAACGGTTCTTAGAGGTCTCTATGGATGATTTTTCAGTGTTTGGTTCGTCTTTCGATGAGTGCTTGCATCATTTGTCATTAATTTTGACTAGGTTTAAGGAAAAGAATTTAGTGCTTAGTTGGGAGAAATGTCATTTCATGGTTCGTTCAGGAATTGTTCTAGGGCATATCGTATCTTCGAAGGGTATAGAGGTAGATAGAGCCAAAGTTGACCTTATTAAAACTTTACCGGTCCCAAAAACCGTAAGAGATATTAGGTCATTCTTAGGGCATGATGGTTTTTATCTTCGATTCATTAAGGATTTTAGCTTGATTTCTAGACCTCTTTGCAATTTGCTTGCAAAAGATGCTAAGTTTATCTTTGATGATGCTTGTTTAGAGGCTTTTGAGAAGCTTAAGTCTTTACTCACTACCGCCCCCATAGTCCAGGCACCCAAATGGAACCTACCCTTTGAGATCATGTGCGATGCTTGAGATTATGCTATTGGTGTTGTGCTAGGTCAGCGAGAAAACAAATTACTTCATGTGATTTACTATGCTAGAAAAATGCTGAATGATGCCCAATTGAACTATACCACCACAGAGAAGGAACTGTTGGCCATTGTGTTTGCCCAAGACAAGTTTAGATCCTACCTCTTAGGTTCTAAGATCGTAATCTATACTGATCATGCTGCTTTGAATTACCTTTTGTCTAAGAAGGATACCAAACCTAGATTGATTAGGTGGATCCTTTTGTTACAAGAATTTTCTCCCGACATTAGGGACAAAAAGGTTGCAAAAAATGTAGTAGCAGACCACTTGTCTAGGCTAGTTGTTAGTTCCCCTAGTGATTCCCTTCCTATAAGGGACAACTTTCCTGATGAACAATTGTTCTCTGTTTCCCAATCACCTTGGTATGCGAATATAGTGAACTATCTTATTACTGGTCGAATGCCCCAACATTGGGGTAAACAAGATCATTCTAGGTTTTTAGCCGAGGTTAAGCACTTTTTTTGGGATGATCCTTATTTATTTAAGTATTGTCCAGACCAGATTGTTAGGAGATGTATACCTGAGAGTGACCAGTCCAGTATTATTTCCTTTTGTCATGATCATGCTTGTGGGGGTCACTTTAGTGCTAAGAAGACTGCTGCTAAGATATTGCAGTGTGGATTCTATTGGCCTTCGTTGTTTAAAGACTCCCATAATTACTGTGTTACCTGTGAACGTTGCTAGAAATTAGGAACAATTTCCCGTAGGAATATGATGCCCTTGAACCCGATTTTAATTGTTGAGGTCTTTGATGTGTGGGGTGTTGACTTTATGGGTCCATTTCCTAATTCTTTTAGTAACCTATACATCCTTATCGCCGTAGACTATGTCTCTAAGTGGATTGAGGTGGTTGCGTGTAAAACCAATGACCATAGGGTTGTGCTTGAGTTCTTGAAAAATAATATACTTACACGTTTTGGTACACCGCGAGCTATAATTAGTGATGGAGGGTCACACTATTGTAATGGACCTTTTAATATTTTAATGAAGAAATATGGTATTGCACATAAGGTAGCTACCCCGTATCATCCAAAGATTAGTGGTCAGGTAGAGGTTTCCAATAGGGAGATAAAACGTATATTAGAGAAAACAGTTAATCCTAATCGGAAAGACTGGTCGTCTAGGCTCACTGATGCCTTATGGGATTACCGTACTGCGTTTAAGACCCCAATTGGAATGTTGCCTTATCGGCTTGTGTATGGCAAGTCATGGCATTTACCTAATGAGTTAGAACATAGAGCTTATTGGGTTGTTAAGCAGCTAAATTTTTCACTTGACAAGGCAGGATCCCATAGGAAACTCCAGCTCAATGAGTTGGATGAGATTCGTATAGATGCTTACGATAGTGCGAAGGAGTATAAGAACAAAATGAAACTTGTGCATGATAGAAATATTTTACGGAAGTCATTTTCTCCAGGTCCAAAAGTTCTTCTGTATGATACCCGCTTGCATATTTTCCCTGGGAAGTTACGTTCTCGGTGGACGGGTCCTTTTATTGTTCGCACTTTCTTTCCTCACGGGGATTTTGAGATCGAGACACCGGATGGTAGTATTTCTTCGAAGGTTAACGGTCATAGATTGAAACCCTTTCTAGAGCCCTTTCCTACATGTGATGTTGAGGAGGTCCCTATGGAGGACCATGTTTACCCTTGATTGACCATCGAGGCAGTTGTATGTTGTATACTAGTTTTGTTTTTCTCTCTCGTCACCCAGGTACTATCTTTCTAACTTCTCCTCGTGTTATTTTACTTTTGGTTTTGCTCTTTCATTAGAAACATTGAGGACAATGTTAGATTTAAGTTTGGGGGTGGGGAAGAACTTTTTAGTTGCACTTTTGAACTTCTAGCGTCACTTGGTATCCGGTTAGCTAAGTTTACATATTGTTTCTCGCCAAAAAGATTGAAATTGGAATGCTAGGGATAACAACCTATTGATACATTAGAGAAAAATACATTGAGATCCTTGAAATTCAGGAGAGAACTTGTTCCTTTTAGAGGGTAACCGTGATGGACCTAACCATCCATGATGGAAAATCAAGTAGTACAGGAAATGCCAGAAAGACAAAGCAACCTCACAATGTAGTCTTAGTTACTGGATTACAACTCTCTCTCAGTAGAAACTTATCATCATCAACAAGCGGAGCGACATCAAAATCTATGAAGAAAGTTGAAGATGTTTAAGGTTTAGAAGCAACAATAGAAAAGAATAATTCAAAAATCAATTCAAAGTTGAAGACTTAGTTACAAGAAATTATAAGAGCAAATGATATAAGTTGTTGAAGTTCATGATACTAAGACATTACAAGTTGCGAAGATCCAAGTGTTAAATTCCTTCGGGCCATGTAAATTTTTGTCTTGTTATTACTCAAAAAAAAATAAAAAAATCATCATCATCATTACGTTCTTTTTGTTCTATAAGGCCATGGGGAAGTAGAAATTTTTAAGTCAAGCAAGAAATCGAAGAGAAAAGTTAATTGTCAAGGTTCTATGAGGTTCGAGAGTTTATCATCAACAGTTGAAGACCGAAGAAGATGTTGTTTCTACTGAGCACTATGAGAGAGTCGAAGAAAGATACATTTGGTTGCTTTGTTAGTCCGCTTTCAATCTGACACAAGATCTTTCCAGAACTGGTTCAACTCATCACACGTAATTAGTCCAGCTGTGTAGCAGATGTCCCTCTCATTTTTATCTCTCTCCTAATCTTATCCAGCTGTAAATCAGCGGACGCATCTTACAATGTTTATCTAGCTGTGTAGCGGATATCTCTTTATCTAGCAGTGTTGCGGATGTGTCTCCCCTTTTCTTCAGTCAGCTTTAGAGTTGGCACCTTTAATTTCTCTGGCATTCTAGTTACTTGGAGATAGGTTGAGAATATGTATGTCCTCATAGCTCTTTGGATACTTATGACCAATTAGAAGTCATGGTTTTGTGGGTACACCTCTGGTAAACCCTCCCGAGATTAACTCGGTTTTTATTTATTTTTAGATTTGCTCGGGACTAGCAAATAATAAGTTTGGGGGTATTTGATAGACACATTTTTTGTGTCTGAGTTGTCCTCAGTGTCTCTATTGTTAGTCTCGATTTTTGTACTAATTTTGGTATTTTTATCTTTGTGTAGGTGTTTCTGGAAAAATACACTTGTGTGGAAAAAGTTGCTCGAAAAGTGCTTTTTGGACCCCCCGGAGGAATTACTGAAGGCACCCTCAATTTGGATAATGGGCACCTCAGGGCACCCCAAGCTGTTAAAGGTGCCCATGTTTTGGATCAGGGCACACCATCTTCAACAGTTTGAATTTTGGTTTTGGCGGGAAAACATTCAACAGAACTGGCAGATTTTTGGTTCGTGATTTGGAGGGGTTTTTGTGAGATTCAATGGCTGAAACTCATTGGGTTTGTTCCTCTTGGCTAAACAAGGCTGGTATTGCACGAGAAGAAATCATAGAATACACGTACACGAAGCTCTTCACGGGTTTTACATGAGATTTGGACGTGATTTTTGCGTGCATGATGACTCGAGCAGACAACCAGGAGCGTGTAAGAATTAAACAAGGAATATTCAGCAGCTGTAGACGCGTGTGGAGTTAAATCAGGGAAGAAAATATTCCCGAGAATATTTTCTATCAATTCCGAGTAATGGGAAGATATTTTGGAGTTATGAGGAGTAATCTTTGGTCTTGTCGAGTATATATAAGTTGCTGGAGTCGAGTAGAAGGGGACGGAGAGATTGGGAGAGAAAAAGAGCACCACAGAGCGAAAAATCAAATTTGCAAAGCTGCCATTTCTGCTGCTGCAAAACTGAAGAACACGAAGAAAGTACCTGCACCAGCAGTCGTTTTTGAACAGTGACAGCGAATCATTCTGCGGGTCGTAGTTTTCAGGCAGACTTAAAAATGCAACAGCAATAGTAACGGCTCTTTGTAATTGTTTTTGCAACAGTTATAAGCGTTGCAAAGCCGATTTTTATTATAATTCTCCCTTATTCATCATTTGTAACCCTTTGAGCATAAATGAAATCAACTTTTGAGCGTGTTTCCAACATGATGAGCGGCTAATTCTCTCGTAACCAAGGCAATGGATGAATCTATTCACACATGAACAATGGGTAACTATTCTATTTTCTCTAATATTTAATTATAATTCACTCAATCACTGCTTTTGCAGAGTTCTTAAAAGTTTACATAATTTTCTTCATTAGTTATGATTCAATTAGATAGGTTATGCTTTGGTTAGATAATCTATGCTTAGGGGATACAATTAATTTTTGAGAATATGTTTGATTATTTGTGGATTAAGAAATAAAGGATTAAAAGGATAATTAGAGTTATGAAATATTTGACATCATTCATGTGTAATAGTGGATTCTAGTGTCTTGGTTATTTTCCAATTACTTGAAATCAATTTTGAGTTAAGTTTTCTATATTTTTAAGTTCTACTAAGTCTAGAAATCATTGCCTTCACAAGCCTCAATGAACTCTTTACTACAACTTCAATTGAAAATCACATCAGGTACCAATATCAATTTTAATCATTACAGCCCTAAAACCTAGAGATTTCTCCTCATTATTGTGTTTGTCTGAAATTGAGAGACGGGAGAAAATGGAAGCACAACTTCTCTGAGTTTTGAGTGAAAAGAGGAAGTGGATCGTGGATGATTTTGGGAGAGGAATAAACAGAGAAATCAGTAAAGATTAAAGAGGGGTTTTGTGATGAGAAGTTCTGTTTCTGGTGAATTGAGATATGGGAATTTTCTGTTGTGACAGATATGGTGGTTGATTTGAAGGTCCATTAGATGGGTTTAATGGACGAAGAAATTGAAGCAGATAGAAGGAGTGAAGTTACGGTTTCAAAGAATAATACATAGATGGGCTTGTGTTAATGTTTTCTGTCGTTGTCAATTGAGCTGGTAAAATTGAGGAAATCAGGTTTGAATATATCTAGGAATTGTAGATTAGAGCTCGTCAGATCGAGAAGACATTTTGGTTGGTTGTTCAATGAGGAAGAGATAATCTTGGTGATGAGTAACTGAAGCTGTAAATAAATGGGTATTTGTAAAATGGGTTATACTTGGATTTACAGTTAGGGTTTGCTCTGGATCTGTAATTGAAGTTGAAAATGAATCAGAGATGGATTTCTGCAGTAATGGGGTTCAAGATGAATTCAGGGTTTGATGTTGATTGATTGCAGGTTAGGGTTTCAATCTGTTTTGAGTTTGAAGCTCAACAAATGAACCTCAAGTTAGGGTTTGATGTTGCATTAATGGTGGAGTTTATGAAGAATTGAAGCTAGGATTTGAGCTCTGTGGTGTTCAAGGGTTACAACTGAATTATTGTAGACCATGATTCTGGTGACTGCAATTGACATTGGTTGTTGTTTTGCTGTTACAGTGCAAAAGAGAGAGTGTTGGTGAAAATTTGGAGTTGTTCTCTTGATTCTGTGTTGGAGGTGATGGGAAGAACAAGATTGATGCTACAGCTAGAGGCAGTGTTGCAGCTGATATTGATGAAGGAACAGGTTATGCTCATGGTGGTTCTAGAATGGAGGTGTTGAATTATACAGAGAATGGGGACTAAGGTGAAGCTGCAAGTAGTGGTGGTGTTGTGTTATGCAGTGAAGAGTACTAGATTCATGGTTATGGCAGATAAGGGAATGATTGAATGCTGCTAATTATATTTGCAGCTGGAGTTGGAAGCTGTTGGTATTGGCATGAGCTTTGTAGTTGCAGGAATTCCCACACTACACCCAACTCAAGAATTTATGACACAACTTGAAGATTAAGGACCTTTTTTATTAATATGATCTTAAAAGAGTTACAATAATTAAGAATACATTTCACTTAATAAGATTTTCTCTCTCCTAAAAACTTTCTTAGCACTCAAAAATTCATCTCTCTCCTCTGGAACTATTCATTCCCTTTATATAGGCATTTACATAGTGGATGACAGCTCATTTACAGCTAAGATTCCCTTTAGTTTCGGATCTAAGTTCTTGCGATAAATCGCAGTTAGCACCTCCTTAATCATTCACAGGTTTTATTGATCCATAGCAGAAATGTCACACTTTTCTCATGTTTCTGTTGTTTTCATCTGATATGTCATTCCTTACATCATTTTGAAATGTGTCACAGAATATCACTGATGTATCGCAAAATTGTTGTGACAATATTCTGATCCTACATCTTGCCTCTTCTCATATCTTTTCTGCGAAGAAGATAAATATCATGAGAATTTAAATCTCTTGATTTTCCGCAACTCCTTATTTTTTTTCACACTTCCTTTACTTTGACACATCTCTGCATCCATCGTTAGATATTCTACGTGTGTTTCTTCTCTCATTTATTCCTCGACAAGTCTTTTTTCAACCGTTGAATTCTGACCATTCACGTCTTTCCTTCATTGAATGCATTGATGTTTTCGAGAATCTTTTTCTCTTATAAATATCTTCTTTGCTAATCTCTCCTCTTCTTTTTTACTTTTTCTTTTTACTTTTTCTCTGTAACTCTACTGTTCTTCATCTTCTTCCGCAAATTCCGGATCTATTATCGTTTTCAATTTTGTTTCTTTATCCTTCTTCATCTTAATCATCCTTCCCATACTAAAAAATGGCTCCTGCTAAAAAATTATGTCAACCCACTTTCCAAAAACACCAACATAAACTCAAAACTTTAGGTTTCACACTTTCTGAGATCCCTGGTCAAACATCAGATTCTGATCTCTCCATTGATCTAGTTTCAGGATTTCCTTCTTCCAATGGGAAAATCCTTATTTCGCTAGGTCAACTAGAAGCTGGCCTTCCTATCCATCTTTATAACCCCGATCTTCCTCTTTTTTATGAAATTATTTCTCACGCTAAATTTTCACGAGCAATCTACCAATTAAGTGGAGATTGTATTCGCCTCATTCTCGAATATGCCTTTCGTGGAGCTGGTAAAGGATCTCGCTATCCTGAATCTGCGAAACATCCTGATTTTAAAGATATCCCAATTATTCCAGCGAAATATACCATGGATAATTTCTTTGCAAATTATCAAGTAATTCCCATGAAGAAAGATAGCACGTGTTGGGCTGTTCGCTTGAATAGGAATAAAAAGGTTGCGAATGATAGACTACTTATGCAAGATATAGACTATCATTCAAGTAAAAACCAAGGTCCACGCTTCTCAAAAGATGACAAGTGGTGCAGATTTCCTCTCCTCCTTGAAGGCCCATATATTTCGGGCACTCTTGATCTACCTGCGAATCCTGCGAATCTTGCGGCATATCATCCTTGGGTTTTTAACTAGTCTGAAAGGAATTCTGAGGTATATCTCGCAAAATTTACCATTGTTCGCAGATTTGGATAAACATATTATTCTTACTGATTATTGAGATATCTTTTTATCAGATTGAAAGAATGAAGCTTAGCTATACCAACACTAGGAATCCCAATCTCCTACAAATTTTGAAAACCTTCACAGATGAAGTAAGAAACAATCTTCTATAACCTTTAACAATATATTGTTGCCCCTGTTTCTTATCTTTATGTGTGATTGTTTTCAAGGAAATTCCATTTTTCGCGGTGGTTGAAGCCAAAGATAAAGGCAAAAGAGTAGCAACTCCAAATGAAGGTTCTGGTGCTTCTCCTCGCCGCAATAAAAATCAAACCGCTGATGGCCCTCCAAAGAAGATAAGAAAAACTCAACCACTTCCTTCTGATAATTCTCAACTCAAAGAGACTTCTACTATCGCTGAAAAAGATAATGAAATCGAAAGAAATAGTGGAATTAATAATGATGCCTCAGTGGTCACTTCAATGCATATCTCTTCCGCAAGAATTAGGTCTGCGATGGGTCTTTCTCAACCTAAGACTCCAATAGATCAATTGTCAAATATTTTTAGAAACCCCTTACAAGGTATTGGAGATGATGATATTACTCGTACTTGCGGCTATCTCTTAAAGATCTGCGACGCTTCAATCTTGACTAATAATAAAGATCTTAAAGGAGTCTCAAGATTTATTAACCCAGGTTTTCTTAATGCGTTAGCTTCGTTGGTATGCCCCTTTCCTTTATTTTTCTTATAGTAGACTTTACATTTGTCATGAGTATCAAAAATCTTTTACTTATCTTACTTATTTTCTCTTTTTTGTCACAGACTGCAAGAGCTTCTTTATCTGTTGCTTCAGAATTAGAAAATAGATTATCATCATCGCAGAAAAGGCATACTGATTCACAATCTGAATCTGCGAAACTTCTCGAGAAAAATAAGCAATACGAAGCTGAAGTCTCCATTCTTCGCGAAAAATGTAAACAGTTGGAAGTAGCTGGAAATACTGAGCTTCTTAATAAAAACAAATCGCTTGAAGAAGAAATTCAAGTTATTCAACAGAAATTAGTTGATAAAGAGAAATTCTGCAAACAAGTTATTGGTATAAGTCTTCCCCCCCCCCCCTTTTTTTTGAGCTTATTTGGGCAACCATTTTGCAGATGCCTATAATCTTACTGATGAAGCCATCATTCTTAATTCTTTTGATGAACCCATAGATGAAACCAATCTTCTTGAGCATCTTAATGATGCTTTAAATAATTATTCAGATGAAAAAATTAATACTTTGTCCATTGATGAGCTTAAATATCATATCTCCCTTATGAGAATGGATTATAGATCTGTTTTGAGTACATCCAATAGTTTAAAGACTTGCAGAGATGAATTTAGAGAAAAAATCAAAGTCTTAAAAGCCAAGAAGAGTGAACTTGAGAAGGATAAAGAACGCATTACTCTTCAAGGCGCTGAAGCTCTATCAAAATTTCGCAACACCCTTATTGATACTGAACCTGAGAGAGATAGACTTAAGGATGAAAACATTAGACTTCTTAAAAGAGAAAAACAAATCCGTTCCCATCTTCTCATTCAAAGTGATGATGAATTCGCATGGGCTACGACAATTCTCGATAATGCTAGGAAAAACTT
Organism: Papaver bracteatum; assembly: GCA_023529315.1. Lineage (NCBI taxonomy): Eukaryota > Viridiplantae > Streptophyta > Magnoliopsida > Ranunculales > Papaveraceae > Papaver > Papaver bracteatum. The sequence goes on along the minus strand of JAJJWX010004422.1, from coordinate 221,603 downwards.
AGCGATAGATGTCAGTCTTCATACCGAGCAAGCAACATTGATACAAGAAATGATCCATGAAAGAGAAGGTTATTTATTGTTCCTCTAATATCTTTGTATTTCTTGTAGATTTCCAACCAGTTTCTAATTTGTTGTTGTATCATCGCAGAATCTGAAGGAAGATATTCCAAAAGGGTAGCAAAACTTGAAGAAGAAAAAAGTGGTCTTGCGAAAAATCTTGCTTCCCGTAATGAAAAAATCTCAAGACTGCGAGAGAAAATAAAGATATCCAACTCAAACTTGCGTAATAATCTTCTTACTGTTCGAAATAATGCTATTGAGAAAGTTTGCAAAGATAACGATCTTCCTCTTAGTATGTATCCTTGTCTTATGGATAATATCCCAGCCAGTTCTCAAGTACCAATTATTTCTGATAGTGAGGCTGATACAAATGAGAATGAAAGCGAAGATGAGGAAGGAGCTAATGATGAATAAAGTAAAGACGAAGACGAAGATGAAGATAATGATGGAGATAAATAGCTCTGTTTTTTCTTTTTGATTTTCTCCTGTATTTTTCTATCTCTTTCTTGCGATAATTATCTGCGTCAACTTGTAATATCCATTCTATGCATCCCTCCCATACTTTCCCCTTGTTATTAATCTGCAATATGATGAAATAAATTATCGCAAATAATGCTGCAAAAAATCTGTTATATGCTTCACAGATAAAACCTCTCTTGTGGTCTTATTTTGCCTTCCTAGTTAAAGGTCTTATTATGCCACTTTTAGGCGACAAGATCGCAGGACATTCTTACTTTTACATGTAATAATCCATTGATCTTGTCTTATCATTTATTTTGATCTATGCGACAATATGATAAGTCTAAGCCATCTTGCGAGATTAATCTCTCTTTGCTTTTTAAGACTTATGATATTGGCGTCTTTGCGATGAAATCGCAGGACGTTTTTGCGATTTATATCCTCTTATCATTGATTTCATTTATCTCGTCTTTTGCTTTCATCGCAAAAACCCATTGATCTCATCTTAACATTTCTCTTTAGGCTTTTTGGCCTGTCATGCGGCAATATGACAGGCCTAAATATTATTGCAAATATAAAGTCCCATGACATTGATGTCTGTGTCACGCGACAATATGACGGGCCTAAATACTCTTGCAAATATAAAGTCCCATGACATTGCCGTCTTTTTTGATACACATCTCCCTAATGGAGGGTATCGCCCTTATCTCTCCCCCTGGTTTCCCCTTCAAGGAGACGTACTTCTGCCATACAAGACTAGCTCCTCCCATCCGGTTCTAGAAACAACCAGTTGTTTTCGTAGCCTCTTTTACTTTATGCCTATATAGCTTATAGTTACGAGACTACACCCTAGTGGGGTTTTCTTTGGGCCGAACACATCGTAAGTCAAGACTTGCCATGGATGGCCAGGGTAGGTTCATCCGTCCCGGGCACCCACAGCTCAACAGTGTACCTCGGCGCCATGATCATACTTTGCATTCCTTAGGAGAAATTCTCGGGCGCCCAACCAGGGTATAACCTTATATAGTTGGGAATCCAAGTTATTTCTCCCGGATGGATTTTCTATAATCCCAAATCTCCATGACTAGGTTCCAGCAGCAGAATAGCCTTTCCCATAGTCATGCAAAGAGATACCCCCCTTATGACGCACTTTAAGGACATTGCCTCTTACGGAATAGAATCCGCGAACTAAGTTGTACACCATAAAAGTTCGTCCCATTCTTATATATTTTTAGGCGATTTACGCCCGTCTTATGCATTTTCATTAAAAATTCTTATATGATTTGAAATCATCATCTTTTTCTTTCAATAGAAAAATTCTTATTTTTGAGCAATTTTTTTTTTCTCATCACCTTGCACTTGTTTATTTTCCTGCGAAGAATGAAGATTTCAACTTTTTCCCATCTTTTGCGCGATTAATCATTAGTGATTCTTTTGGCACAAACTATTCTTGTAATATATCCTTTCCCCGCAACTCTATATTGTCCACCATTAATTTCTCTGCTCTCTAAGTTTGCTTCCTGTTATGTTTCCAATTACGATTTCTGGCGTTTCTTTCTTCGCAAGTATTAATGTCAACTTCATAACACTTTTTCCCTTCAAACCAATCACCTTTAATTATCCCAATACCATGAGGATGTGGAAACTTTATGCATTGATGATATGTGGATGCTATGCCCAAGATTCCATGGAGCCATGGTCTTCCAATTAAGGCATTATAAGGAGATTTTATATCCACTACACAGAATTTAATTTTTGAATATATCTTGTTTAATAGGATTTCCATAGTGATTTCTCCTTTTGGCTTATTCGCAGTGCCATTAAAACCATAGATCTTGTAAGTGGAGGGGATTAATTCATCATCTCTTCCACCCATTGTACGGTAGGTATGATAAAATAAGATGTCTACCGAGCTGCCAGTATCAATTAAAACCTTATCTATTGCCCAAGAATCACTTGTTGCGTCACCATCATCTTCTTCTTCCTCTCTGTACTTTGGATTTATCACTAACTTTACCACCAACGGGTTGTCATGCATATTCCATGGCTCTGGTATCTCTTGTGCAGTAAAATAAATAACTTGTTTCTGCCATTCTTCTAACGGAGAAATTTTAGCAATATTCATCACCTCTCTTCCCTCTATATCCCTCTCAAATACTCTACTTAGAACATTATCATGGAAATCTTATATTGTTTTCTGCGAATGTACAATTGAATTGCAAAATATATTTTTTGCTGTAGCTCCTACTTGAATGACAAATGTTTCTGCATCTTTCGCAACATTGACTCTGCGAATTTCTGGTGCTTGCGGCAATTGCTGAGGTTGTGGATATCTCACTAGAAAATGATTTAATTTCCCCTGTTCAATCATTCGCAGAATAATTCTTTTTACATTTCTACAATTATTCACAGAATGGCCATGAAAATGATGATAAGGACAGAACTCTTGATTTTGGTTGTTAGGATGTGGTTCTTTCCCCATGTTCCAGGGTAAGGGTATATTCTCCATCAAAATAATCGCTTCCCAAATCTTGTCTATACTGGTATTTAGAGGTGGAAATTTGACATCTTCCCATATAATTTTTTGACCTCTTTGCTCTCTTGAATAATTCTGCCTCTGTCCACCATAAGTCTCTTGCGGTTGATCAAACCTTGGGACCTTATTATTGTTATTGCGATTATAGAAATTTCTTTCCTTTTCCAATTCCTCCTGATCTCTACTCCCCATTGCTACTATTTTACGTTGATTATGAATCTCCATTTTCTCTCGCTGATTTTGGGAGGTACTTGCTACTGTGTTAATCATCCTTGGTAATAAACTTCCATTTGCTGCAGCTGAACTTGTGCCTGCGAGAATTGGATATGACTCCATCTCATTTTGTTTTTCCTCCAAAGAGATATACTCTTCTTGCAATTCTCGTAGTTCTGTCATAATGATTGTGTTTTTAACTCTAAATACCTAGATGTACAATAGATTTGTCGCAAACATAGCATTTATGATGGACAAAATGAGATATCTTTCATCTACTCTTCCAGCCATTTCACTACACATTGTCCTCCATCTTATCGTTAAGTGCTTTAAACTCTCGCCAACTCTCTGCTTCAATCCAAACACATCTTCAATTCCAGGTCGTGTAGAGTTATTACTTATGTATGCTCCTAAGAAGGTAGTTTGCAAGTGCATGAACGAAGTTATTGTATTCTTGGGGAGACTTTCAAACCACTTCAATGCTTCGCCAGTTAAACTTGACGCAAAGTATTTGCACAGAACGACATCATGGTTCTCCCATTGTAACATGCATCGAATATAGGCTTTGATATGTTGGACGGCACATGTAGTCCCATCAAAAATACTGGTCAACACCGGTAAATTGTATTTTGGAGGTATCCCTCCTAATTGTACCTCTTGAGTAAATGGAGTTTTCGCAGCTTCTTCGATTGCCTCATCAAGTTGTCTTCTTCCTCCTTCTGTTACTTATCATTCCTCTGATTTCTGCTAATTCTCGAAAGATTTGTTCATTCCTATCAGAATTTTGCTCCATTGGCCTTTTCAACGAAGCCTCTCTTCGTCTGCGTTCATGCCTTTCTTGTCTTGCGATATTTCGCGCTTCTTCTCCAACATTTTGATTTTTCCTTCTTCTATGATTTTCTTCTTCTTGAACTTGCAAGTTAACTTGTCTTTCGTTCTCTTCTCTGCGAATTTCTTCATCCCTTACTGTTTCTCTTCGTTTCCTTTCTATGTCTCTGCGAATTATCTCATATTCCTTATCGAGATTACCATTATTATGATTTTGTGCACGTCGTCTTTCTCGATTATCATGATTATTCTGACGCAATGCTGCTTGAATTTCTTGTTCTTCGACTTTCGCTCGTAAACTCTCTCTCTCTCCCGCTAAATGTACTTGCTCAATATAATGCCTCTCAATATCATCTTCAATTATTCTGCGATTTCTTCGAATCTCCTCATCACGTAACATTCTCCTTCTCTCTTCTTTATTTTCTCCCTCATCTTGATTATGTCTAATGTCCAAAGTTTCACCGCGTGGAATATAACGATCATTTATCAAATTCTCGCCAATATTTTGTATAGGGTGATTTTGTCTTGTTTCTTCTCTATATGATCTTGAACTTGATCTCATGCTGCTTCTTGATCTTCTGTTTTGCAAGCTCAAATTTTCCATTCTTAGTTCATGATTTTGCCTTGTAAGATTTGCACGTTCTTCTGACTCTAATCTTCTTTCTTCCTGTATCCTTTGTCTCAAATCATCTACTACTTCATGCCCTTCATGAATTACTCCTCCATCCACTTCTTGATTTCTTTCCACTTCTTGATTTTCCGCCTCTTCTATCGAATCCGACCTCCAAGTATGCACACTTACTCTATTATAATCCACATCTCTATCTTGTGCTTGTGTTTGTTGATTCGGTGGTTGAATTGAATTTTCTGCTCCATTTCTCATTCTACTTATTCCTGATCTGATCCTTAAAAATCCTTCCAATTCACTTGTTCCTTCTCCTGCAATTCTTTTACTCTTTCTCACTGTTGTTGGTGGTTCTGATGTATTTCTTCTTCTCCTATCCATTCTTTCAATTCTAATAATTTCTTCAAATCTTCAGATTGCAATTTGAAATTTCTCAAATTGATTTTCCCTGTTTCTGGGCGCCAAAATGTAGTTGCAGGAATTCCCACACTACACCCAACTCAAGAATTTATGACACAACTTGAAGATTAAGGACCTTTTTTATTAATATGATCTTAAAAGAGTTACAGTAATTAAGAATACATTTCACTTAATAAGATTTTTTCTCTCCTAAAAACTTTCTTAGCACTCAAAAATTCATCTCTCTCCTCTGGAACTATTCATTCCCTTTATATAGGCATTTACATAGTAGATTACATCTCATGACAGCTCATTTACAGCTAAGATTCCCTTTAATTTCGGATCTGAGTTCTTGCGATAAATCGCAGTTAGCACCGCCTTAATCATTCGCATGTTTTATTGATCCATCGCATAAATGTCACACTTTTCTCATGTTTCTGTTGTTTTCATCTGATATGTCATTCCTTACATCATTTTGAAATGTGTCGCAGAATATCACTGATGTATCGCAAAATTGTTGTGACAATATTCTGATCCTACAAGATGTTAAGAAGATGATAATGGTTCAACTGAGAGTGCAATGCATTGCTGGGGTGATGAATTTTGAAATTGAAGATTGGTTGTTTGAGTGTGAGAGTGGTGTTGTGCAACTGGGAGTTTTGATTCTGTAGTGGAGGTGCTACAAATGATGGTTTGTAAGGCTAGGCTAGATGTTGTGGGTAATTTTCACAAGTTGGTTGTTCTGAAGTGGGGATTGTACTATGAGATGATGGTGGGTTGTGTTGGTGAAGTTGCAGGTTGACTTGGGTTCGAAATGATGAACATATGGTGGAGTTTTCAAGACTAGTTGAACCAGGGAAGTTAATGGTGCTTTTGTTGATATTGAGGTACTGCAATGCACTAGTGCTTGAGCTGTTGCAATGGAAGATGGTCTGAGATAGAAGCAGAACGTAGGAAAGGGTGTCGTTGCTGCTAAGGGTGATTGAAGTCCTGTTGCAGGAGAAGGAACTGTATTGTTTCAGTTGATTGTAGATGAAGTGGAAGGTTAAGCTAAGAATTATAGGTGGGATTGTAACTGATGCCAACAGATTTGAAGCTACAGGTGGAAATATTGGTGCTGCGTGGTTCAGATGATGGGTGTTGGAGCTTTATATGAGAGGGTGCTCTGGTAATGAGTGAATCTGAGAAGATGAAATTGCATGTGTTAGTTGTGGAGCACTAGCTGGTGGTAATGAAGCTGCTTAGATGAATGTTAGGTTTACATCTGCAGGTAGAATCTGAAGCCTGCAATGGAAATGAAGCACTGTTGGTGAATGAAGCTGGGACTGGCCAAGAAAATAGCTTTGGAAATGAGTTGTAGCACAGGGAAGATGGTGGTGCTGTGTTATGGAGCAGAGAAGCAGTAGGTTGTTGTGTTTTCCATCACAGGAGTATGGGTTTTTGATGTTGGTAGTTGAGAATTGGATGGCAACGAATGGGAATGGCCAAGGATTGCATACTTGCAGGATGTATAGCCATCATGGCTGGAGAGCAGTACTGAAGCACAATGCTTGTGCAACAGAACTTAGGCCATGGCAAGTCAGATAAGTCAGCCTAGTTAGCTTACCTGAATAGCTGACTCTGACTTGACTCGGTATGACTCGGTGTTTGACCCGAGTTCACCCAGTTGACTCGACCGAGCTGACTCGTTGACTGGTGACCGGGGGACTTTGCCGGTCACCTGAGAATTTTTCCGGTGCCGGATTCCGGCCATAAACACAGTTTTTCGTCGAGCAGTTTTTGGGACATATTTTCACATGTGTATTTCACACACATGAGCTTGGTGGACTTCTTATCTTTGGACCTTGGGCTTTGAAGACCTAATTTGGGAAGTTGAAAAGCTATAAAAAGAAAAGTTTCTATTATTTTGGGAGATATTTTTTTTCTTCTGGAGTTTTGGAGGAGAGCAGCGACTAAGGTTTGCTTTTCATTTATTTTTCATCTTTTTCATTTTTATAATTGAGTATGATTATGATGAATCCAAAAACTATGAGTAGCTAAATTTCATTTATTGGTTATGGGATATAAAGTGGATTTCACAAATAAGACTTGATTCAATGCATTAGTTTTGTCTCAACTTTATTGTTTATGATTCATTATTAATTTTGTTATATGATTTGATTGTTTATTTGGTTGAGTCCGGAATCAATCCGATTTGCTTTCATATCTAGATCTATATTAGGTTTTTCAATACGAAAACGTTGTTTATCCCTGATTCTAAGTAGCATAATCGTGGGTAGTGCTTGTAGTGATATATCCTACTAGTCACATATGAATCATAACTTGGGTTAAATCGAATTAGTGCTTTTACACATTTTGATTGCCTTGATTAGTCTTATTCCTTAGAACTTATTGCTTTTACACTTTAGGTTGTGCTTTTACACTTTAGGTTGCTTTCTAGGAAGAATTCACATATGCATCTTTTAATGTGTTTGTGATGAAATCAGGGAATTAGCAGGATATACTTGCAACCAAGGTATCCTAGGAATTTTAGTAAATGAGAGATTAAAATTTCAATTCTAGTCATTGTTGAGAATTCAAGTTTGTGAATGAAACTATCCCGTGACCAATACTTTCTCCTTATTGATTATTTAAATACTTTATTGCTTTGATAACCCAACCCCCCCTGGTTACTAAGAATCTGGAAATTTTCATAACAACAATAGCCTCTCTGTGGATACGAACTCTTTCTTATCGCATACTACTTTTATTTTAGTTAAGTAAGAAAGTGAAATTATTTTTGCTCGGCTGACAACCGACCACTACCTCATCTCTTTCCCAATGGGCAAGGACACGAGTGTAATACCGTAGGTGGGCTGCGGTATCTGAGGTACCATTCTAAGCTTGGAACGTAGGTACCGGGCATTTCGGAGGGATGGATTCCCCTAAAATGTGAAAAGACAACGGTGATGTGGTTGCCTCCTGTAATACTTCTTCTAGTCTTGCGCCCGCGTGACCAGTTTTTAGGCCTCGTATCTCCCTCTGCATTTTCTCCATTTTCTCTATAACCATGTTCACATTGAGAGCGTCTTTGGAAAATGCTTTTTCGTAGTAGGATTGAGAGGGTTTGTATGTTGAGTCCACTTCTGCGGATCCTGGTGCACTTCTCTGGCTCCCTTAGGTTGATTGTTCTTTGGTGGGTTAAGATCCAACCTTCGTATTCCTGAGATAGCTCCGTTATCATGCCGCTTTTGCAGAGGGAGAGCTTGGGAGCCTTCGATTTGTGTGTCCATCATACCTTTGAGATTTTGGTTCTGCTGGGCCATCTCCTGCAATGCATCTTCGTTTTCCTTGTTTCGGAGTATCAAGGCTGCTACCTGTGCCGCCATTTGGACTTCGTTGTGGGCTTCACCTCCTTGAGGACTGCTGTCGGCTGGATCTGCAGAGTTTTCCACCTTTTCATCTACAATTGGTGCATCTGGATCTATCTAAATTGGTGTTAGGTTTCCCAACCCTCGTCCCGTAGGATCTAAGGTTTCGGGTAACCTGCGTTGGACGCAGGTGGCTTTGTGGTAATGGGATGCTCCGGTAACGGCATGTCGTAGATTGGTTGAGCTCCCGATGTCTTCCCCATCCCCTTTGTAGGAATAGGTGTTTTGGTAGCAGCCGTTCTTCTTGCTATTTCACTTTGTCCGTCCTCTGCTTCGTTCCTTTGATTTGTCTAAGACGTCTTTTGGGATCTTCCTCTTGTGAGTGCTGGTCGTGAGCTTGTTGGTACATCATTTGGTTTCTGTATGCCTTCGGCTTTTGATATCCTGCGATCACATAAAAGCAAAGAAATCTGCTACTTTGGTACCTTCGTCCAAAAAGTAGCAATTAATGGTCTGACACAGATGACGGCTAAGCAGCTTTTTCAGGAAAAGGACTGAAATAATATCTTTGATAGACAGGTATTAAATGCTTATGACACCCTTGGAGAAAACAACCTTAAAACTTTGGAAACTAAAAAAGGGTGCCAGATATCGCCAAAAACGAGGTTATTAAATGCTTTAGAAGATCTTTTTTCTCTAAAATCTCCCTGAGATTCCTCAGTCAGTCAAAGGTTCTCAGATCTAGAATATTATGTTTTTAAATAAAAAGGTTGTTTTAGTATAAAACAAAGGTTTTGGCATTTTGTGGGTACGCTTTTGTGAAAAACATTATAGATCTGTAAGAAGGTGTGTTTTTAGAGGCTATGAACTCAAAAACATACACAAGTAACGAATGAATAAATCACTAGAGAGTGAGATTCCTCGTCAGATTACATATCCCTTCGTTTCCGAAGATGTAGAAGTTAAAAATAAAATTGTGTCTAAACTCAACGTGGTGAGAAAGAACACGGTGGGCGCCAAACTGTGACTACTCGTTTTCCCGTAGTCTACGTGATGTATACAGTTCTAAGGATCAGATGCTAAGTAGTATCGATACCTCTGTTGAACTGACGATGTTAAGTAGTAAAATATGTGTAAGATTACAATAATAACGAATAACACAAATATAATGTAAAAGCTTCTAAGTTATCATGAGACACAAGAGATTTACGTGGTTCGACATTTGTCTACGTCCACGGGGTAATGAGTGATTATTTTGTATTAAGTTATAGTGGTTACAAAGATCATAAATGCTTCCCAAAGTAATAGAGAGAACTCAAGTTCAAGTAAATACTTAAGTTCTAAACATTAAAGAGGTATAAGCTTAAGACTAGATCTTCTCGTTTTAGGTATTAAATGCCTTTAGTTTGTTGGTGAGGCTTGGTATTTATAGCCCATTTTGCTCCTGGTATATCTTTGCTGCCTCTGGGTCCATCGCCTGCTGATATACCTTTCGTACCAATGGTACATTCGTCCGCCGCGTACCTTCTCCAGTAGAATCCTGCCATCTCAGCTGACCCACGTTCCTTCGGGAACTACCCAACCTTAATGTAGGTTGTACCTTCGTTCACCGCCAGCGTTTACCAATCGGGTTATTCCACGCTTCCTCTCTCCATTTGCCTTGATTCATGCGTGTAGATAAGATATTTGTGCATTTAATGCTAATTAGATGCGTCATCTACCTCTGTCCCCTCACCAGCTTCCTTCTTGTAGACTAGGATTTTACTCTTCTCATCTCCATCGTCGAGGTATTCATTCTTGGGGCGCGATAAAGGAGATATGCAGAGGTATCTTTTGCTTCTTAGGTTTCCTTGTCCAGCGAAGGTTACACAGTTGGATTTATGTGCGGCCACTAAGATCGTGACACGTGCTCCACAGAATATTGGTATTCAAAATCAGTAGCCATCTAGGTATATACCTTTCTAACTTATTGGTAGTGTTCCTAATAAATTTTATATTCAAAATATTTTGTGCAATGTGATGAGGAAAGTTAATAGTAATAAGAGAAATTTTCCACTTCTTCGTCTCTTGATCAATAAGATCAGATACAAGTGTTAACAAATTTTTCCTATAAGAACAAATTTGATCTGGAGAATCCTTTAAATATGGAATCCAATATGGATTGGCCATCTCCAACTTCACAATATAAGATTTTATGTGTAAAAAGAAACTCCCTGCAAAACACATTTCCAAATCCATGAATCATTAGATTTATTTGTAAAAGAGAATTATTTCTAAAAAAAATAGTTTTATAGTGATCTTTGCTTACCAAGCATTTAGCACAGAAACTATTCTCCATGATATCCTACCAATCATAGCCACATTCCTCTTTTTTGATTCCTTTAAATCTAAACCCCTACTTTAGTGGATTTACACAGATTACTCCAATGATATTCTATAGTAACAAATGAAAAAGCGGGGGTCTAACAACACCACCCAATATTTTGATTAACAATCTATATGGACAACTCTGAGTTGTTTTCTAGAGAATCAACTAGACAGTTAGACTCAATCAATAGAAAATACTCAAGGAGTTGTTATCTCAATCTCTTAATTTGATTTACTCAAGCAAATATGATTCGCGAGTCTAATCAAAGAGAGATAACTTGGATGGTACCAAAGACCAATATCCAAGTGTCAATCAATTTAAATCAACAACCAAAATGGTTGGATATTTTAATTGACTGAACAACGCACAACCTGTATTATTTCAATTATATAAAAAAATAACACAGACACCAGAAATTTTGTTAACGAGGAAACCGAAAATACAGAAAAACCCCGGGACCTAGTCCAGATTAAACATACACTGTATTAAGCCGCTACAGACACTAGCCTACTCCAAATTAACTTCGGTCTGGACTGTAGTTGAACCCCAACCAATCTCACACTGATCCAAGGTACAGTTATGCTCCTACACCTCTGATCCCAGTAGGATACCACGCACTTGATTCCCTTAGCTGATCTCACCCACAACCAAGAGTTGCTACGACCCAAAGTCGAAGACTTTAATAAAAAAATATGTCTCACACACAGAAAAGTCTACATGTAAAAGATAAATTCGTCTCCCACGAATAAACCTACAAGTTTTGTTCTGTCTTTTTATAAATCAAGGTGAACAGTAACCAATCGATAAAACCAGACTTATATTCCCGAAGAACAGCTAAGTTTCATCAATCACCTCACAATAAACTTAATCGACGCAGCGAAGAAGATTATTGAGGAATCACAAACAATGAGACGAAGATGTTTGTGACTATTTTTATCTTGCCTATCGGAGATAGAAATCTTAAGCCAATTATTACAATTGTACTCGTACGATAGAAACATCAAGATCATATCACATAACTACAAGAAAAGTAGTATCGGTCTGGATTCACAATCCCAATGAAGTCTTTTAGTCGTTAACCTGGTTTTAGAAGAAGAAAACCAAAGGTTAAAGGAGAATCGACTCTAGCTTTAGCAAACTAGTATCACACATAATGTGTAGGGATTAGGTTTCCCAGTTTCTAGAGTTCTCCCTTATATAGTATTTCAAATCAGGGTTTGCAATCAATGTTAGCTTACTAACAAAGCATTCAATATTCACCGTTAGATGAAAACCTGATTAGATACAAGCTAATATCTCTCAACCGTTAGATAGAAAACTTAGCTTGCCATACACACATGTACTTGACGTTTTGGGTTTGTGTAACCGTACCTAAACGTGTACAATGGTTGGTTCAAGAATAGTCAACCAAATGGTTAGCCAAATGATAACTTTCATATCAACCATATTCTTCTTCACCATAACTAGTCCAAATGACTCAAATGAACTAGTTAGAGAGTTATTCAATTGCTATGAGATCTCATGTAATACACAAGACACAATTGAATCAAAAACGATGTGATTCACTCGAATCATTTCATGAACTATAAAGCCACGGTTTTCAAAAGCATTCTTTAGTAATTTAAGATAAGTTCACGAACAATGTTTTCAGACATAACCTCTTGAGTTCGCGGACTGAGTTCGCGGACTCAAGCTAACCGGTTGAAGTTAATAAACTCCATCAGAATTTCTCGGGTCGAGAACTTCCGTCAGTTCGCGGACTGGGTTTGTGGACTGCACCTAAGCTTCAACTTCAGCAGATGTTCGCAGGTTTGAGAACTTATGCCAATTTGTGGACTGGGTTCGTGGACTGAGTTCGCAGACTGAGTTGACTGCTCACGTTCTGGTTTCACTTGATTAACAAAGTTCGCAAACTTCGGTTCAAGTTCTAAGGACTTATACATATATGTGTTTCCACAAAAATGTTTATATCCCACAATGGTTATATTGTCTAAACTCTCATTTCGATCATTGAAACATTCTCATAGGGCGTTATATAGTTGTTATTCACAAACTATTTTTCGTCAGAGCAATTTCCAAAGTGATTGAAACATAACATGACTTTCGTCACTAGGAAAAGATGAACTTGGCTAAAGCGAAAGCTTTACCAACACCCATTTCGAGAAATAGATAAGTAAGATATACTCAGCTCGAAATGTCATATGTGCATATTCTTAGTGTATATAGTAAAACGACTTTTGTCTCAAGATAGGAGATAGAGTAGAAAGACTTTTGAGTGATAGATAAGTTCAAGTCTTTACATACCTTTTCGTTGATGAAGATCCACTGGTTCCTTGAGTAGTCATTCGTCTTGTATGATGATCGCCATGGAGTTCTTGAGCTCCACTACACTTTCTATCCTAGTCCGAGACATTAGCTATAGTAGACTAGAAATCAAGACTTTATAGTTTTGATCACTAAGATTGACAAACATGCTTGAGATAACAATGCATGCGAGTTTGACCGAGCAGTGCTCTAACAACAACTCTTTGCTTTCTTTAGTTACTAGCAAATGGATTTGCATCTTCTTTTTTCTACAAGGAGTTTTGCATCTTAATCACCTTTGAGCGATGCTATCCATCATAAAATAAAATAAAAATCAACACGGAATAGTTTAAGATGTAACTTGGCATCTAGGGAACGCAATCCTACTTATAAGGGTGAAGGGACTTATAAATATACTAAGACAAGATCATGGTGACTATGTCATATTACATGGCAAAAGACTTCAGTAATGTTGGTAGTCGTAGATCACAAATCCCCAATTGGTATCAAAGAAAAGTTTTGAACCAGATCTCCAAATCACGGAAGCATGGGCTCAAACTTTACTAATGCCAATTGTTAGGATTTGCATCATAAATAATTAAGGATCCAGACTATTTTCAATGTCCTAATCAAACCACATTGAGTATAACCACACACTGCACACTAACGATCGGGGGTGATGATTGTCATGATCGTTCCGTAAATCTCTTCTGCTAATTAAATTACTATATGAGATCGGAAAAAAATTAATTTAAATCACTATACGTGCTACTACTAATTAGGTTTAGGAATACTTTCAAAAATGCGAGTAGACTTTAATGTCATAGTCCTTATCTTTGAGTCTGTACCATACTTAGTTTGTCCTTTGTCCTCTGTTAATGTCTGTTACACATGTGTAATCTAATCTGTTCTGACTACTATTGTTCCTACACGTGTATAATATAGAGTGGTTGTTCATGTGTCTATATAACTGCCTTGTCAGAGACATCTTTTACCTGTAATTTTAGTTTTCTCATTAATGAAAATATCATTTCTTTTCACCTATCATTATGGTACCAAAAGTAAGTTAAGATTTTAAGCTTTCTTGATCCTATAATGGTGATTTTTTCTTCATCTTCATCAAAATTCTGAGTTCTTTTTCTCTTATCTTAGTGATTCACTGCAACATTCTTTGGTGAAGATCATTTACTCACGGTATCTCCTGTTTTTCAATTCTTGAAATTTTCTTTTTTCTTTCTGATATACTTTTGATTTTTCGGTTTTACAATTCATTCTTTCATCAAAATTTACTCAAAATCTTGATCTGTTTGTTTATCATATTCATCATTCTCTTGATTCTCATTCTTTCTGTCTTTTACCTAAAACAAAATTTTGATTTCATCCAATGGATCAAAGACCTAATGTTCGTATTTCCACACTTTCGCTCAATACTCTTGCTCATATCATTCCTTTGAAACTCAAGGATGATAATTTCATCACCTGGAAAGCTTTAATGCTGCCGCTTTTTAAGAAATTCCAGGTTGAAAAGTTCATTGATGGATCTTTTCCATGTCCCGATCAAGGCAACACAAGAGCTCAATTATAAGAATATCAATATTGGATTGCCGAAGATACAACTCTTCTTCTTTGGATTCAATCAACTATATCTTATTCAGTAATTGGTTACGTTGCTGGTGCTAATACTTCTAGAGGATTATGGTTTAACATTCAAGAGATATTTGCTCACACTTCTTCAACTTACGCAATTAAACTATGTACCAAGCTTCAATCTCTCAAGATGAGTAGTTCTGTGTCAAAATATCTAATGGAGGTTAAAATTCTTCAAGATCAACTTGAAGCAGCCGGATCTCAAATTTCATATACTAAAATGGTGGTAACTATCTTATATGGTTTGCCTATAGAATATCATTCTTTTGCTACTTCTATTAGAATTCGTAATCCTCCAATCTCTAGCAAGGAATTGTTCAATCTACTCATGAATGAAGAAATTGTTGTTAACAATACCAAAACTAATTCTGAGGCCAAAGATTTTGCTGCTCAACATTATAATCAGTTCCGACCTAATTCTATTTATACTCCTAGACCTTCATACTATAACTCAAGTTATTATAGAGGTGGATCAAGAGGTCGTGGTAGTAAACATCCAAATCCCAATTTTTTCTCCAGACCTTCTTATGGAAGAGGCACTACTTCTGAAATTGAACCTTGTCAAATATGCAAAGGCAAGAATCATGATGCTACTGAATGTCACCAAAGGCTCAATTTCTCCTATCAAGGCAAACCTCCACCAGAAAATCTTCAAGCAATGCTAGCTGCTGCAGATATTTTTGATGATTCTACTTGGTATGCAGATAGTGGAGTTAATAATCACATCGCAGCCAATGATGCTAACCTCGCTCATTCCTCACCTTATGATGGTATTGAGATGATTTCAACAGCTAGTGGCCAAGGTATGCACATCTCTCATATTGGCCACTCATTAAAACATGTGAGTGATCAATCCTTTACACTCAATAACATTTTAGTTATGACAAAAGCCTCTCAGAATCTTTTGTCAGTTCAAAAATTTACCACAGATTACCACTTCTCTTTAACCTTTGATTCTTTTGGTTTTTATGTGAAGGACTTGACCTCTCAGAGGATTCGTTTGCAAGGGCCACATAAAAATGGTCTTTATCCTATTCAATTTAACTCTCATTCTGCTCCTTCTGCTTACTCTAGTTTTCTCATCACCAGTGACATCCTCCATAAAATATTTGGACACACATCTTTTCAAACATTGCAAAGACTCTGCCATCAGTTGCAATTACCTAAAGTTTCTAGCAAACCTCTATTTTGTAATGATTGTAAACTTGCCAGAATGCATAAACTACCTTTTAGTATTTCTAGTACTATTGCTACTCAGACTTTAGAGCTTCTTCATATGGACTTATGGGGTCCTTGTCATGTCAGTTATATTTATGGCTCATTCTACTATGCTAATGTTGTAGATGAGTACACAAAATATTGTTGGATTTTTCCACTAGTTAATAAATCTGATTTCAGGCAAGCTTTTATCAATTTTGTCACTCAAATTGAAAATTTACTTTCCTTGCCTGTTAAATGTATTAGAACTGATAATGGTGGAGAATTTACTGCCAATCTTCTTAAATATTTTCTTATTCAAAAAGGAATTCTTCATGATTTCTCTTGTCCAAACACACCTGAGCAAAATGGTGTTGCTAAAGTAAAGCATAAACATATTTTGGACATTAGCAGAACTCTTCTCATTCAATTTGGTCTCCCTACCACTTTTTGGGTTGAGGCTTTTCAAACTGCTAATTATCTGATCAACAAATTACCAGCAAAAAGCTTTAAACTTTGTATCTCCTTTTGAATTTCTGTTTCATAAGTCTCCCAATTATGATTTTTTGAAAGTCTTTGGTTGCTCTTGTTTTCCATGGTTAAAACCATATACATCCAATAAGTTACAGCCTAGAAGTAAACATTGTGTTTTTCTAGGCTATAGTCTTTATCATAAAGGTTATAGATGTTATGATTTCACAATTGATAAAGTTTATATTTCTAGACATGTCTTGTTCAATGAGTCCAATTTTCCATTCAAATTTTTTTCATCTCTTACTCCTTCTGCAGCTATCCCAGCCATCATTCCTAATTTTGATCATTCTACTACTACTCCTTCTATAGCTATCCTAGCAATCACTGAGTCAGTTACTCCTCCACTTTCTACTCCATTTATTCCCACTTCCACTTCAGTCATTCCTCAAAATGATCATTCCATGATTACTAGGGCTAAGAGAGGTGTGTTTAAACCTAAAACTATGTTTTCCACTAAAAATTTGTTGCCTGCAGCTTACTTAAGTGATAAAGCTTCTCCAGTTCCAGCATACTTTTCTCAAGCAATAAAGAATCCAAAGAGGAAAGTGGCACTTTTTCAGGAACATGATGCTTTACTTAATGCTGGTACTTGGTCTTATGTACCCTCTTCTCCTGAGAAAAATGTGGTTAGATGTAAATGGGTCTTTAGGATCAAATATAATGCAGATGGCTCACTTGACAAGCATAAAGCAAAATTAATGGCAAAGGGATTTCATCAACAACCAGGTCTTAACTTCACATAAACATTTAGCCTTGTAGCTAAACCAACTACTATAAGAATAATTCTTGCTCTTGCAGTTCAATTTAACTAGACCATTACTCAGCTTGATGTGAGTAATGCCTTTCTTCATGGGGATCTACAAGAAGATGTATTTATGGATCAACCCCCTGGCTTTATACATCACAAATATCCTAATCATGTATGCCTACTTCATAAATCTATCTATGGACTCAAGCAAGCACCCAGAGCATGGTATGCTAAACTTGCTTAGGCTCTTATTTCTCTTGGTTTTGTTACTTCATATGCTGATACTTCATTGTTCATCTACAAAGTTGGGTCCTCCATCACCATTGTCCTAGTCTATGTAGATGATATCTTACTTACTGGAAACAATCCAACTCATATGAATAACATTGTCACTCAGCTGCAAGCTAGTTTTCCCATAAAGGATTTAGGCAACATTCATTATTTTTTGGGATTAGAAGTCAAGAGAGATAACTATGTTCTGCATATTTCTCAATCTAAGTATGCACTTGACCTACTATAGAAGATCAACATGACTGGTGCAAAATCATGTTCATCTCCTGCCTCAGCAACATTGAAGTTAAGCAAATCAGATGGCACTTTAGTTCCTGATCCTTCAGAATACGGATCAATTGTTGGAGCTATTTAGTATTTGACATGGACTAGACCTGATATCTGCTATGATGTCAATCAAGTCTGCCAATTCATGCAGAATCCCACTACCACTCATTTTGAAACTGTCAAAAGAATCCTTAGATATATCAAAGGCACAATTGGGTATGGCATCAAATTCACAAAAGGGTCTTCTTTCTTACTGGGTTTTTCATATGCTGACTGGGCTGGTAACATTGATGACAGAAGGTCTACTGGTGGTTACTGCATTTTTCTAGGTGATAATCCTATCTCCTGGTCCTCTAGAAAACAAAGTACAGTTGCTAGATCTAGCACTGAGGCAGAATATAAGACTCTAGCTCATAGTGCTGTAGAACTTGTTTGGGTTTGTTTTCTACTCAATGATCTGCATTTTCCACTACCAACTATTCCAAGATTAGGCTGTGATAACATCAGATCCATCTTCTTAGCATTTAATCCAGTTCAGCATAGTAAGATGAAGCATGTTGCTGTAGATTATCACTTTGTGAGAGAATTAGTGCAATCTAAAGCCTTGGATGTTTTTTATGTTAACAAACTTGAGTAGGTGGCATATATCTTCACCAAAACACTTCATGGTCCCAGATTTGGCTATCTCAGAGACAAACTCAAAGTTCACAACTGTGCACCTGAGTTTGAGGGGGGTAATGGCAGAGTCCTTATCTTTGAGTCTGTACCATACTTAGTCTGTCCTTTGTCCTCTGTTAATGTCTGTTACACATGTGTGTTGTACATGTGTAATCTAATCTGTTCTGACCACTATTGTTCCAACACGTGTATAGTGTAGAGTGGTTGTTCCTGTGTCTATATAACTGCCTTGTCAGAGACAGCTCTTACCTGTAATGTAATTTCAGTTTTCTCATTAATGAAAATATCATTTATTTTCACTTGTCATTAGACTTCACTTTCATTGGTCTTTTGTTTTCGCACCAAACTCTCTTGCTAAAACATTACACTTCATTATCGAAACAATTTTCATTCATCAACTGCCAACAAACGGTTTGTTGATTGGCTAGGTAGACAACATTCTTCCCCACAGAAAAGATTGTGTACACTGTACCCTTACACGATACCTGATAATATTATGTTAACTCTACGACCTCTTCGGTCCATTTCAATCAAATATATACAATGAATTGAGGATATTTCCTCGAAATTTCTCAAAATCATTTATGTACTCTTAAGCTATAAATTGCGGCAATAGCAATAAATGGGATCGACTAGATTTTGTGGACACCAATGCCAACATGGAGAAACAATTTTCAGTGAGCAAACGAAGAATGAGAATATGGGGCTCAGTGATAAACGTTTGCAGTTCTCACGAAAATATCTTCGCGGTGAGTTTTGAGTTTCTACGACGTCACTCATTACGATCACACAACTAACGATCTAACTGGCTCGAACCCAAATCCCCAACACTTATTCATGCCATGGTTAACAGTTAACACACTACTACAGAAACCAACAGAAGCAAATGTCCAACGAGCTGATGTACTGGAAGAAAATGGGTGCTGGAAAAATATTGGCTAACAGCAAACTGGGCAAGTTAGTCATAAAGCAGCTTACCGAAATATCTCGGCGCGCTAGTAAAACATCATATCAAGAACCGCATACTCGAATAATCTAGAAGGTTAAAATCGTCATTAACAGCAAACAGAAAAAGTTTATATCTCTGCACCTCTATAAATAGGCACTTGTTTTGTTCTATAATGTTAGATCACAAACACCATCACAAGTCATTTTGCTTTTCAACTCAACAATCCAAGTTCTCTCAGTCTACAATCATTAACTCACGGAAAATCCTTCAACCCACCATTCTTAAACACTTTAATTCATAGTAGAAAGCGAAAAATTCTATTCAGTTGCAGTGAAGAGAAAGGACTTTGAAGGGAAAGAAAGAAAGAAAGATGTGTTTTTTGTTTATATGCCGTGGAGAAGAACATATACTAGGAAGACAACAGGCTCCAGGATTATGTCCATACTGTGGTGGGAAGGTAGAATCAATGGATGTTGAAGTCCAATGGAGATTTTGTTGGTTACCACTCTGTTTTAAGACTAAGAGAAGGTTTTTCTGTACGAATTGTTCTAAACGATTAGAAGTGTACCCACCCTTCTTAGTTGATTCTGAAGATTTTCTAAACTAAAGCGGGTGTCGATTTAGTTGTTAGCTATGTACTTACTATGATTAATGGAGAAAGTCTGATTTGGATGTTTTTCTCCTTCAATTTTTTCATCGTGTTCTTGAAGAAATTGAAGGGTCTATTTAGTTATTTAGGTGTTAGTTGTTTTTGTAGCTTGATTTGAAGGAATTGAATGTAAATACAAATGCCATTTATGAACTATATAAAGAGTTTTCTCAAATTTCTTAGTTGAATGTGTTGGGTGTGAGGTTTGACTAGAACAGTAAAAAAATAATAGTTGAGTGTGAAACAGAAAGGAAAATCCAGGAGGACATTTTTCTTTGAGCTTTAACGGTGTTGATGAGCATGTACGCATATTGGTCCGATCCAACCATATTCTAAACCGATTTAGTAAGATTACCGGATCGGATATGGTTGATGTACAGTTCAAATTAATACTTTAATTAAACCTTGCATGATTTGACTAATATGTTCAGTCTATAATTAACCTTGATTTATAATTTGTTAGCGTTTTATTGATCTTGCATTTTATAATTAACCTTGATTACCTTTGAAAAATGGAGTATCAAGGTGACATTTTCGTCAATCTTTCTAAACTGATCACCAAATCCGATCCAAACCAGTCTCAGCTGGATCAGATGAAAGCCGATCAAACTATAAAATCGGATTGGGTAGGAGTATACTGTATATAATGCTAGCATAGAATTCGGTTTAGAATATCGGACATAGATTAGAAACACCCCTAGTTTTGAATTGTAAATGAGTTTTACGTGGAGAATAGGAATTTTAAAGAGATACGTCTTCTCCTTGAAGGCCTTGACAAATAAAACTCTTATATTTAACGGTGATGAAATCCCCGTTTTTTATTAGCCTAGAAAGGCCTTTTCTAATGCAAAAGTTATGGTGAGGACACTTGGCATAAGTCTATTGGATACATCAAATACTTAACTGTCCGTTAGTAATGGTGTTAAAAAAAGGTAGGTAGACAATACTTATGTTAGAATTTACACTTGAATTATTTAGTTACACCGTGTTTACACCTACACTTACCTGTGCCTTAGCATGGGTGGACAGAACTCACACCCAAACCGTTCTATCTATGGGTGGACAGAACTCATAGATAGAACAACCATGATCTTAGAGGTACGTAGGTTATGTCCTTCGATATCTCGTTGGGTTGAGTTTTGTTACGCTTCACCAGCACGACTATATTATATGGACCATGTGCTTTCTTCTCGCTCGGGAGTGCAACAAGGTGATCCTTTAGGGCCACTTTTGTTCGCTCTTACTCTCCACCCGCTAGTCTTGAGTATTTCAGAAAGGTGTGATCTAGAACTGCAGGCTTGGTATCTTGATGATGGTACGGTGATTGGGGACACTATGATGGTTGCTAGAGCTCGAGAATAATTCAAGAAGAAGGTGTTGCTAGGGGGCTGTTTTTGAACATCAAGAAGATCGAATTGTTTTGGCCCTCTATAGACCCCAGGACAGCCGTTGCGGTATGTTTCCACCTCGATATTTGTAGGCCGAGAGAAGGGAGTTAAGCCGCTAGGTGCTCCTGTTAGCCTTGATGCCCAATTTAATGCGGATCTGGTTGTTAAAAGAGTGAAAAAAACTATAGAGCTCATTGATTCAAAGGAAAAACTTGAAGATCCACAAAGTGTGAGCTTCTTTTGTTTAGAAAGCTGTCTTTGGAGTTTCTCGCTTATATTTTTCTTTACGCACTACCTTTCCAGACCGCACTTTTGCGGCTCAAGATTTGTTTGACTCTCGTCTCTACAAGTTCCTACAACATATAATAACGGAGATGGTCCAGGGTTCGGCCCCTTGCAAATGCGATTTTCCACGCGCCCTCGACTAGGTGGTTTTGGTGTTTACTCGATGCAAGACACTATGAATTATCATTATTTGGCGTCGTGCTTGGAAACACTAGAACTTGCAATCTGTCATATTGAGGCACACCGGCATCGGTGGTTTTAGCTCCCATCTTGAGCGTGCTTCACTTCTTTCAACTCTCTCGTGTAGTCTGTTTCTCCTATATGCGTCGATAACACCGCCAACCATTCTATGTCAACTCGGCAACTGTTTATTTTGATGCGGTAAAGAAGAACTTGACTTCCCAATTCAAGTTGTCTGAACGTGATTCATTCCTATGGCGGAGCAACCAAATGAAGCATTCCTGGATTTCTTAATGGCTATCCCCATCCCTGGTTTAAATCAAGCAAATTGGTTCGAGGCGGTTTAGTTCGGTATTATGTTATAGACTTGGTATTCCCTTGTTTGAACCAGGTAGTTTGTGCCCCTTCTGCAAGAGAGATGGATGCTTTTGGTGACCATGCAAAGGTAATGTACAAATGAAGTTGGTTTAAAATTTCGACATGATTTAGTACGCGACACGATTGCGGACATCCGTTATCGAGTGGGGTGGCTGCACGGAAAGAGGTGGACTTGGGTATGCTTGCGAACAACGGTACTTATTTGAGACCGGCAGATGTTCTTGTGCTCAATTGGGACAATGGTCGGGACGTTTGCTTCGATGTTACGATTGTGTCGCCCTTTGCTGGGAGTAATGGTCGTACTTTGGAAGGGGGGCAGGCTATCAAGGATGATGTCAGTCGCAAAAATACCAAGTATTTAGAAAAATGCACTGCACAAGGATATGGATTTTGTGCTTTGGCTTTCACTACTCTAGGTGAATTTGGGGACGGAACAACAGACTTCGTTCAGCGGCTCCGCAACTATATTTCTAGTCATGATGCTAACGTGCGTGTAGGTGATTTCCTTTTTCATAGGTTAAGTGTGGTAGTTCAAAAAGGAGTTGGAGCCCAGCTTGTTGCTAGGCTTCCGACTAGTTTCTTGTCTGAATTTGGAAATTAAATGAAAGTAAAACTCCATTATTTGAAATAAAAAAGAAAAAAAAAAAGAAAAAAAAACATAAAATTCTTAAAACTGGAAAACTGTTAAAAAGGAATACATGTTGAAAAAGGAAATCATTGACACAAAAAAAAAAAAAAAAAAAAAAAAAAAAAAAAAAAAAAAAAAAAGAAATCGGTTGAGGAGGCTGCGCCAATATATTGTCAGTGGCGGAACTGGAAATGTAAAACAACCCTGGCTTGACAATTTTTATCCCCTGGCTTAAACCTATAATTAGTACACTAATTTTGGGCTCATAAAAAATAGGCTGTCAAAAAATATTTTTTTGTGGCCTTTGGGGTGGCTTCAGCCAGGTGAAACTCGGCTGTACCTCCGCCCCTGTATATTGTGGATGCCTATGGCTTGCTGCTCTCGAAGTTACTGCTTCAATGGGAAAATGGTGAAGAGAATGTAAACCTCCTGAAGTAACTGAAATTATTGTTAATACCAGTAGAATCATTAAGTGACCTAAACTCTATCATCTGCGTGATTTTCATATTGTTAATTCCAGGGACTCAGCAGAAGACTAAAACGATGATAAAAGTTGCAGTGTCGTCGATGTTTGTGATTGGTAACCAGATCCCTCTTTTGGTACTCAAGCATTCTTTCAAAAATTTGTTAGGCCCGTCGGACATGGAAAGGTGGGTCTTATATGAGGCATTGTTGGTGCCAATGTTTCGAGGGAGGAGACGAGAGGGAACCATCATTGAAACCAATTCATTGCTTAATTTCCTTATGCAAAAAGGAAAAAGTTCTTGGTCCTTAGGACTTCAAGATGGAAGAGAAGCTATAAGTTTCCAGAGGAAGAAGCATCCTTCAGAAAATTCAACTGACATCATTCATGGTTCTTGGTTGTTATTGACAGGGTTCGGTGATTCTACCCAAGATGATTCTTCTGCAATATGAAAAGGGTGAAGAGATTGTAAACCTCCTGAAGTAACTGAAATTATTGTTACTACCAGTAGAATCATTAAGTGACCTAAACTTTTAAGACCAGAACAAAATTTAAACATATTCAATTCCATCCCAAAATTTCTACCTCCTCCTCCTCGATCAATCAATACATATCCGGCAGAAGATCTTCTATTTCTTGCGGGGAATAAAATTTTTAAGGTTTCTGACTCCAGATTTAGCCAATTCGAAATTAAATATGACCTGGAAAAGATTTTTTTTGTTGCATATTTATACAATTGGCAGGCCTGTGCTACTTATATGTTTTCCTTGGACGACTTTGAAGCACTTGGAAGTTCCCATTATCAACAAGTCCTCCAGTACTTGGTGAAAGGACATGATTCTCAGAAAACACATTTGGGTTTTGCTTCTGGGATAGGTTCTCCTACTGGTAGCTGGTACTTTAAATAACATACAAGTAACAAGCACTAAATGATATTGTTGTACCAACTAGATAGAGGAGCAGCCTTACTTTGTTATTTTCCAGTATCATATCCACGGCCAAACCTGCCACCGGGGGTGTAGAAGCTGCCAAGGCAAATGGGGTGGGAAAGAAAGACAAGAACCCAAGTCGAGTCCTTCAAGATCTTATATAAATGCTTGCATTACATTTGGTATTAATCTTAGGATTTTTTTTCTTATTGTCATCGAGCATTGATATGTTTTTGTTCAGTATTTTTTCTATTTACATTTATCACCATCAATGAACATCATCTTTCCTCGCTAATTTGTTGCAATTAAATTGGATTTCAGGGAAGTAGGCTCATGCTGCGAGTTGCAAAAAATGTGAAGCTCATGGAGGATTAATGAGGCTCATGGCATTATCAGTCGTGGTTAATTACTATTGTGGTAATCCTTTATGCTGCGAGTAGATTTTCTGACATTGAGTTAATGGGGATAATTCTGAATGAACTTTGTTAAGTGTTGTGCACTTCCATCATCTTCAGATTTCAGGACGCTAAGATGCAAGGATATCAAGCTTTCGTTCACAATAAACGCTTATTCATTGATCTTCACTGTAATTGGTTTTATTGGTGTGTTTTACGATGAAGCTGGAGGAGTTGGAGTCTAACAGTTAACAGTTAGCTCGAGGGAACCTTCCCCTGGCAGAAAATTTGGTAAGTCATGCTTCTGTTTCTTCTTTATCGGTACTTGAGAACTGCACTGACATAAGGTGGCGATGCACTTTATACTAAATTTCTTAATTAATGTGTGGTATTGGCCACAATTTATAATCACATTTGTACACCATGGACCGTATGAGCTTATTCAAAGTTTGCTAATAATCTTATTTTCTTCTCTGGGTTCTCAAAATTTCTGTTTCATATTATATATTTTCTTCAAAATCGGGTATGTATGCATGTGTGGAAACAGATCATACTGAGTTCAGCATCTCTGGTGACATTTAATTTATCATCTGATGAATTTTATAGTTGGTGGATTATTCTCCTTGAAGTTTTTTTTTTCTCAAAGGTAGTTGCTTGCTTGGTATTGATGAGTCCACAATGTCACATGTCTATTTCAGCTCCTTTTTATATCAGAATTCAAAGATGCAGCTTTCTCTATAATTAAACATCATATTCATTAGTTCCGAGTATATGATGACATCTAAGTAATAATATAATAAAATGCATAGTTTGTAGGCCATTCTCCTTGAGGTATTGTTTTCATATTCCAGGCCATCTGAAGGAATTTTCTTACTTTGTATTGATGATTTAACAATGTCGCTGTAATGTTATTCCAGATCCTCTTTATATCACAACCATGGAAAAAGTTACATATTGCAGTTGTATTCCCAAACAAGGAGCGCAAAACGGTATGACTTTGGAAGACTCTCACGAAGTGGGAAAGAAGTTCAAACCATCAGGAACCTCATGGGTGGTGGTGGTTACCGATAAACATGAATACGATGGAATGCATTTTCAGTTAAACTTCGTTTTACCCTTTTAGTGGATTTACTCTTAACTGTTAAACTTTTCGTAGTGGAAGCAAGCTTTAGAACTTGATTTTGATGAAGAATAAAGAAGATTTTTCTTTGGTTTCTTAATGTGGTATTGCCGTTTTGAAATAAAAAAAAAATCATAGTGTAACAACCTCGATCATACATTAACACAACAACAAATTTAATGAGCGTTGGTTATGTAAGATTGATGGGGTTTGTTGTCAACTGTGAATCAAGGTGTTTTGTGGTGGTAGATAATTCCTTTTCAAAGTGACGAGGCGAAGCCTAGCCACACCATATCAAAAATACATTTGGGCGGTGCGGGACGGAGCAACGCTACACCAAATCAAAATGCATCAGGACTGGGCGAGACGGAGCCGAGCCACACCAAACCAAAAATCTTAAGCGACGGGGCGAGGCGAGTCGACCCACACCAAATCAAAATTACATCGTGACGGGGATAGGCGAGGCGAAGCCGAGCCATACCAAAATGAAAATCAAAATTGCATCGCGACGGGGCGAGGAAAAGCCCTGCGACACAAATCAAAAATGCCCTGCGACGGGCTGGGCATCTTTCTCTTTTAACCATCTTTTCGAACTCTTTCTTTATCGAACAAAGATATAAAAAAAAATGCACCGAATCAAAAATCCTAAGCAGTGAGGCAAGATGAAGCCAAGCCACACCAAATCAAAAATGCATCGCGATGGGGTGAGGCGAAGCCATGTGACACCAAATCGAAAAATCATCCGGACAGCCAGGCGAAACTGAGCCACACCAAATCAAAAATCTTAAGCGACGGGGCGAGGAGAAGCCAAACCATACAACATCAAAAATGTATCATGATGGGACCGGGTGAGGCGAACACACATCATACCAAATCTAAAATATGGTTAAGAGAGAAAAAAAATCCCCGATTCGTAGCACGAGCATAAGAAAAAATAATAAGCGATAGGGCGAGACAAAGTCGATCCACACCAAATCAAAAATCCTAAGCCTGTATCAGGACGGATGACGCGAAGGCAAATCGGTTTTCAGTCTGCCCGGTGCGTAGGACGGGCACAAAATCTAGTTAAGACTAATACTTCAATGTCAAGAAAACCACTGTTAGTATTTGTATAACATCACATATTCACATCATAAACATTGTTTTTACACTCTTGACCGGACGACTACAACCCTTCACTAAACAGTTCGTATAATTTGTCTCATGTTTAATTTGGAGCTTTTCATAATTTGGACAATCTTTTTTTCCTTAGAATTTTGTGCAATTTTTTACGTAAGTTTCCTTTTCCAATAATAGAATTGTCTTGATTTTTATTTATAAAATTTGGAGTGCAGATGTATATACGTGTTCGGTAATGGTAACTTTCACCATGTGCTTGTTGGCCAAGTTGTTTTCCTTCGTTTCTCTAGTCGCTTGAGGAGTTGTTTCCAATTCCCACCATGTGAGTTATTTTCTTGATAATACTCCATCTTCGATGCAATTTCGACAGCTCGCAGATACTCATACTATCACCTAAACGATTTACCACTGTACTATAGATACTGTTTTCACTTGGCCTACGAATTACGACGCGTCTTAGACTATTAGTGGAAGATCTTAAAGATCGAATATGAGAGAGGAGAACATAAACGCGGAAGCGTAAAGACTACATTGATATTAATCTTGGTGGAATACAATCTATTTGATATTTTTGATTGATTGATTCTTTCTTTCTTGCTTACAAATGAATACAACATGCCTATTTATAGGCTACAAAAAGAAGAAGAGAATTATGTCTATGGAGGCTAACAACTATGCCTATGGAGGCTAACAACTATGCATATGGAGGCTAACAACTATGCCTATGGAGGCTTCCACCAAACCAACTACTAGACAATCTAGTATTCTTATTTGATTTGTCTAACTCTAGAACACTCATTTTACACATGTTAATTGTCTAACATTGACTCTAGACATCCTAGATATTTCTAGGTTAATTTAGATAGATGTGAACACTTGACTAAGTTGGTGTTGAATATTCAACACTCCCCCTCAACACCTACTTTCCAACTTCTCTTTATCGTAGACGTTTCGGTCCCCTTCATAGTTTAAGGATGTTTCGGTCCTCTTCATAGTTTAAGGACGTTTCAGTCCTCTTCGGAAGTTTAGGGACATTTCGGTCCTCTTCGGAAGTTTAGGGACATTTCGGTCCTCTTCGTAGTTTTAGAACATACGGGTTCCATCGTAGTTTAGGGACATTGCGGTCCTCTTCGTAGTTTTAGAACATACGGGTTCCATCGTAGTTTAGGGACATTGCGGTCCTCTTCGTTTTTAGAACATACGGGTTCCATCGTACTTAGGGACATTGCGGTACTCTTTAGACAACTCAATAGGATTTTCACCTCACTTTTCACCCACTTTTGTTGTTCTCTATCTCATCACCACTTGGTGATTGCTTCCGTTTCTTCACAACATTTTTGTTGTTTCTTCTTCTATTCATCTTTGTTCCAGTCACGCTTTTGTTCGAAAACTGTAACACTTCTTTGGTTATCCAGATTCTCTCACAATCTTTCATTTCGTCAAGCTTCGTCACAAGCTCGACTATTCTTATTCTTGTTATATTGTTTTTTACAATTTTGTCACGCTATCCAGTTGCCACATTTACGAATTCGTAGCATGTTTGCAACGCTGTGACAATTATTGTCACACTTATGTTTCCATGATCATCCTTGCATTTAAACAAACATCTTGTCTGCATCTTCTCTATTTTCTTTGAGGCTTTCAGCCCATCTAAATCACCTTCAACTTCTTCTTTGTTTCGAATTTTTTTTTTTTTTTTGTCTGCCGGTGAGATGGACGTTTAGTGTGTCGGTCACACCATGAAAAGAGAGTTGAATGGCACTTTCTCACTGGCACTCTTTTTTTTTTTTTTTTTTTTTTTTTTTTTTTTCACGCATGCGCGACTATCGATCTCCAACTCCATCGACCACCGTGTATCATCATGGAAACATTCTGTTTCTCTCGACACAACATCATGTTCTTCTTCCTTCAACGGTTAACTCATCACTTGTTCGAATCTCCATCGGTGGAAGAATTCATTACAGCAGCAACACCTCAATCCACTCTTATTGCTCAACCCATTTTATTCCTTCATCTCATGGCGGCAGACATCATCATTCTTTGGGAGTCTCGGCGATCTCCGTCTCGTCGTCCTTCATGTATGCAGTCTCATCACAGCCCATGTTCTCTCCACTTTTGCTTTCCGTTTTTTCTTTCCTCTGTGCGGCGTGTTAGGTGTGTCGGTATCACACGTTTTCTCTACATCTCGAGCTTCGGTCAATAATGGCAGATGCCACTCGTTTTCCCTTCGTTCACTCTTCATCACTTCTCCTCGAACAACATCCAAGTGCTCACGTCGAACTCTCCATGAAACCACTGCCACCTTCCATTTCCAAAGCTCTACCATGCTGTCTCTGAACTTGGTTCATCTCGAGCTTCACTTCTCTGCTCGTTCATCACTGTCCCGGCATTACTGACATGCATGCAATACCGTTACCATCACCGGATAACAAGATCATTCCATCTCTGGCAATCTCCACGTTCATCTTATCATCCGTCAATGTATGCAGCGTCTCGCTCGAGCTCCGTCGTTCACCTTTCATCTCTGAGCTCGATTCACTTCCATTTTTATGCTGTTAATGGATGCAACCCGAGAAGCAACACCATTTCTTGCCAAGCTCAACCATGGGCTTCATTATCGGCTGCCGATAGTGGCAGCAGCTCCATTCCGTCGGAAAACCACCATTGTTCTTCTCGTTGTCCATAGTCATCTCTTCATGACATCACCCTCCTGAGAAGCACCAACGAGCTACATGTCTCATCACCAGAAGCAAGCATTATCATCATCACCGGTTGGATCTCTCATGGCAATGGCAGCAAAATACCAATCTCGACACATGACAACACCTTCCTACGATGTTTTCTAGGCTAAATCTTGTCATCTTTGTTACTACGCCAATGGCAGCAGAAAACAATCATATTTTCTTCCTTGTGCTCGCTCACATCAAGCGGAGAGCTCGTTTTGTTTTGGAAAACTTGTCTTAATAATCTTCCTTTATCTTGGATCAAGAAACGAGTTCATAACCCTCACTCCAAAACCAAACAACTTTTCTTCTTCTATTTTTTCTTTTTTCTTCTTCTTCTTCTTCTTCTTCTTCTTCTTCTTCTTCTTCTTCTTCTTCTTCTTCTTCTTCAAGATCACGAGCATGGCTTTAAAACCACAAGCGACGGAGTGCAAGATAGAAATAATCCTTACGCCTTCACCAGCTAAGCATAAACCATTTTTTTTTTCGATTTCTTTGGAGCAGTGACGCCGTCACAAACAAACCCTAAACATCTCAAACTTGGACTTTATGACCATCTTTGATTCTTCTCATCAAAAACATCGGTAACATTTTTTTTTTCCGGCACTAGTATCTCGACTGCCATGTTTTCTCGGCATCAAGAACATGCCCTAAGCTCGATTTTCACCGTGAATTCAAACGACATCAAACTTCTCCTTCACCTGACTTCTAGCTTCAAACTTGTCACAATAACCAT
This sequence comes from Papaver bracteatum, assembly GCA_023529315.1. NCBI lineage: Eukaryota > Viridiplantae > Streptophyta > Magnoliopsida > Ranunculales > Papaveraceae > Papaver > Papaver bracteatum. The sequence continues at coordinate 191,157 of JAJJWX010004422.1, read as the reverse complement.
CAGAATATTGCGCAACTATTTTTTTTTTTTAAGTTTTCTTTCTCCTTCTTATTGCAACTTTAGAAACTCTTTAGGAAAACATATAACTTCTCTTCCTCTCCTCTCTCCCTCTCACCTTGCTCTGATACCAACTTAAAGATCGAACAAGAGAGAGGAGAACATAAACGCGGAAGCGTAAAGACTACATTGATATTAATCTTGGTGGAATACAATCTATTTGATATTTTTGATTGATTGATTCTTTCTTTCTTGCTTACAAATGAATACAACATGCCTATTTATAGGCTACAAAAAGAAGAAGAGAACTATGTCTATGGAGGCTAACAACTATGCATATGGAGGCTAACAACTATGCCTATGGAGGCTTCCACCAAACCAACTACTAGACAATCTAGTATTCTTATTTAATTTGTCTAACTCTAGAACACTCATTTTACACATGTTAATTGTCTAACATTGACTCTAGACATCCTAAATATTTCTAGGTTAATTTAGATAGATGTGAACACTTAACTAAGTTGGTGTTGAATATTCAACAGAAGAAGAACTCAAGTTTTGTAGGTAGAAGCCAGAGAGCTCTAGTTTGCAGTATAAATTCAGTGAAGTTTTATATTGTTATAAAACTTGGTTGTTCATGCTCCTGTCCGGTATCAAAGTTTCAAGTAATTCGTAATTTTATATTCTGAATTTGTCTGTTCGAGAGTAACGTTATCAGTTTCATTTGTACACATCTTCCTCGTGAATCGTGATTGAATACGAGGTTTGCAGAGTAACGTTATCAGTTAATAAGTTGCCCCAAATTATAAAGTTTCCCTCAACCTGAACCGATTATAAAGTTAGCCCAACTTTCTTCTTTGCAATTTTTGGAGCTATTATAATCGGTAGTCTAATGAGGTTCTTGTTCCTACCGATTGTTATAGGAGCAAAATATGTGTTTGGCACAAAATCGATATTAATCGGTAGTACAAAGGCGTTACTAAGTTTCCGATTAGGTTTTAATAATCAGACACAAACTAGCTTCCGATTATGTAACGGCATTAACGTATTCTTCGCGTTTTTAAACATCCCTTAACGTTGTGTATGGGTTGGGAATAAAAAAGTCGTCCCAAATTTTGTTGGGATCGCCCCTAAAAATGACAGGTTATTTAACCATTGGGAACATCCTTCCAAAGAAACAAAAATGTTTTTTTAGCATGGTCGCATATTTATTTCTGCTAATACAACAAGATGCTTAAAATATCAGTATATATTGTCTGTTGAGCCATAGTTAGCCCAAACAAGAAGTTTAGCATGTTTAACAGTGAAGTAAAAACTTGAAGGATTTTTCCACTCTTTCAAAGAAAACAACTTCATTTGGACACATCTTCCTCGTGAGTCGTGATTGAATACCAGGTTTGCATGATGTGTATGTATATCCACTTTAAAGCACTACAAGGACTTAGGTTTTTGGCTGTGGCTTTTGAAGCCCAACAACAAGAAACGCGACGAGTAAAACCAAACCTCACGGCTCTGAGGATTTTTTAACGTCTATCTCGTCATCTTTAATGAACCGTACCATATTTTTGGGACCACCCTCTTTTTTTTTTTTTTTTTGGAACATTGATTTTCAAGGCACCCTAACCTAAATTATTAAGGGCCGTCTTAAAAATCCTAAGATTACTAATTTGCCCCTTACCCTAATTGAAATTAACCCTAACCTAATAATTGCAATTAACTTAATCTAATATAAAAACAAAAACATCTAACCTAGCCGCCACCTCTGATTATCACCACCACCCACCACCATCGCCCACCACCACCACCTCCGATTATTGAGTGACTAAAGTGATAGAAGAAGAAGAAGAAGAAGATGGAGAAAAAATTTATTTTGAGATGGGTGAATATGGAGAAAAAACACCCTCTGGGTGCCAAAGTATGCTTGTAACTTAGTGAATGTTGCTATAAACGGCCTAAAATATCTTGAAAATCAAAATTGTAACAAAAAAATTTCAACCATGTCAACAAAGTTCGGTTTTATTATATGAAGAACATGTAACCGAACTTTCTGCAAATGCAGTTCGGTTAATAAATCCAAAATCACAGTAAAAACCGAACCGCTTTAATGGAGTTTTTGTTTGTTCGGCTAGCTGATGAAAAATCAAATGTAACCGAACTACTATGCTTGAGTTTACAGAGTTTTGTTCGGTTCAGTCGACTAGACCACGTTGTAACCGAACTTTAAAAAACAGAGTTAAGTAAGTTCGCATAATTTTGTTTTTTGCGATTAAACCGAACTCAACATTTGGCTATATAGAGAAGAGTTAGGTTTTGAAATTATTTTTGCGAGTTAACCGAACTCATTTACCTATGTTCGGTTGGTTCACAAACTTCAACGCAATCAAGTTCCCAACCGAACTGCAGGTTAAAAGTAACCTAGTGTTAGAAGTTCGGTTGGTTCGCAAACTTCAACATATTTTGCGAATCAACCGAACTGAGCTTGTATATGCATATATGCAATTAGGCAAACGTTCGGTTAAAGTAAAAACTTAACAATTTTTGCGATCCAACCGAACTGCACTTGCAAATGCATAAATGGAATTAGCCCATAGTTCGGTTAAAAGTATTTTTTGCGAATGAACCGAACTATGAGTTCGGTTCAGAAAAAATTAATCCGTGATAACCGAACTCTTAGTTCGGCCAAGACTTTTTTTTGCGATGTAACCGAACCTGTCTCTGGAGAAAAAAAACCTCCATTAAACCTCTCTGCAACTTCCATTTTCAACTCATTTTGGTACTTCTCATTTTTTCAACCAAAAACGAATGACAAGCAATGAGTTTGTAAGAATATCTTTGTTAATGATTTAAATTAAGCTACATATATAGAGGTGGTGGTGGTTGGTGGTGGTGGTAATCGGTGGTTGGTGGTGGTAATCGACGGTGGTGGTGGTGGTAATCGGCGGTGGTGGTGGTGGGAGGAGGTGGTGGTGGTGGTGGGAGGTGGTGGTGGTAATCGGCAGTGGTGGGTTAATATTATTTTTTACTTAATCATTTCACTAATCATAACCAAAACATAATCAAAAGGGTAGTTTAGGTATTAAAATATTTTTTTTGATAAGGGCATCCTACCCTAAAATAGACAATGATCCCTCCAAATATATCATGGTCCCAAAATACGGTTCATCTTTAATAGATGAATGGGACCGCAAAATTTGGATAAAGAAGGTTATGCCTTTTGTGTTGTTACTAGATTTCCAACTACGGTTTACATCATGGCCGCTGAATTTCAAATCTTTAACCGCTAAACTGTCAAGTTTACCAAAAGAGATGCACTGCTATTAAATGCAAGCTCAATAGTCGAAAACATCAAGCTCCTTTAAATTCACTGGTCGGACTTCATCCTTGAATTCACTAGTGTATTTAAACAAAGTACTAGGACCAAAAACAAATATCCATTGATGATCCCTAGCCCACCAGGAGTTAACAGCTCATGGCTACCCTAGTGAGGTTGTTCAGTGATCACATGCACAGCGCACCGCATCAAACAATCTGACAACAACATGGTATGTCATCTCATATTATTCATCATTTGTACAAACTTTCAGCACTGTTTTTATTAGGTCATCTCCATTGTGAACAGAAGAAAATGACAGGCCAAAAAATCTAAGTGGGTTCCAAATCAAAATGGGCCAGGATAGGTGCACCTAAGTTTTGGACCATCTGATTTTGATAAGCATCATTTCATTTCCAAAAACAAGTTCTATAAGGACACTCTCTAAAAAACAGATGGAATCATAGAGACAAAAAGATAAAAGTAATCACCCACCGTTGGATTAAGCAGAAGTACACTGGGATATATTTTATTGGATGACTGATTTCTGTTTAATCAAAGGGGTTGATTGGATAGACAAATTATGGAACATTGGTGCCAAGGTTAAATACTGTGAGAATGACGTAATTTCAACACCGGAGCATAGCCGGGTGAAGTGCTAGATCCGTTGGATCAACCAATCTAATGGTGGTGGTTGTCAATGGAGTTTTTTACTCTAAGGGCAAAAATTGAATTTCCATCCTAAACCACCACCACCATTTGATTGGTTGATCCAACGACTCTAACAACGCTAAATCAAAAATGATCTAGCGCTGCTAGATCAAAATCGCTTCCAGTGAAGTTAGCCTACGTAAAAGTATAATTCTTTCCAGAGATTCGAATTCAACACACTAAATTTAGCATACATTAATCTGCAAAAGTTTTCTTGAAACAACAAACATGATAAAATGCAATTATAATGTATTTCATTTTAACTTTTAAAAGACAAAGAAATGAAATAAATCATTGATTATTTTTTTATCTCAGTGGCCTATATAGATAATTTCGATATACGTAACCTACCCCGATGATCTCAACGCAACTAACCATTTTGCTCATCGAAAAAATGGAAAATAGCTCTTTTTAACATAAAAAATAGTTATTTTCATAGAAAAAGATCATAATGCTTCACTTAAGGTCAGTGTTTCCACAATACCACTAAGCATTTTTGGGCGATCCTTCTTCGAAGACGGAAAATTAATTATGGAACCCATGTCACTGAGACTAGTTGCTGAGATTTTGTTAGGATCACTAAAGGATTTAGGGAAGAAACCTGTAGCTTTAGATTTTAAACTTAATTTTCTATTTAAAACCGAAAATGGTTCCAATCAGGACGGATTCTTGATGCTCAGCTCCGAGTCTTCCTCAGGGACGGGCCTAGCAAGGGGCTGAAGGAGGCTATAGCCCGTCCCTAAGTTTTGGGTAAAAAAAAATTTGTATAGAAATTTAGGTTTAATTTTATGTTTAGCCCACATATTAGTTGTATTTAGCTAATTGTATGTGATTTTTAGCCCATACTATGAGGTAATCAAAATTTAAATCATGTTTAAAGTAAATAATCTTCTTCCACTCATTACCTTTCTACTCCTACTTTCTTCTATTTTGGTAATCACTTTGTTTTTCTGTTATTTGTGTTCGTTTTAACTTTTATTCCCCTAGCTATTTAGTATTGTACGGGTGGATCACTCTTTGGCCACTAATTATGTGATGTATTCCAAAAAAATTTGCCGCGGCCTTCGACCGCATTATCGACTGTTACAATCCAACCCTACCTAAGGGAAAATCCTGGGTCCGTCCCTGGTCTTCCTCTATTAACTTGGAAATAGAAACCTCCTCTTCTTCAATCCCTTCAAATCAATTATAAGTTTCAAAACTGGGGGATGGATGGATCAGTTGAAGAGATGCAAGCACCTTCTGCAACCGAATCAACACATCTTTTGACCTCCTTATCTAACTTAACACCTTTTTCAATCTCTACAACTGATAAATTTTTTTTTTTGTCGTTATTTTTTGGATCTTCGTTTTTTCTTCTTAGCAGTTTCTATAGTAACTTTAGTAGCTTCAATCTTACTATATGCAGTCGAATCTTCAATTTTTGATCTACAGTCAGAGACCAGAGGTCCTACAATTTGTTGGGGGAGGCTTACGAAATCCGAGCCGCTATGCGCAATACGAAACCTACACAAGCAATGACATACAAATGTGGAAATAACACAACTACGACGATATAGAAGCAAATCACACAACACCGGCAATTACGTGGAAAAACCCCTCCAAGATGAAGGGTAAAAAACCACGGGCAAATCTTCCACTATAACAATAATGGGTTACACAACAATTCTCCCAATTTGGGGATACACTCTTCTTCAAGGTGCATATAGCACTTGGATATCAATTTGCCTAATTACACTCACCCCTAAGGATGGATCAACAATTCATTCACATATAATATGAGATTCACTATCAATTTGAGAATAAAAGTGATTTGAGATACTTACTACTAGGGTTTGAACAAACCCTACATTTTTCCCCCTTTGAAGAGATGTGGAAATTGATAGCTCAATCTTCACCACAATCAACCAAAAGATCCTTAGCTAAGAACCCTTTCTTCTTCTCTTCAAGATGCTTCAATCTCACCAAAAATTAGTGGTTTAATCTCTCTACCTCACTCACTCTCTTTTCTTCTTCCTCTCTTTGTCTTTCTTCACAAAATATGAAGAGCTCGACTTGTTTTATCTCCTGATGCCTTTTGCCTTGTTATAACATAACAAGGGCAACTGCTAAGTAGCTCCCCCCATTGGCTAAGGGGCATCCCGAATGTTGGGCCATAAGACGTGAAACCCAACACAATTTTGTAATGAGAGCAAAATTTTGTGACTTTATAGATCCCAACAAACTGCCAAAACCCTTCTTCACTATTGTCATCATCGTCTCCCACCCAAACTCGATCTTGAACCTTCTTCGTAAAATCTAGTTCTACCAATATACTAGCAAAAAAAAAGAAACGAAATCCATAGAGAGAGTGGTGTCATCTACCTGAATAGGTTTACCGAAAGCTATGGCCAATGCCAACAAATTTTCATTTGTCTAGTATTCCATGCATAGCCCAGGAAATTTGATCCAAACCTTTCCTAGAGGAGCTTTCTGATTTTCCGTGTTGAATTTCGGCTCCCAATATCCTACCTGCAAAAAATCATCAGCCACTTTCCATAAATCCCCTGACCAAATCGGAATCTTATCTTTTTCATTGTCTAACTTTATAACAAAAAAGCTATCAGTTTAACTTTCCCTTCAATGTTCAATTGAGATAACAGTTGGTCTCTGGCATCTTAGAACTTAATCTTGTTTAATCAATTAGACTGAAGCTCCGTTGATTTAAACCTTTTGAATACATAGCATTAGTAAGATTAACGACAAGTAAATCTTCTCTCAAATTAGGAGAAGAAAGGGCATTCAAAATAGCAGAAGAAAAAAAAATCTTTTACTGGGAGTCTTTGCCTTAAACAAAGAAGAGAACCCTCCATGATAGATTCATTACTAAATGAAATTAACATGAATTCCAAAACCAAACTACTGAATACTAATAAAAAAATCAAGAGACCCAACGAATATGAAGACCTAAGTCATTCGTGAAAAGACCCAAAGAAAGGCTCAAACATGAAGAAATTGAGAGAAAGAACTCTAAGAAAATTTGGGAAGAAACTTAAAGGCCTGAGAATAGATCAGGAAGCAGACTAGGAAGAAAAGAAGCAAGGAAATCAAAACAAAATAAAAACATAAAACTGAACTAAAGAGCTCAATCGGGTATTCAAGATGAATTAAACCAAGATGAATTAAACCATAAAATTGCACCTAACTGAACCAGCAACACCGAAAGCATCAACCTATTTCAGTAAACAAATCCATTAAAGAGAAAATCAAGTGCAATGGAGAAAATAATCTAAACCCTAGAAAAGTCAAAATCGCATGACTGAAGTGAAAAAAAAAATCGCCCTTTTATGCTCCCTCTCTTCGGACGAAAATGGATGTTACATCGTCAATAATCTTGCCCCAAAAAGTTATCCTACTCTTTTAGTCCAAATAGTCCACCGGATTACAAATGTAATTCCCAAAGCTTTCACTTTTTTGTATTTAGTTTCTTCTTATTCCTTTCTCATAATGTAGCTCCAATAGAATCTTGAATTACCCAATGGACATTAAAACTTGAAAGAAAAAAGTTTCATAGCAGTGTGACTTCGTAGTGAAGAAACAAATGCTTGTTAGAATCTGCGGCATTCTTACACATTAAGTATTCGGTTCAGATACGGTGCTGAGGCAGTGCAGGTGTGCGACCGCACAGGGCCCAACACTGCCTAGGGCCTTTTCATGCCAAGGCCACACTCCAAATACAAATAGCAAAGTTCAGCCCAATCACACTTGTGTTTCATTTACATTTTTGCTAAGAAAAACATGAAAACATTTTAAGACAAGACTCGAACCTAGCATTGCATCTTGTATGAGTTCGATACCTATTCATCCCAATTAAACTACTACGCTTACCGACTGACGTTGTATATTTAGAATTTATATCACAATTGGTTTTTACTATTCTTGAAATGAAGTTCTCGTTGGATTTTTGAAAAGGAAAGACAAGACATATTAAATCGGAACCATACATTTGACTTAATAACAACCATTGGATTTTCATGTGATGTTAGTGTAAATGGATACATGTTCAAAGTTTTTCTTAGCATATTTTTGTTCTTGATAGTAAGATGCAAAAAAAAAATCTCCTTGTTTTTGTTTATCGTTGTTATGAAGTTTTTGAAAAAATATTGTTAACCTTATAAAAAGCCCTGCAATCAAGTTTGCACAGGGCCCTTTCAAACTCAGGATCGGCTTTGATTCAGTTATAATGATAACATATCTTATATCTTAGCTTGTCCAAAGTCGGAGCAACATGGTAACAAAGAGACAAGTAAAAGAAGACCACTTTTTGGGGAATATTGTGATTCCATAGCAGTTTGTTGGGAAAATTAACAAGACATCTACTTCCAATTGAATATAACAACTTGTCACTCAAAAAGTAGAGCCAGGTCTCCAAAATATACCATCATTTGGCTTACGGATAACTTTAATCAGCTGACTGACATCATTAGCTTTTTCATTTCTCAAAATTCTTGAAAAATTAAAATTTCATAGCCAAATTACCATCAGTTTGAGTAACCATTTGTCTTACAATATGATGTTCGCTTCTAGATAAAATAGAGAAGGGAAATGGGTATTTAGGATCGAAATAAAAAAAATAAAATTATTATTTATTTATTTATTTGAAGCATGTAGTTTTATTAAACTACGTAATAGATGCCTATTATAAGAGAGTATTTGATACCCGAAGATTCGAATATTGATGGACCAGAATGCCAATAGATTACAATAACCTAATATTGAAGCAAAAGGCAAGCGTCGATCTCCAGATTAGCATTGCATCTGGGATAGATGGTCTAACTGATGGGGTGGATCTAGATGAGGTTGTCGAGGATACGTAGGCCCAAGGTAGTCAATATCGGTCGTACATGACGATATTACAGGTTTTTATCGGATATAGAAAAATATCTATACAATATCGAAAATATCGGTGATACAAAGATGAAATGATATTATCGGTTGTACAAGCCAGTACAGACCGATATATCGGTTTTACTTGTACACCGATAGTATCGGTTTCATGAATAAATTTTTCATCAACATGCGTCTAGTCTTTACAAACAAGTTCAATGTCAATTGGAGAAGGTAAAAAGCCCTAATATATTTATAATATAAAATCAATGACTATATGGTAGGATATAAGATGGAAACCATATTTCGATTGCAATGCAGAGAAATATAAAAGATACATATGAAGGATAACAAAAACGATTTACTGGCATAATGGGACAACAATCACAGCGTTGGCTAAAAGCTTCTCCAGTGGCATGTGTGTGGAGATAAATGTCAAAATCCACCTAGGATACACATCCATTTTTTCTAAAATCATTCTCCAACCCTGATGTCTTAAACCAATGTATAGATGAATTTGGGTAGACATTGTCTACCATTCTAATAAGCTTTTACTTAACTGAATTGACTTTAATATATTAACTAACTATTTTTAGCTCTAATAAAATCTTAATTATGGAAAATAAAATTTATACTAATTAAAAGAAGATATTACATGCAGTACTGTTGGAGATGGATTTTTTTCTCTCCCTAATTTTAAGGAAAAATAGATTGAGGATGTCTTATTTGTGTTGCCACATAAAAAACACACACAATGACCATTGGAGAAGCTCTAATAAACCACCTTGTATTTTGGAAATTTGAGATATATGCATGATTCTTATTATTTTACAATTATTTAAAATTCTATATTAAATGATGTATCGCCTGTAAAAATAGAAATTATCATTTGTATAGGTGTATGGGACTCGAATGATACGATACCGATACGCGATATTAACTACCTTTCATAGGCCTTCGACGAATGCTTTCACACAAAAAGTTGTGTGTTTGATGGACATGGTTGCGTCCATAAGAACTCGGTCGTTCATGTTGAGGGTTGATGCAATTGATCCGAGTTCTGTATACCACCTTGTTTTCCGGCTTTATCCATAACTTCAACCTGAGTCTTTAGCTCTGGATGGGCTTGATGAAATGTTTAATATCTTCCCATGAAGTGTATAATCTCTTCCCTAAAAGGATTAAGTTCTAAATAAACTAATAACGCTATTACAAATATTACTAAGACCAAAATACAAACAGAGTTACAACGAAAGTTATTATTGCTATTAAGCTACTAAAAGATACTAAACTGAAAAAGGAACAAGAAGAAAATACAAAATTAACATTGACTTAACCTAGACTAACAAAAGTAAATTAAAAGGAGAAAAATAATTTTGCTGAAACAGTAAAATACAAAAGGACTGATAAAGGACTATCAAGTAAAGGTATCAATTCACCGGCCCAATCTCAAATCAAATAGACTTTGCGCTTGCTATGTTATAAAAAGAAACGAAAATATCGAGAAGCATTTTAAGGAGTGCATCAACCAAAGTTTTTAGAGAGTGGAGATTGAAAAAGCGGGGGTTTAACAACCTCACCCAATATTTCACTTAGCAATCTGTGTGGACTAACTCCAATATACTTTCAAGAGAATCAACTAGACAGTTAAATTTAATCTAATAAAAAGAATATCAAAGAGTTTATATCTCAATCTCTCAATTCAATCCGCAATCAAACAAATATAATTTACGAGCCCGATTGAACACAAGAGAGATAACTTGAACGGTATCAAAGATCAATGTTCAAGGATCAATCAACAAACAAAGTTTGGATTCACCAATTGATCGATTCAACGCACAACCTGTGATATTTCAATTATATAACAAAATATAATGCGGAAAATAAATAACACAGATATCAGAAGTTTTGTTAACGAGGAAACCGCAAATGCATAAAAAACCCGGGACCTAGTCCAGATTGAACACCACATTGTATTAAGCCGCTACAGACACTATCCTACTACAAACTAACTTCGGTCTGGACTTTAGTTGAACCCTAATCAATCTCACACTGATTCAAAGTACAGTTGCGCTCCTTATGTCTCTGATCCCAGCAGGATACTACACACTTGATTCCCTTAGCTGATCTCACCCACAACTAAGAGTTGCTACCACCCAAAGTCGAAGACTTGATAAACAAATATGTATCACACAGAAAAGTCTATAGGAATAGATAAATTTGTCTCCCACATAAATACCTACGAGTTTTGTTCCGTCTGAAAAAGTGGGGGTACAACAACCTCACCCAATAATTCGCTTAGCAATCTATATGGACTAACTCCAATATAATTTTAAGAGAATCAATTATACAGTTAGACTCAATCTTAATAAAAAGTATATCAAAGAGTTATATCTCAATTTCTCGATTCAATCCTTACTCAAGCAAATAGGAATCTGCGAGTCTAATTGAATACAAGAGAAATTAACTTGAACGGTACCAAAGACCACTGTTCAAGTATCAATCAATTTCAATCAACAACCAAAGGTCGGATTTCCCAATTGATTGATTCAACACACAACCTGTGATATTTCAATTATATAACAAAATATAATACGGAAAAGAAATAACACCGACACCAGAAATTTTGTTAATGAGGAAACCGCAAATGCAGAAAAACCCCGGGACCAAGTTCAAATTGAACACACACTATATTAAGATGCTAGAGACACTATCCTACTACAAACTAACTCCGGTATAGACTATAGTTGAACCCCAATCAATCTCACACTGACCCAAGGTACAGTTGCGCTTCTAACATCTATGATCCCAGCAGGATACTACGCACTTGATTTCCTTAGATAATCTCACCCACAACTAAGAGTTGCTACGACCCAAAGTCAAAGACTTTAATAAACAAATTTATCTCACACAGAAAAGTCTACAAGAATAGATAAATCTGTCTCCCACATAAATAACTACGAGTTTTGTTCCGTATTTTGATAAATGAAGGTGAAAAAGAACTAATCGATAACCCGAACTTATATTCCTGAAGAACATCTTAGAATTATCAATCACCTCATAATAATCTAAATCGTATGATGGCGAAACTAGATATTGTGGAATCACAATCGATGAGACGAAGATGCATGTGATTAATTTTATCTTGCCTATCGGAGAAATTAATCTCAAGTCAATTATTTCAATTATACTCAATACGATAGAATCCGCAAGATAAGATCACGCAACTATAAAGAAAATGGTTAGGTCTAGCTTCACAATCCCAATGAAGAATTCAAGTCGTTAACCTACAAGGTCTCGGTAGAAACCTAAGGTTAAAGGAGAATCGAATCTAGATTATACAATTAGTATCACATAGGAGATGTGGGGATTACCTTTCCCAGTTGCTATTACCTTTATATAGTCTCCAAATCAGGGTTTGCAACCTAAGTTACCTTGGTAACAAAGCATCCAATATTCACCGTTAGATGAAAACCTGATTAGATTCAAGCTAATATCTTTCAACCTTTAGATCGAACTTAGCTTGTTATACAAAAATTAAGTATACATCATTTAAGTTTGTGTAACTGTACCAAATCGTGTACAAGTCGTTGTTTCAACAGTCGTTAACCAAATGGTTATCCATATGAGCACCTTCATATCAACCTTATTCGTCTTCACCATAACTAGTTCAAATGACTCAAATGAACTAGTTCAAGAGTTGTTCAGTTTCTTAGATCTCATTGAAATATACAAGACACAATCAAAGCAAAGTTGGTTTTGATTCACTCAAATCGATTCATGAACTTATAGCCATGGGTTTCAAATATGAATTCCTTAGTTTATACTCCCTCCGTCTAAGTTTACTTGCCTAAATTGAGTTTTTTTTAGCAAATTTGTACCAAAAATTTTCTATATTTCCCATTAAAATTTTATAATTATCAAAAACGAAAAAAAAACTAGGATGTCAAAATTTGTATATGAAACAAGTAATTTGGAAGATTGATGGTATATGTGGAAATAATTTGAATTTCTTTCAAGTTTTTGCAAAAACCAATTTTGGCAAGTAAACTTGGACGAAGGGAGTATAAATTTAAGTTCACGAATAAACCAATTTTAAAAAGTAACACACTTAAGTATGGGTACAGGTATGCGTACTTAAGTAACCTGATTTGAGTTTGGTTTGGTTTTCAAACTCAACAGAAATTCCGGAATGTGAACTTTCCGCTAGTATGCGTACGGGTATGCGTACTTTGGTAACCGGATGAGTTGGTTTTGATTTCCAAACCCAGCAGAAATTCACGAACGTGAATTTTTGCCAGTATATGTACGGGTATGCATACTTACCCAGTCTCCATCAACCATTTTGTATACACACAATTATGCGTACATTTGGTTTCCGGTTTTGGACTTACACACTAATCTCGAACACACTATATATGCTTATATCCAAAGATGGTTACATATATATTCTAAGAGAAACCACAGTCTTCGACTATAACTAAAAATTTGGTCGAAACAGCAGGTGCTACGGGGCGGAGTAAAGACCAAATCCTAGACTAAAACTAAAAACCGGAGTATATTTGGTCTTTGGTTTGGTTATAGTCGGGCGTAATTCACGACTACGCCTGATTGGGACGGTACTGCAGGTTACGCCTCACCTTAAGGCGTAATTAATATTTGCACCGGGTTGGGGCAGGAGTGCAGGTTACGCCCGATGGGGCGGAATTTCATGTTGCGCCTGATGCGAGGCGGCTTCATAATGTTACGCCCGATTCATGCGTAATTATAGGTTACGCCCCATCAGGCGCAATTATCAATCCCGCCCGACTGATGGCGTAATCATAAGTTACGCCTGATGGTGAATGGAGCGCAACTTGGTACTCCGCCTGTATTTTCATGAGGCGTAATCATATTTTCATGGGGCGTAATCATATTTTCATGGGGCGTAATCTTGGCTCCCAACTTGCATGTAATGCCTGTTTCATGCACCAAAAATATGAGAACATGACATGCAGACATGGAAATGAACCACTTAGGTATGCATGGTAAAGAGAAGATAATCTTACAAGCGTTTCGTCCACTGTTTTGGAGTCCAAAATTAATTTGTAGCCTTTACAAATGAGATCCTCTTCGTCTGACGATTTTTCGTCTTCAATAATTTCCGAATCAAGCTCAACTGGGAGTCTGTTCTTTTTATGGGAGTAACTTATGTTTTATGTGTGGTGGGGCGGAGGTCTGAGTTACGTCCCACGAAGTAGCAGGCGGTTTTCACAGTTGCGCCCCATCAGGCGTAATCAATTTTCCATTTAGAGTTACGCCCCATCGGGCGTAATCAGTTCTGCATGTTTTGGGTTGCACCCCATCATGCGTAATCTCCTATTGCGCCCCATCAGGCGTAATTTCAAATTACGCCTCTCCATCGGGCGGTTTTTAGATATTACGTCCCACGACAAACGCAATCGCAGGTTACGCCCGACAACATGCGTAACTTATAGTTACGCTCCAACCAAGCGTAATTTATTACTACGCCCGTATCAGGCGAACTCTTATACATCCGCTCCACCAAATTTACTCTTGCACGGTAGCGTCGTTCGACGGACTAAACCAAATTATCTTAGTTTTTTAGTCTTTAGTCTTTGGTTTATAGTCGTATGACTGCAGTTGCTCTAAACTCTTTATTTAAATCATTGAAATATTCTTAGAGGATGTTAAATAGAGGTTATTCACATACTATTTTTTATCAAAGCAATTTTCAAGATATGAATCAATCAACATGAATTTCGTCACGAGTAAAGATGAACTTGGCCAAAGCGAAAGCTTACCAACACACATTTCGAGAGCGAGATAAACTCGACTTGAAATAGAAAATGTGTATAATCGAAGTCTATATAGTAATACAACTTTTATCTCAATATAGGAGATATAATAGATAGAATTTTTGAGTTATAGATAAGATCAAGTCTCCACATACCTTTTAATCGATGAAGTTCCACCGGTTCCTTGAGTTGTTCTTCGTCTTTGTATTATGAACGTCGTGGAGTCTAGATATCAACTACACTTTCTATCCTAGTCCGAAACTTAGTTATAAGTAGACTAGAAATCAAGACTTATAGTTTTGGCAACTAAACTTGACAACAAGCTTGAGATAGAAATACTTGCGAGTTAGACCGAGCAGTGCTCTAACACCATATTTTGATAAATCAAGTTGAGAAGGAACTAATTGGTATACTGGACTTATATTCCCGAAGAACATCCTAGAAATATCAATCACCTCATAATAATCTTAATCGACTAGCGAAACAAGATATTGTGGAATCACAAACGCTGAGTCGAAGGTATTTGTGACTACTTTTCTATATTGCCTATCGGAGATATAAATCTCAAGCCAATCTTATAATTGTACTCAATCATGATAGAAACAACAAGATCAATCATGCAACTACAGAAAAAAATAGTTGGGTCTGGCTTCACAATCCCAATAAAGTCTTTAAGTCATTAACCTAAAGGGTCTCGTGAGAAACCTAAGGGTACAGGAGAATCGACTCTAACTTATAAAACTAGTATCACATAGGAGGTATGGGGATTTGGTTTCCCAGTTTTTAGAGTACTCCTTTATATAATCTCCAAATCAGGTTTTTCAATCTAAGTTGTCTTGGTAACAAAGCATTCAATATTCGCTGCTAGATGAAAACCTTATTAGATTCAAGCTAATATATTTCAACCGTTAGATCGAATTTAGCTTGTTATACACAAATGAAATGTAACTTTATTTTGGTTTAAGTAACCGTACCTAAATGTGTACACTTAGTTGGTTCAACAATAGTTAACCAATGGTTAGCCGTATGAGCACTTTCATATCAACCTTATTCATCTTCACCATAACTAGTTCAAGTGACTCAAATGAACTAGTTAGAGATTTGTTCAATTGCTTAGACCATATAGAAGTATACAAGACACAATCGAAGTAAAATCGGTTTTGATTCACTCGAATCGATTCATGAACATCATAGCCACGGTTTGCAAAGATTGCATTCCTCAATATATAAATGTAGTTCATGAACAAAACGATTTTAGAAAGTAACTTACTTAAGTATGCATATGGCTACGAGTACTTAAGTAACCGGATTGAGTTTTTTTTTCACTTTCAAACTCTAGCAAAAATTCACGGACGTGAACTTTACGCCAGTATGTGTACGGGTCCACATACTTACCCGGATTTCCAACAACCGCCAGTATTGGAGTTAGTCCATACAGATTGAAACGTAGCAGTGTCTAAAGGTTTGGTGAGAATATCATCCAATTGTTTCTCTGAAGGCACAAATTGCATATTGATGATACCATTTTCATAGAGATCTCTAATAAAATGATACCTTATATCAATGTGCTTAGTTCTTGAGTACTCAACAGGATTCTCAGTGATGTGAATCTCACTTGAGTTATCACAAAAGATCTTTATTATTCCAGTGTTAATTCCATAATCATCTAGCATTTGTTTCATCCATAGAAGTTGAGCACAACACGAACCTGCAACAATGTATTCTGCTTCGCATATACGTGATTTTTTTTTCTTGTTGTGCCAAGCCACAAAATTCAACCCAACATAGTAAAATCCCCATGAAGTACTATTTTTATCTTCTACACATCCTGCCCAGTCAACATATGAATAGGAAGTAAGATCAGTATTAGTATCAAAAGTATAGGATAAACCATACCCGCTAGTATGTTGAATATATCGTATGATCCTCTTCGCAACTGCAAGATGAGATTCCTTTGGATTAGGCTGAAATCTAGCACAACAACCAATACTAAACGCAATATCAAGTCTAGTAGCTGTAAGATATAAAAGGCTACCAATAATAGATCGATAAAATTTTTGATCCACATTTACTCCTTTCTCATCTCTATGTAGTTAACCAGTGGTGGCCATAGGTGTCAGTTTTGATCATAAAATTCTAGTAATGTTCTAGTTGGTGTTCGCAATGATTCCATTAAGATGGTCTGTGATGATCATAAAATTCCTCATTCTACGTATCCTTATCTCGCAGATGAAATACCAGAGAATGTTCCGAATCTTGTCATCTCTGATAGTGAAGCTGAAGAAGATGAAGAACATAATGAAGATGAAGATGAAGGGGGGAAATCTGACGAAGATAATGAAGGATCTAAATAGTTTTATTCCCTTTTTTAACCTCCATGTAATATTTGTACATTTATCTCTTTCTCCTTGTAACACATTGCTGCGAATTTCTCCAGCTTCTAAAGTTCCTTGGTGTATAGATTTCTTTTGTTTCTATCTGCATACATTAGAAAACAATTCCTTTTTGCAATATGGTTAATCAATATGATTATTAATTTTTAACTATCTGCGTAAATTTGTCATATAATGATGAATAACAATTTTATCATCCTGTTCATTCCCATACTTGCCTCTGTTATTCATATGAAATATGATGAATTGAGCAGATTACTTTCTGAATAAAATCTGTTTTTGAATTTTGGCTATAATCTCGTAGCCATTTCTTGCTGTCTTGTGTGGTATTATTTTGCCTTCCTAGTTAAAGGTCTTATTTTGCCATGTTTTGTTTTGGCGACAAAATCGCAGGACGTCCTTATATTCGCATATAAAGACCCATTGATCTTGTCTTATCCTCATTTTCTCAATTTGTTGCGACAATATGACAGGCCTAAGTTTTCTAGCGAATACAAAGCCCCATGACATTGTCGTCTTGCGATGAAATCGCAGGACGTCTTTACACTTTCATATAAAAACCCATCTTATCTTTTTCTCATGGCTTTTTGCCTCTGTATAATTGTTGCACACATATGACAAGCCTAAATATTCTTGCGAATATAAAGCCTCATGACATTTGCATCTTAAGACACTTATCATCTCCCTAATGGAGGGTGCCGCCCTTATCTTCCCCCTGGTTTCCCCTTCAAGGAGGCGTACATCGGCCATACAAGACTAGCTCCTCCCATTCGGTTTTACCAACAACCAGTTGTTTTCGCAGCCTCTTATCCTTTTTTCTTATATGGCTTATAGTTACGAGACTTCACCCTAAGTGGGGTTTTCTTCGGGCCGAGTGCATCATAGCCAAGACTTTCCAAGAATGTCCAGGGTAGTTTCATACACCCCGGGCACCCTTGGCTCAACCGTGTACCTCGGCGCCTTGATCATACTTTGCACTCCTTATAAGAGACCCTCGGTCGTCCAACTGTTAATATATATATATATATATATAGTTGTAAATCCAAGGTACCTCTCCTGGATAGGCTTTCATGGGCCCCAAATCTCCATGACTGAGGTTCCAGCAGCGGTACAACCTTATCCCCGAGCCATGCAAAGAGATACCCCCTTATATGACGCACTTTAGGTCTTACATTTTCCTCTTGCGAAATTTTATCCGCGAACTAGGTTGTACGCCATAAAGGTTCGTCCCATTCTAATATGTCATTATTCTTTGATTTTCTCTTTTTTCATTTCAGCGCTTGTATGATTTTTCAATTTCATCGTTTTCATTGAGTCAAAACATACTTTTGTAAAATTTTCTTCAACAAATCATTCATACATCTCTTATATTTTACGATCTAGGGATTTTACCTTTTCTACTTACTATTTTCTGCTTCTGCTTTTTTGTTGCGCTTTGCTACATTTTCTTCATCTGCGAGACGCTGGCCATCTATTGGTTTCAGCACATGTTGACTTCGCATCATTCCTTCTTCTCGCCGTTCAACTATATCCACTATCAGCCTTTCACTTCTTTGCTTTTGTTTGATTTTATGTTTCCAGTTTCTGTTCTTCGTAGCCCTTTCCTCGCAAGATTCCATATCAATTTCATAGCACTTTTTTCCATCAATCCAATCTCCCTTTATGACTCCAACACCGCTGGGATGAGGAAACTTAATGCACTGTTAGAAACTTGACACTACACCTAAAATCCCATGCAGCCAAGGTCGGCCAATCAAGGCATTGTAAGGAGATTCAACATCGACAACACATAATAGGATTTTAGAAGATATCCCCTTCAATGGAATTCGCATAGTAATTTCCCCTTTGGGCTTGTTGGCAGTACCATTGAAACCATATATCTTATAAGTTGATGGTATTAGATCCTCGTCTCTTCCTCCCATGGTTTTGTAAGTATGATAAAATAAGATATCCACTAAGCTTCCCGTGTCAATTAAAATTCTTTTAATGGCCAGAGATTCTTCAGCTTCACTATCCTTATTTTCTTCATCTTCATCTTCTATTTTTTTGGATTTATTTCTAATCTTACCATTAGTGGGTTGTCATGCATCTCTCCAGGCTCAGGTACTTCTTGTGCAGTGAAAGAAATAATCTTCTTTTTCCACTCTTCTAATGATGAGGCTTTCGCAATATTCATTATTTCTCTCCCATCCGCATCTCTCGCGAAAACTTTGCTTAGAACATTGTCATGGAAATCCTCTATAGTCTTGTATGAATGTATGATGGAGTTACATAATAGATTCTTAACTTTTGCTCCAACTTCTATTACAAACGTTTCTCCTTCCTTTGTTGTATTCACTCTGCGAATTTCTGGGGCTGGGGGTAATTGCTGAGGTTGTGGATGTCTTATTAGAAAATGATTTAATTTTCCCTGATCTATCATCCTCAAAATGATTCTCTTTACATTCCTGCATTCATTTGTCGAATGACCATGAAAATGATGATAAAAACAAAATTCTTGACTTCGATTATTTGGGTGTGGCTATTTTCCTATATTACAGGGTACGGGTATGTCCTCCATTAAGATTACATCCTCCCAAATTTTCTCTATGCTAGCATTTAGAGGTAGGATCTTAATTTCTTCCCATATTATCTTCTGACTTCCTTTCCCTCTATAATAATTTTGTCTCTGACCACCATAAGCCTCTTGCGGCTGATCAAGCCTCTGAATCTTATTATTTCCACCTCGATTGAAAAAATTTCTTTCCCTTTCAAACTCTTCTTGATCTTTGCTTCCCATAGCCACTAATTTCTGTTGTCCATCATCCATACTATTTTCTTGCTTCATCTGCGAAGTGCTCGCCACTGTATTTATTAACCTGGGAAGTAGACTTGCGTTTGCTGCAATTGAGCTGGTATTCGCAATAGGGTATGATTCCATCTCATTTTGTTTTTCCTCCAAATCAATGTGTTCTTCTTGCAATTCTCACAGCTCTGTCATTGTGATGGTATTCTTGATTCTGAAGATTTGGACATATAACAGATTGGTTGCGAACATTGCATTAATGAATGATAATATGAGATATCTCTCATCCACGCGGCCTGCCATTTCGCTGGACATTGTTTTCCACCTTATGGTTAGATGTTTTAAGCTTTCACCAACCCTTTGCTTAAATCCAAATACATCTTCAATGCTAGGTCTCGAAGAATTTTTACTTATATATGCTCCCAAAAATGTAGTCTGTAAATGATTGAAAGAAGTTATAGTGTTCTTAGGTAAACCTTCGAACCATTTTAGCGCCTCGCCTGTTAATATGGATGCGAAATATTTGTACAATACAACATCATGGTTTTCCCACTGTAGCATACACCTAACATAAGCTTTGACATGTTGAATAGCACAAGTTGTTCCATCAAAGATACTGGTTAATGTTGGCAAATTGCATTTTGGGGGTATCCTTCCTAATTGTACTTCTTGGGTAAATGGAGTTTTTGCAGCTTCTTCAATGGCCTCATCAAGTTGCCTTCTGCCTCCCTCTCTTCTGTTATTTAACATTCCCCTCATTTCCGCTAACTCTCTCAAGATCTGTTCAGTCCCAGCTAAATTTTTCTCCATTGGTCTTTTCAGTGCAGCTTCCCTTCTTCTGCGTTCATGTCTTTCTTGCCTTGCGAGATTTTGTGATTCCTCTTCAGTATCTTTATTCTGCCTTCTCCCGCAATTTTCTTCTTCACCTCCTTTATGAATTCGCAAATGATTATGCCTTTCATTTTATCTTCTACAATTTTATTCATTTCTCACCATTTCTCTTCGCTGTCTTTCTATTCTTCTTTGTATTTTATCATATTCCTCATTGATATTATCATTGTTACGATTTCTTGCGCTCTCCTTTCTCGATTGTCATGATTATTATGACGTATTGCTTCTTGAATCTCTTGTTCTTCCACTTCCACTTCCACTTCTGCTCTCAATCTTTCTCTTTCGCAAGCTAGACGTGCCTGTTCAGCATAATGTCTCTCAATTTCATCCTCAATTATTCTCCGGTTTCTTTGAATTTCTCGCTCATGTAATATTCTCCTACCTTCTTCTCGATTTTCTTCACTATCTTGGTTATTTCCACCCTCTTTATTTCTATTATCACGTCTGTCATCCAAAGTTTCACTACGTGGAATGTAGCGATCGTTAATCATCTCTTCTTCTCCATAACGCTACTCTTCATTTGGATTTTGCATTTCCTCTCGAATATTTTCACCAACATTTCTCACAGGGGAATTTCGCCTTGCTTCTTCTCTAAATGATCTTGAACTTAATCTTGCAGTACTTCTTGATCTCCTATTTTGTAATCTCAAATTCTCCATTCTTAACTCGTGATTTTGTCTTATTAAATTTGCACGTTCCTCTGCCTCTAATCTCCTTTCCTCTTGTATTCTTTGTCTTAAAGCCTCTACTGCTTTATTTTCGTCATCTCCATGAATTAATCCTCCAACCGATTCTTGATCTCTTCCCTCTCGCCTTATATTTATTAACTGTCGATTTTTTGATTCTTCTATTGAATCTGATCGCCAAGTATGCACGCTTACTCTGTTATAATCCACAGTTCTATCTATTATCGGTGTTTGCTGATTTGGTTCTTGAACTTGATTTTCTCCATTATTCCTTGTTTTGTTGCTCCTTGTTCTTAATCTTGAAGATTCTCCTATTTCATTTGTCTCTTCTCTAGCAAATCTTTTACTCTTCCTCACGGTTGTTGGTTGTTCTGATGTATTTCTTCTTCTAGCCATTCCTTCAATTTTAATGTATTACTGTAAATCACGTAAAAATCTTCTCCAATTTCTTCAAATTCTTACAAATCCAATCTCAATCTTTGCTCAGAAACATCCCTGTTTCTAGCGTCATTATGTAGTTGCAGGAATTCCTACACTAAACCCCTCACAAGAATTCATAATAATTAACACATATTTGAAGATTAAGAACAACACTTTTATTGATTAATTCTCAGAAACAATAAATGGAGGAAATCAAAAATACAACCTCTCTCTTAAACTTTCTCTCTCCGCAAAACTTTCTCAACACTCTAAAAATTGATCTCCCTCTTCTAAGTCTATATTAGCTCTCTTTATATAGGGAAGTTACATATTGGATGGAAACTATGTTGTCCTTTAATTTCGGATCTGAATCGCGGTAGTCTCGCAGCAGTTATAATGTTAATTCTCGCAGATGCTATAATCTTCGCAGGATTGTCATGCTATTTTCATGTTTCGGTTACCGTCATCTGCTACGTTATTCTTTGAGTCACTTGCGACACTCGCAGCGTGTTGTTGAAGAGATCGCAGAAATGTTGTTTATAAATTTCGCAAGAGTATCATTGTGGCGATATTCTAATCCTACATCTTGCCTCTTCTCATGTCTTTTCTACGAAGGGGAAAATATCATGAGAATTTGAACTTTTTTAAACGCCGCAGTTGTTCATCTTTTCAGATTCTTCAATTTTGACACATTTCCGTATTCTTCGCCAGATTTATTACACATATATTTTCTTCCATTTAAGTTCTGACACATCCTTTTCAACCGCTGCGCTTCAACCGTTCACGTATTCTCTTCGAATCAAATGCTTATCTTTTCGAGAATTCTTACCTTCTATATATATCTTCTTCATTCTTCTATTTTCTTCATTTTACTTTATTTTTCCTTCTCTCTGCAATTTTACTTTTCTTCCGCAACTTCCGCATATGATGCTGTTGTAATTTTTCTCTTATTCATTTGATCTTCTATTCTTTTCTTCATTTTCATACCAAGAATGCCTCCAGCGGGTCGTAAAAATCTAATTGCCTTTAGCTTCAAGATAAAGGTTTTACTCAATCTACCATTCCCGATCAAACCCCTAAGGCTGAGCTCTCTGTTAAATTATTTTCTGATCATCCATGTAATCGCGAGAGGATCATAGTCTCATTAGGTCAACTTGAAGCTGGCCTTCCCATTCCTCTTTATGACCCTGAACTTCCTTTATTCTATGAAATACTTTCTCACGCGAAGTTCTCACGGGCGATATATCAGTTGAGTGGAGATTGCATTCGTTTAATGATTGAGTTTGCTACTCGCGGTGCCGGTAAGGAATCTCTTTACCCCCCGGAAGTGAAGAACCCTAAATTCAAAGGAGTTCCAATTGTCCCTGCGAAGTATACCGTAGAAAATTTCTTCGCGAATTATGAAATAATCCCCATGAAGAAGGATAACACTTGTTCGGGTATCCGCTTACATAAGAAGGATGACATTTCTGAAGACAAAGTTCTTATGTTGGACATTGACTGGCATCCGGACAACAATTCATCTCCTCGCCACTCCAATGATGATAAATGGTGTATTTTTCCATTATATTTTAGAGGGTCCATACATTTCTGGCTCTCATGCTTTACCTGCTAATCTCGCAGAGTACCAACCATGGGTGTTCAGCTGGCCTGAAAGGGATATAGAGGTATGTTCTAGAATCTTTTGCTTGAACTACTATTATTATTTTCCTCATGCTTTTATGTATACTCTCGATAATTGCTCCAATTTTACCAGATTAAAAGGCTGAAAGCTAGCTACCAGAAGTTAGGGAAATCCAGCACTTTATTAGCTCTTAGATCATTCACAGATGAAGTGAGAAATATTCATTTATGTTATTTAACAATATATTGTTTCCTGTATTTCTTATCTTTATCTGTGTTTGAAGGTTATCGAAGAAATTGAACCTGCTAAGCCTGCAAAAACTAAGGGGAAAGGCAAAGGTGCTCCTCGCAAGGAGAAATCTTCTGCTCCTCTTTCAAAGAAAAGAAAAGTCCATTCCTCTCCTCCTTCAACTTTTCTGTCTAGTGAGAGTTCTAGTAATGATAACAATGATGATGATGGCGATGATGGTGATGCTGATGTCACTTCTGCAAAGGAATCCTCCCAACCTGAGTCTTCCATGTCTCAACTTTCCAGTATATTCTCTGATACTATGTTAGGGATTGGCGATACTCCTCTTTCTGAAGCTTGCAAATCCATGGCAGCTATCTGTGATGCCCCCCTCTTGGAGAACAATGAATCTCTTCGCGGGGTTTCAAGATCTATATCTTCAAATTTCTTACATTCACTCAGCATTCTGGTATTTTCTCGTTTTTTCGCCACCTTTGTATATTCTCATTTCCTCGCAAGGTTTTAATTTTTATTTGTCTTGATAATTTTTTGCTTACCTTCACACTTGCCTCAGACTTGGAGAGGAGACGTGCAACTTTTGAAAATAAGAACAATATTCTTCGCGAGAAGAATGAAAAATTAGAATCTGAGTCTGCTAGTTTTTGCAAGAAGGATGAACAACTGGAATCTGAAGTTGTTAGTCTTCGCGAGAAGGTTAAACAAATGGAAATTGATGCTTTGAGAGATAAGCACAAGATATCTGATCTTGAAAAAGCTAACTGCAACTCTATGGTACGAATTATTTCCCTTTTCTCTTAATTCTTTTACCATATTGTTTTAGCTTATTCAAGCAACCATTTTTGCAGATATTTATGGCCTTACTGATGAGGCTACAAAAGAGGTAATACGTTGAGGCATGAAATCAGTGATGCATTTTCTTTGGTTACATAGTTTAATACTCACTATTTTTTCTTTCCCAGAGACTAAATAAGTCAATCCCAGATCATAAATATCCTCCAAAAACCTAATTTGGATCAGGGATATCCAAATCCTTGGTGGAAATAACTAACTAACAAAATGGCATAATCAAACATATCTAAATACCAAAACCACATTGAACAAGGAAACACAAGGCAATGAGAAGAAACCAACTAGAGAACACCACCAACAATAATAAACCAAAAACTTCTAACTGAACTAACCTGGTGGTTTGAGAAAACTGCCTCTCTACTTCAAAAACATATTCGAGGGAAAAAAACCTGAAAATTGGGTTTCAATAGCCTCAGAAAGGAAAAGCACGACCCATATGCAGAAAAAGGGGATTGAGAAAAAAGATCAAAAAGGGCAAAAAGGGGATTGGAAAAAAAGATCGAAAAATAACATAACAGAAATTTTACGGATCATGGTTTAATGAAAAGTTAGGAAGCATTTAGTGATCTTTTCAGAATATAGGAATGGAGATAAATGGTCTCACAGGGTTTTATGAATCATCAAGCTAAAGAATTCTCTGGGCATAACAACGAGATATTGTGGCTTATTGAATACATATACTATCACGATGTGAACTGTTAGGGATAGAGATAGCATCCAAGGAACAATTCTTATATTTTTCCGATGAGAAGATTGAGATCGAACCAACCTGGGATATTACCTCAAACTGCATGTATGAATTGAAATCACATATGGAAACCATTTCTTGATAGGTTGTCGATGAAGATTAGAGTCGATAAAAGTCCGATGAAAACCATATCTCATCAGGCAGAGAAAAGATGAATAAAATCTCCAGGATTAAAATGGGTATCACAAAAATTGCAAGCAAGTGACCTAAATGAGTTTCAAGAGCCGATGAATCGATGATTTAGCCGATGAGGTCTGCTAAAATCATGGCGTCTGGGTTAGGGTTTTGAAGATGAAAGTGAGATATGAAAGGTTTATTTTTTACTTTCACTGATTTGAATTCTAAATAGATATATCTAAGTTAATTATGGATTAAAGTCGGTACTTCCCTGTCAAAAAATTTATCCCTGCTGAATTGTGATCTAGAGAGGAGAGAGGAACATTTTCCTCCGTTACTACAATGTATTATATGTTAGCTTTTAAACGACGAAGAAATAAATCTTTGATTTTGGTTATTATTAGTGACCTAACCTAGATTGATAATTTCAAACACACATAACCTAGGCCGATGATCTCAACACATGCATGCCAAATGGTACTATTACTATGTTTAATTACAAGTCTTTGCTTTCTTTAGGTACTTGCAAGTGGAGATTTGCATCAACAATCCTAACAATATCAAATTCCAAATGGTACTATGTCTGTAATTACAAGTCTTTGTTTTCTTTATCTTAAGCTAGCTACTTGCAAGTGGAGATTTGCATCAACAACAACAACAACAATCCTAACAATCAAATTATCAAAATTTGCATCAACTGTTGGGATCCTAGTTCCACACTGGTTAGATGGGGCTTAATTGGTAGTTTATAAGTCAATGGGTTCCCTCATCTAGTCAACCGGTTTTCGAGTTGAGTTCTACCCATGGGCTTATGACGAGTTTAGGGTCGGTACTCTAACATTTGGTATCAAAGCCAACCACCACGACCCATGTCCGCTCCACGGAAGGGGTGACCTATAGGCTAGATTAAAGTGTTGGGGCACCTATGTATGGGCGTAGTTGTCACCCGCATTGAATACTGATAGGGGAGTGAAGCCTCCATAAGAGAAAAGGCTACCTTCGGGTCAGTGTCGATAGAGTAGGCCAACGAGGATGTTGGGTCTGGAAGCGTGGTGGGATGTTGGGATCCTAGTCCCACACTAGTTAGATAGGGCTTAATTGGTAGTTTATAAGTCAATGGGTTTCCTCATCTAGTCAATCGGTTTTCGAATTGAGTTCTACCCATGAGCTTATGACGAGTTTAGGGTCGTTACCCTAACATCAACAATCCTAACAATCAATTCATCAATCACAATTGGCATGATCATTTGCTATGATGCCGATTGTTAGGATTTGCATAAGATACGGCACCCAATGTGCTCCATGTGGGATTATTTCAATATCTTAACCAAACCACATTTAGCAAATCTCTTCTGTTTGTTCAAAAGTCTTAAAAAAAAAAAAATCTCTCCTGCTAATTAAATTTTCACAATGTGCGACTACAGATTAGGGGGTTGAGCGACACTTTTAAAAATGTGAGTGAACTACATTTTCCTTGGTCCAAACTCTCTTGCGAAAGCATTACATTTCATTGTCTAAACAATCTTCATTCATCAACTGCCAGCGAGTTATTTGTTGATTGGCTAGCTAGGTAGACAACATTCTTCCCCACAAGAAAGATTGTGTACACTGTGGCCCTACGCGATACTTGATAACAATAACAATAAATTACAACTCTTACGAACTCTTCCGTCCATTTCAAAAATTTTTTTGAAAAAGGGCAAAATGAAATAAAGAGCTTCAGTCATAGAAGAGATGAAAGAAGAAAAGAAAGTACAAATTAGCTGTTTTCAATAACATCATTCCAGTTACAAATCAAAGTGCTAAGAGAGTAACCCTCAAAGAGCTTAGTGTGCACAGACCAATTAAACAAAGTACACTTCACAGAAACGATGAGTTGTATAAGATTTCTCTTCTTGTTGTTGTAAAGTCTGCATGATTTAACATTCCAGATTTTCCTGTGAGGGAAAAGTAAGAATCCATCCACATCAAGAGAAGAATTGAGCTCTCTTAAAATCAAAGCTCCAAGAACCCCGAGAATTAAGCATATCATAGATTGTGGCCAATCTATTTGTTGTTATTTTGTAAATGGCAGGGGAATCTATCTTTCGCCTCCACCAAACCACTTATCTACCCAAAAAAGGATTCTTTTGCCATTTTTAATATCAAGTTATTATCTTTCACATAATCTTTTCTTTCAAAATCCCAGCCCACAAGCTATGCTTTATTTAGAATTGGAATTTGGAAGAAAAGAATTTAAATTACCTCCAAACTTCTCCCGAATTAACCGTCTCCACAGGGCATATGATGAGAAGCATTATTAAAAGGCCAATACCTACCACAACACTTTTATTGAAATTCACTTTTAAGCCCACCAATTGAAAAGCAAATAGAATATCTTTTAGAAGCAATTTGTCTTCCATATGAACAACACCTTAGATCCATTAATAGATTGGTCAACCCTAGAATTCATCCTCCCACGTGGTCTTTCAACTTCAATTTGTTCAATCTCTTCATCTCAAACCAAGGATTCATCCTCCGCTTTGTGTTCGATGGCTTCAATTTGCTCATCATCTTCATCCAAAATTTCATAATCTGAATCGAAAATCATTCAATCCGTTGCATAATACCAATTTTTTGTGTTAAAATCAATATGATGATTTACTCTTGCTTCCAAGTCTTGATGAGTTAACTCACTCTCCTTTGAAAATGATAATTGAGCCAATGTATAATCATATCTTTATTGGCTCCATGTTCAAAATCTAGGATTATTTCAATTTGAAGAAATCCCATCCTCTTTCAAATGAGTACCCTTTAATTGTAAGTGGGAGACCCTTTTCTTTTTTCTAATCTTTTTAGCGGAGATATAGAAAAATTTGAATTTGAATGCGCAACCTTCATGCATGACTGATTTTCCATTGTCTTTAGTGTTTGAAACCATGGTGCATTTTACGAAACTATCATTACAAATCCATTCGATACTTCTGTTTGTTCAAAAGTCTTAAAAAAAAAAAAGTCTTTTGTGAATCTCCTGCTAATTAAATTTTCTTACAATCCAATGATAACCGCGACTTCTTGATTTCAGATTAGGGGTTGTTTTCCTAATTGATAAAACCTGACACATTTTTTGGTTCAAAATAAGCTAATGTAGAGTTTAAACTTCTCAGAAAACTACATTTTCTTCTTGAACTTTTCTATCGTCCAAAATGATGTCTCTTTTCCACTTTGCAATGCCCCGAAAGCATCCGTTTATTTTGGAAAATCATTTTCTTCAACAATCTTCATTTCATCAAATTGAACTTAAAGCCAGCGAGTTATTTGTTGATTGGCTCTCCCTTAATGCTACACATTTCAACTAGGATAACAATCAAAATCTTTGAGTTCATTTTTGAGGCATCTTACCACAAGAAAGATTGTGGAATAAAAATCCAACACTTGTATCTTTCTTTGATTAGATGTACCTCTTGATATCCCTCTAATCAAACGATTTGATTGATACCATAAGTGATAAAAGATAAATAATAAAAACAAAACTCTACAATAAATTACAACTCTTACGAATCATTCTTCCGTCCATTTCAATTATTTCTCTGAGAAACAAATGACTCAAAGATTATATCTGTGGAGGATAGTGAAATGAGGATATTTCCTCGAAATTTCTCAAAATCATTTATGTACTTTTAAGCTATAAATTGCGGCAATAGCAATAAATGGGATCGACTAGATTTTGTGGACACCAATGCCAACATATAAAAACCAATTTTCGTCGAGCAAACGAAGAATGAGAATATCGGCTCCTTGTTAGGAATGTCGCAGAAATTAAATGAATCATATACATCTATGTTGGTCAGCTAAGATCTTTCTTCTAGAAATAGGCAGAGGATAGTTTTGTTTAACGGAAACCTTGTAGAGGCGTAGACTAGTAGACTTGTAAGGTAAAGAGTTGCTCGCAACATTTGCCAGGAAATGTCATTCTCACGGTCATGAAGCCAAATTTATATGCAGCAAGACATCAAGCGACAAGGAAAGTTGCAAAGCCAGGAAAAGGGGCGTTTTGAGTTAGATGGGGGTAAAGTTTAACTTGGCTTTCACTGTTCAATAAAATGTCACCGGAACACTAGATGATATTTGCAAGTCCCAAGTACCAACCTACCTTGTGTTCTTTTTATAAGCAGTCAAATGCAAAACTAATCAACCAAGAAAATGCAGTCAATGAAGCAGGTTCATGGAAACGAATAAGCAGTTGAACAATGGAGGAACGTGCTAATAGGGTTTAGTATTAATTAACTAGAAAGTCAGATTCGACCTATTCCCTTAATACTATACCATATTACTAGTCTAAAAACCTAGATTCTACTAGGAAACGGATTTTCTCTGAATTTGGGTATATTTTTCAAGATGCCAAGCAGATTAAAGAGAATATACGCTGAAAAGGGTTCAGCTAATGTTTATTTATGTTAGCACTAATCTATGATTAGCAAATATCCGTCGTACTTGGAAGCAGCTGAGAATTTTTGCAGTTGAGTTTCTACGTCACTCGGCACGATTACACGATAATTATCTACCGAATGCCCTACGAACGGTCTAACAAAGTTACTAGACCGGAGACAAGTCCTCAACAAATTTTCATGGATAAGAGTACTAGAGAAACCTGTTGAAAAAAAAAAAAACTTACCGGGCTGCAATGGAGATGAAACACAAAAACAGACTGTGGTTGTACTCAAAAGCTTTCAAGGCTCTGGTGATTTTTTTTAGACAAATATTTCTACCCTTCCAACGAGTTGGCAATTGCAACAGTGTATGTGAAATCTGCGCCTTGAGGATAAATGAAAGCCCTACAAACCGAAAATTGGATTCAAGGTTTGCACCCCTTGACCCAATCAAGAACACATGAAAAGAAAATTACGATGATGCTTTAGAAGAAGAGAGAAAAGCAGAGAAAGGGTTTTCAAGATATGATATCGAAATGGGTTTGGGAGATGCTACTTATAGGGTTTTTGCATCCGTTGGGAAAAGACATGTCTTTTCACCAACAAATTTCTCTTCTAAAGAGATGCGTCTCTTCATCAACGACAACGTTCTGTTGAATTTAGAATTTTCTCTGAAACGTTTTCCAACCGTGCCAAACAATTGCATATCCAAAAATTCTTCCGGGGGCGTTGCCCCCTAGACCCCCACCAGGGGCGGTCTCCCCTGGACCCCCACGACCTGACCTGTCAGGTCGACCACAGCCCCCCCTTCATAGCGCGGTTGAAAATATTCCAACAAAACCAACAGAAGCAAATGTCCAAGTTCCAACGAGCTGCGAGGTACTAGATTACCGCGTAGTTTACCAGAAAGCAGCTTACCGAAATCTCTCGACGCGCGCGTAAAATATCAACCGCATTCTCGAATAATCTAGAAGGTTAGAATCGTCATTAACGCAAACAGAAAAAATCTTGCATCTCTATAAATGGACCCTTCTTCTTTCATTTTCTTTAAGCCTCTTAGTGTTAGATCACAAAAATCAATATTATAAGTCATTCTGCTTCTCAACTCAAGAATCCAAGTTCTCATTCTACAATCATTAAATCACAAACATATTAGTTCTCAGTGGAAAGTGAAAAATTCCATCAATTTGCCGTGAAGAGAAAGAATTTGAAGGGAAAGAAAGAAAGATGTGTTTTTTGTTTATATGCAGTGGTGAAGAGAAGATTTTAGGAAGACAACAAGCACCAGGATTATGTCCATACTGTGGTGGGAAAGTAGAATCAATGGATGTTGAAGTTCAATGGAGATTTTGTTGGTTACCACTCTGTTTTAAGACTAAGAGAAGGTTCTTCTGTACTAATTGTTCTAAACGCTTAGAAGTGTTCTGAAGATTCTCTAAACTAAAGGGGGTGTTGATTTAGTTGTTAGTTATATGATCAATGGAGAAATTCTGATTTTGATTTTTCTTTTCTTCCAATTTTTTCTCATGTTCTTGAAGAAATTGAAGATTTTTTAGCTTAGGTGTTTTGAGTTGTTTTTGCTGTAAGATCTGAAGGAATTGAATGTAAATACAAATGCCATTTCTGAACTAAATTTCTTTCATTTTTCTTAGTTGAATGTAATAGTAGAATGGTTGGTGTGTTGTGAGGTTTGACTAGAACAGTAAAAAAATTAGTTGAATGGGTGAAACAGAAAATAAAGAAAATTGGGATGCAGTTGGAATCCCGGAGGCCGTTTCTGTTTGAATTTAGAGTGGTGTAGTACACTGTACACAGATTTTCCGAGCCTACTGGTCCGATCCAACCACATTCTAAACCGAATCGATAAGATCATTGGATCGGATTGAATTTCAATACTAAGTAATGTCAAATTTTTAGCATTTTCTAATTTTGTTGAGGTGACAGTCTTCCTAAACTGATCATCAAATCCGATCCAAACCAGTCTCAGCTGGATCAGATGAAAGCCTATCAAACTATAAAATCGGATTGGGTAGGAGTATACTGTATATAATGCTAGCTATTCGGATGTGACCAAATAATTCGGACATAGATTAGAAACACCCCTAGTTTTGAAGTATAAATGAGTTTTACGTGGAGAATAGGAATTTGGAAACACAATCGAACATGAGGTTCATTAACCTGGAAACCCCTTTGCTGATAAATAAACATTGGTGCCGCAAAGCATAGAATTCCGTTTTTGTTGAAATGCTTTTGTCTGGTGAGGTTTAACTGTTGGATGATAGCAAGTTCAGTGGGCATCTAACCAAACTAGGGATCTGCCGTCTGTTATTGACCAAAGCTTAAACATAAAACTAAGGACCAAATTTTAAGCATGATTAAAAAGATCCATTAAAAGTTCAAGACTACTTCATACACATCATAGACACTGTTTTTACACTCTTGACCGGACGACTACAACCCTTCACTAAACAGTTGGTACAATTTGTCTAATGTTTAATTTGGAGCTTTTCATAATTTGGACAATCTTATTTTGCTTATAATTTGTACAATCTTATTTTGCTTATAATTTGTACAATTTTTTACTAAATTTCCGTTTACCAAAAGCAGAATTGTCTTGATTTTTAAGATAAACAGTTATATTAGTTATAATCCAATGTGCACACGTATATTCTTGTTCGGTAATGGGAACTTTCATCATGTGCTTGTTAGCCAGGTTGTTTTCCTTCACTTCTCTAATCACTCCAACAGTTCTTTCCTGCCGTGTTAATGTTTTTTTTTATCGATAAATAATTTGACGCAGTTTCTAACTCAACTCATTAGTTACCTAAAGACTTTCCTAGTAGAAAGCTAGGAGTTCTGAGTCGAGTTTTCTTTGTTTTCCTTTTATTTATCGAATTTTTTTGGTGCTAACGAGTTTCGAACTCAAATCATTAAAATTATCACCCGGCCACTTTACCACTGTATTACAGTGACACCGGCCGGTTCGAGTTTGCATTACACAACATCATTCTGCTACTGATCCAGCAGGATGGTTAAATATCACCAATATCGTTTGTAGAGTCATTGTTAGCCCAAAGAAACTAAAAAATTTACAGAACCACTGCAGCAACTGTTGCGATCTATCAAAAAGCCTTATCTCAAAGAAATGAGTACTCAAATACGTGGAACTAAAATTCTAATTAAACCTTGGTTAAAAAGTACCCAATGACTATCCCCACCATTCCATGCATATCCATATACTGATAAATTATCTTCAAATACACAACCTAGACATGTATATCCACTTCCAGACACAAGTCTACTTATTTGGCTTTTGATGATGAGAAGAGACACAATTGGATCACCCTGATAGGGCCGTAGCCGAGTGGGACTAGAAAAAGGGTTAAAGATTTTCTTGTCTGGTGACAAGAAACAAAATTTAGTTACACATCACCTATTGCGATTAAGGATCAGGTTCGATAAACTGATACCTATGACGAAATACATTATAAATTGTTAGTGCTTGAACCTCGAATCCAGAATCTGATTAGTTCTCAATACGGGCTCAAATCACAAACTAATTAGTGTTCAGAGATAGTTCACATCACAACAAACCACACAGTCGCTACAATCATTTTTCAATGGGACAAGGACAACCACCACCACCATTCCACCTGTTTGTTTGGGTGTCCAACTCAAACATGGCAGATCATCCACCCATACCTATGCCCCATTTCTCTGGAGGTTGGCTTAGAAAGGTTAGTCTTACTAAACTCCGCACTCACCCTAACAGCTAACCACTTGATGCCGGAACAATTTTACTTCCATAGCAAGATAAATCAAATTAATCGAAGAAGAAAAAAATATCTGGAGATATGATTGCCTAACAAAGAAACTTCATATCTTGGGGTGGGACAAACTCACGGAACCTAAATCACAAGGAGGGTTAGGCATTCTAAGAAGTGTCGAGCACAACAAAGCCATGTAGATGAAATAACGAGGCTCCTGCATGATAAGCTAGGAACCATCTGGATGATAGCGTAAAAAATGTTGGAGAAAATGAGTTTATTATGTTTTTGGTCTTGGTAGGAATGGAATTTAAGATCAATGAGTCACGAAGGACGCTTATTTGTGATTGAAAATTTTCATTCCACATAGGGAAAACCAAATTTCTCCATGTGTTAGTAGAATTTTTGAAGAATCTAAGAGTGGCCTTACGGCCCATACACTTTTGTGCAATGGGCTTATATTCTCGAAATTCTCTTTACTCCTCAATATAAACCAATTGGGTTTTTCATTTATTCTCGAAATTCTCTTTGCTCCTCTATATAAACCAATTGATTTTTTCATTTCAAAATGTGTCGAGAGCGGCTACTACCCCGTTCTTTTTGTCTTTCCACACTTTGTTTTGGTTGTGTGTTTAATTCTTTCCCTAAACCGAGCTCGTATGAATGGGAAAGTATTATAGTGTTATACAATATCTGTATCGGGTATTTTTATCTTGGATACAGTAACATTATTGAGGTGTCTCGGAGGACTGTTGCGTTAAGGACAACCTGATGATTAAGTAACTCTGTCCTCAGCATGCAATTCAGTGATTCATTTCTTTCGTTTTTTAGAATTTTGGTTAACATTATTTTTCTAGTATTTTGTTATATCGGAACCAACAATTTTTATACATTTTTTTTTGTAACGATGGGAAAGAATGATGTTGATAAGCCTGCAAAATTCAATGGAAAAGATTTTAAGAGGTGGCATTAAGATGTTGTTTTTCCTAAACTATCATTTGTTAGATTCATGTGTTCCGAAATCTTTTGATGAGTCTTTGTATGAAGATGGCCATGCGTCTGAATTATAAGAATGGAATAAGAAAAATTATGTGGCAAAAAACCATATTCTGAACTGTTTTGGAGGGTGCGTTGTATGACTTTTACAACGCAAAAGAGAACTTTACTGCATTTGATTTATGGGATGCATTGAAGGCTAAGTACCAAGCTGAAACTGCTGGAAGTAAGAAATTCAAGAAAGTTGTGAATATTCAACCAATAATTGTGTTCGATGATACTTAAGACGAAATAAAAATCCATAAACACAAAGTGATTTAGTAAATATAGTTATCTTCAAAGTATCTATAAGAATTGTAGCGACGCCAAACATATTTATAAAATAATTTATGAACATATGCTAAAGGGTACACATACCTATGACCTAGTTTGTGAATTCAGGGATCTTAGGTACACTAATAGGTATGTGTACCCTTAATCTGTTCACAAACCCAAACCCTTGAGGTACGCATACGCTCCCCCGTTCACGAATTCATAACTCCATTATATGCGTACTGAGTATGCGTACCTACCTTTGTTCCAAAATTTTAGATATTTAGGGTATGTGTACTGGGTACACATACCTACCCTATGTCCATATTTCAGTAACTCTGAAAACTCTCTTTTCATGTTTTGAGACATTCCCAATTGCAATAGGTATAAAATGTCACTGCTTAGGAAATTTCCAAATAATCAACTTGAAACAAAAATAGTTCATGGACAATATATTGTTCTTAACTAAGATTTTTAAGGATCCATGAACATCCACTACTTGAATCGTATTTCGAGAGTTTAAACAAGATAAGCTTGAACTTGAAAAAATTTCTTTGCAATTCACCAAACACAAAAGCCATCGGCTTTGTTTGTTTCTTCTTACCTGTATATTTAAGAACTTAAACACAAATCAAGTTAGGTAAACATTAATCATGCACGAGGTATATGGATCATTAGCCGTATTGGTTTTTTATCGTAAGTGCTTCACCTTTGATCCATTAACTATTAATTAATGGTGAATGATGTACCCATAATATGTATGATTATCATGTCTTGAGAGTTCTACCATGAAATCATAAGTAAGTTTAAATATCAACATTATGATTATGTAGATTATCTAGCGCATATCCTCTTAGTATGTTATGTATAATTTCCCATGGATCATGTTCTCGTCTATTGCTTAGAAATCACATAGGCAGATAGCACTCTACAAAGAGCATAGAAAGTGATTGGTACCCACATCGGGTCGTTACAATTTGGACTCATTAGTGATATGGTACACCTTGAGTCGATTATAACAATATTGATTCTTTTCAATTTATAGGTGCATAGAAGACAATTATAACATCTGTTGGGGAGATTTATAGTCGTATTCATTCTCACAAGAAGGTCACATAAGTGACATAACCTCTTGGCATGGATACATCTCAATAGATCAGTGGCTCAACATCAAAAAGATATGTAAATTATGGTCTTCAGAAACATTGGGTATTTAACTTCAAGTGTATGTTTAAACAATTAATCATGATGATTCTAGGATTTCCACCAAAACACTTAACGAAAAATAAGAGCACCAAAACCAAAATATTTTCTTGATATATCATGTCATCAAGCATATAATAATAGAATCGTAAAGCTAACTCAAATTTATAGACATAGATTTTCAGAAGAATCACATCATGGATCCTACGGTTTCAAAACATATTCAATATCTTACCCGACATAATATGTGCACCTTAATTCTTGTACTTTCCTTGCCATGTTTTTGTATTGGTGTATTTCTTGGCGCTCAATCAAGTTGTGTTTTGGTGAACAATGGTTTGTTCACCACAGGCGTTTGAAACAAACTTTTCAGCATCTACAGATTTTCACCATCTATGGTTTTGGCTTAATTTGTTTCTTCTTCTTTCACACATTCTTGTGTTTTACCTTTGGATTATCTTAAAATGTATAATATATAACTCTTAAGATATGTATATATATACATCTTTCCAGGAGAATTTTAGCATCCAAAATCATGGAATCTCTCTTTTCCATTGTCATGGAATTTTGTGAGAGATCATTCCTCTTGACACTCAATGCACCATTGATGTTCTTTGGTACCCGCATCTGAGTGCACTTAGGAACAACCAAAGCCTTTTTCCCATTTTTCTCTTCAGGGTTTCTCGGAAGAGAATTAGATTGGCTATTCTTTTTCAAGTTAGTCTTTCTCCAAATGGGAGCATCGGATCTTGTATTCGTCTTTACAAAATTATCCTTTCTATGATCATGAAAAGGCTTCATATGACATTTATAGGAAAAGCTAGACTTATTAAAACACTAATTCATTTGCCTAAACGTTGGACGTTTACAACTGGAAGCATAACGTGCCTATCTCTATTGTTTTTACTAGTAGTATTAAAATGCAGGTTCAGAACTGGGATCCTCCTGACAGGGACTTTTTTAAAATAAACATTGATGCCTTATTTGTTTAAACCAAAGGACTAATAGCTAGAGATTTTACAGGACAATGCTCCTGAACTAAAGGGAAGCATTATAATGAGGCAATGATCCAAGATAGAAATGGAACTAGTGGAATGCCTTGCTATAAAAGAAATAGTTGAACGAACAGTCTCAAGGAACTTTGTCAAAGTGGAAAAAACTGGAATGCCTCGCTATGAAAGGAATAGTTGAATGGACAGTCT
Source organism: Papaver bracteatum (assembly GCA_023529315.1). NCBI lineage: Eukaryota > Viridiplantae > Streptophyta > Magnoliopsida > Ranunculales > Papaveraceae > Papaver > Papaver bracteatum. The sequence continues at coordinate 153,824 of JAJJWX010004422.1, read as the reverse complement.
CAAGAAATTTTGTCAAAATCATTTTCGATATCTTAATAAACTCAGCTATTTTATTTAGTAAACTCAAATTCTTTTTCTTTTTGAAGCAAGTAATTTTTTTTCTTTTTGAAGCAAGTAAACTCAATAAATAAGGAATCAAGTCAATAAATAAGGAGTCCATTGAAGTCAGCAAATGAGGAGTCCAAGAAACTATCCTTGATATCAAATTTTTACTCCCTCCGTACCACATATATAGTTGGAGAGATAATTCTGTTAGATTAAGAAATTTGCATGAGATTCATAATTTTATATGTTTTACCCTTCGTCTTATCTCCAACACAATTACCTATGTACAATAAATATGGGTATATATGGAAAAATTCATGTTCGAAAGCAAAATCCGCCTATTTAGTTGGACAAACAAAAACCAAAATTCCACCTATATAATAGGAAGGGAGGGAATACTTCAGAATCATGAATTTTACTATTGTCATTTGTCGGTCAGTCAAATAATTGTGTTGCTGGTTCTATAGCCAAGAAAGCTAGAAACAAGGAAATGAATTATGAGTATGTTGATAATTTTCCACCAGACATCATAAGTTCAGTCTAATCAATAAAATTCGTTACGCATCAAGAATTTCTTTTTTACGCGAATTCTAAACTAAAAAAACAAAGAAAAATACTTGTAATTCAATAACTTCCTTGCTTAATCTTTCGTCGTCCTTGTCAAATTTCTTTAGCTGGTAATCGCACTTTTTCTGGTTACTCCCTAAACGTTTTAAGGCCCAATTAAATTAGGTAGTGAAAAGTTCGTGAAAAACATGTCTAATTGGGCTTTTGGGGGTGGCTCCAGCCAGGGGAAGCCTGGCTGTAGTTCCGCCACTCCGGTTAGTGTAATAGTTCCACCATTTCGTAAAACTAGCTAGGAGGCTAGCTATTGCATTAATTGAGTATTGAGTTACGGTACAGGAAAACTTCTGACTTATGGTTTCTGGCCGGAACTGCTACCAAATCCCCCATATTTATCTCCACTAGGTGGCGTTGCTCGCGTCCGTTGATTTCACTAGGAAAGTGGGGCGGAGGGACGAGAAGCATTTTCGGTTTCAGGCCATGGCCGAGGGTATTGACCAGTGACCACTAACGAGACCCCAAACCGATCGAGCCAACTAGATTTTATACTGCTCGATATATACGATAACCATCAGTACAGCTCAGTCATGACTACTGAGTGGATATCGCTGTTGTCCAGAAATCACATGAATATCCATCAAAACAATCAAACAATATATGGACCCAGAAATACTGAAAGCAATATATCACCATTCACAACCACTCCACCAGCATTTGGTGGTACGAACTTTCACTAGAGTTTCATTAGGTCGCTGCATTGGGACCCAGAACTGCACTTTTTACCCACCAAATGAGCGGCTAATATGAATCATAGTACATGTCTTGTACCATTTGATCTCATTAAAAATCTAAACAAAGCATCAAAAAGGAAAAACATGCCTTCGCAAGTTACATACCTTATCAGTTGATATCAAAGAGACAAAAAGATCAAGTTTATTAGAGTACAGCCTACTATTAGCACAACTAATCTAACTTACATACGTCTTCAAGAAGTTACACGTGGAATGCTTAATTGTATCTTAAACCATTGGATCATCACTCCAGAGAAGAATCAATTTTGTTAACTGATCTCTTAAACACAAGAACATCATCAGGTTTCTGTGAAACTCCCTTGTTTCCGACATCATCAGCAGCAGCTTCACCATCACCATTGTCTCTTGTTGATATGATTGATTCTTCAATTAACATTTTAGTCGTTGGATCTAATATCGAAGATGATGTATTGTTTTCATCTTCATTTTGATGTCCTAATTGCTCTTTTCTCTCTTTGTGAGCTTCCATGACTGTGACTTCTTCCGTTTACTGACCGAGTGAGATAGAGGGAGATTCTTCCAACGAAGGGTAAATGTGTTCCTTTGAGTTTTGGAAGTTCAGTCAGATTTATGGAGTCTGAAAAAGACACGTGTTATTAAATTAATAGATGTTAGTGGTCACATGGAAGCGTTGGAGTCCAACTACGGTGACACGTATTACATTTGGGGAACAGTCGAGGTATGCGTTTCCCGATTGTTGTCTTACGGATAATATGTCGGTAAAACATGCCACGTGACCATGTGATTAAATTGATCACGTCGGGGAAACTTTTTTTTTTTTTTTTTTGATACTAAAGATTTTGGGTTTTTTTATTAATCAACCATTATGAAAAGATACATAATCTTCTTCCATCCAGTTCACAATGTCAGGAGGATAGTTTGAGACATAATGAAAATTTGTTGCCGTAATCCTAGCCTTTTTTATGAGCAACCCCATTCCCTAGACGATTAACGAACTTACAAAACCATAACCTAGAATTATTAAACTTGTTTTTCAGAAAATGAATTGTATTCTCATTAGCCCAGTGAACTTGTGATTCATCTTTTTGCAGAGAAGAGACCACATTTTCACAGTCCATTTCGAAAATCACTTTATTCATGCCTAAATCTTCCACCCATTCCAGCGCCAGTTTTAGAGCTTTGCATTCGAAGTACTCTGCTCCATATTCATCATCTACTTCTTCTTCCAGGTTTATACCTTGGACTCCCAGAGGGGAACCTGCACAGTTACGCAAAATTAGACCAATACTGCCTTTCTTTGTGTCAGAGATATATGAGGCATCAATATTTATTTTAAGATAACCATTTTCAGGTGGATACCACCGTTTTATCTGCACATTGCTAGTTCTATGTATACTATTGCTATTGATGGTAATAGTACACAAGTCGACTAATTGTTGAATTCTTATGATGGTTCCTCGTGCATTTGGTTTATTCTTCTGAAAGACCAAATTACATCTGTCTTTCCATATGTACCACATGGTACACATGAGTCTACAAATATAATTCTCAGAATAAGCCCCAATGTCAGCTATATTATCTTCATTGTTAGTGAACCAAGTCACTATCCATTCCTGCAAATTATTAAAACCTTGTAAAGCAGCTGCAATGTTAATATTTACACCCATCCATATTGCTCTAGCATAAGCATAATCAACAAACAAATGATTCACAGTCTCAACAGCATGTGTACAGAAGCTACAATACACATCTATTTCATTTTTGTACTCCACAATCCTTTCTTTTGTTGGAATAATGTCCTTAAGACATTTCCATATGAATAGCTGAACTCTATGGGGTACCTTGATACACCAAAGTTGTTTCCAAGCCTCTCTAGGAATCACATCAGTAATAATAGAAATGTTGACATAATCAGCACATAAAGTATTATAAGCACTTTTAACCGAGAACTTACCTCGTCTATCCGGTTTCCAAATAAGATAATCCTCACTTGTTGTTGGAATATTCATGCTAAGGATAGCATTAGCCTCATCATTGCTAAATAAATTAAGAATTAACTCATCATTCCAAATTCTAGTGCCTGGCAAGAAAAGCTCCGAAACAAAAGTATAAGAAGCAAGGCTAGAAAGACCCAAAATTGGGACCGGTGGACTATTATATCCTATAATCCAACAATCTAACCAAATGTTGATTTTTGTACCACATTTAACAACCCACATAGAATGTTGTTGTACTATTTGTAATCCAGAATAAATGCTTTTCCACAGCCAAGAGCATTCATCTTTTAGTTTGTCTAGGTGGAGTAGACTTCCGTTGTTCCCATATTTTGCTCTAATAATTTGCATGCATAGGGAATCATTATCATTACAGGCTTTCCAAGCAATTTTAGTCAGTAAGGCCGTGTTGAACTGCTCAAGATTCCTGAATCCAAGACCTCCAAGAGACTTAGGAATACTAAGCTTGGTCCAACCAATTAAGCAAAGACCTCTACTGTTTTCATGACCCCACCAGAAGTGCCTCTGGATTGAGTCCATTTTATCAATCATTGTTTTAGGGATCCTAAAACAACCCATCTGATGTGTTGGTAAGGCATTTAGAACATGCTTGACCATGGTAGATCTGGCTGAGTGATTCATTGTTTTCCCTTTCCAAGTTTTTAATCTAGTTCCAAACGAGTGTATCATAGGTTTAAAAGCCTTTGTTTTGTTTCTACCAATAAGAAGGGTGATACCAAGATACTTATCAGTGTCTGTCATCTCAGACATTTTTAATTCTCTAGATAAATCACACCTTGTACTAGGATTAAGATTATGGCTGAAATAAACACTTGACTTATCAAGATTTAGAATTTGACCAGAAACCTTACCAAAATCATTTAGGACTCTCATGATACCTGCAATGTTATGCATATCATCCTTAGTAAATATCAAGATGTCGTCAGCAAACATAAGATGAGTAATACCCGGAGCATTCCTGGCAGCCTTAACACCTGAAATAGAATGATTAGCTTCCGCATTTAAGAGTAGTCTAGACAGATATTCCATACAAATTATAAAAAGATATGGTGACAAAGGGTCACCCTGTCTAATACCTATGGTAGGCGAAAAGCTATGGGTAGGGGAACCATTCATAAGAACAGCAATCTGGGTGGTTGAAATACACTGCTCAATAAGACTACAAAAATGCTCATTAAAACCAAATTTCTTAATAATTCCTATCAAAAAAGGCCATTCAATTCTATCAAAGGCCTTAGAGAGGTCTAATTTCAAAGCCATAGTCCCACTAATACCCTCCTTATGTTTCATAGTATGTATCATCTCATGGGCAATGATAATATTATCATGTATAGCTCTGCCAAGAACAAAAGTTGCCTGATAGGGAGAAATAAGATTTTTCAGATGAGGTTTAATTCTGTTAGATATGATTTTAGAAATAGTTTTGTAGATGATATTGCATAAACCAATTGGTCTAAAATCAACAGGACAACAAGGATTATCAGTCTTAGGGATTAAAGACAAGTAAGTTTTGTTAAACTCAGATGGCATGAAACCATTAGTAAAGAAACTCTGAACAGCAGTAATAACATCGTTACCTACTATATCCCAATTTGACTGGTAGAATCCTGCTTGAAAACCATCTGGACCTGGCGAACTCCAAGAAGTCATTAGTTTTATGGTGTTATAAATCTCCTCACCAGTAGGAATACCAGTAAGAATAAGATTATCCTGGGCAGTAATGATAGAGGGTATATTATCAAATGTAGCATCAGTAATACAAGGGATAGAAGTAGTACCGACGGAAACAAAATGATACACAAGCATATTATCCATATCTCCCATGTCATTATACCAATTACCATTTGAATCACATAAGCTGTCAATGTTTTTCCTAAACATTCTTCTGTTTGCAAGAGTATGAAAATAACAAGTGTTATTATCTACTTCATTAACAAATTTATCACCTGATTTTTGCTTGTAAAATTCTGCCTTTATGGTAAACCAATTATCAAGATTTTTAGTTATATTAACTATTCTATCATGCTGAGTATCAGAGAAAGATTCATTTTGAGTAGATTCAAGTTGATTTTCTAGGTTATTGATATTTATATCAATGTCTCCAAATTCAACCTTGTTCCAGTTAGATAATCTTTTTCTAACAGACTGTTGCTTAGAAATTAGTTTAAAAGCAGGAGAACCATTCATGTCACCGTTCCAAGCAATAGATAACTGGTTTTTAAAAGCAAAGTGTTTCATCCAAGCAGCAAAAAACTTAAAAGGTTTCCAAGTATTCCTTTGAAAACCCTTAGTAATAAGTTGAATAGGGCAGTGATCTGAACCTTTCTGAACCATATGAAAAAGTTTAGCTTGATGGAAAGTTCTTAGCCAATTAATGTTTCCTAGAGCCATATCAATCCTAGATTTTCTAATCCCTGTACCAAATCTGTTACTAGACCAGGTGAAGTTCTTACCAGTGTATCCCAGATCCATAAGACCACAATTGTTCATTTGTTCTTGAACATACCTATCCTCCGCCGAAAAATCAGAAGAATTAGCCAAATCATGCAAGTGGAAATTAAGATCTCCAATCACTAGCCACGGTTGATTTATATGTTCACTAATTCTTAGCATGAATTCCCATTGTTCCTTTTTTTTTCGAAATAGGTTGAGCCATACATAAAGGTAATCAAGACATGAGGTTTACTAGGATCCAACTTTGCTACTACATGAATCATATTATTAGAGACATCTTGAACTTCACAGTAAACTCCATCTTTCCACATAAGTATCAAACCTCCAGCAAGTCCAACTCTATCAATATGAATATGGTTACAGTAATTTAAAGATTTAGCTAGAGCTACCATTCTGTCCTTATCAATTTTGGTTTCCGAAAGAAACAAGAAATCGGGGGATTGGATGTGTACCAAACTAAACAGTTGATCCCTAGTGAAATTTTGAGCCAAGCCTTGGACATTCCAAGCTAATATTTTCATATTAGTGGGGAAATTGAAAAGAAAATAAAACTTATGTAAATTCAAAGGAAAAGGATTGAGATGTATAGTTACCAAAACAGCAGAAGCTTCATCTACATCATTCAAGTCCTCCTTCTCCATCATTACTCCTTCTTTAGTCCAGTCATTCTCCATATCATCAGCCACAGCAAAAGATGATCGTTTTCCAGTATTAATTTCAATGTTACTAGTATGGACCTCATAATGAAAATCAGTAGCAGAACTCCTGGATCTTTTTGTTTTCCTCTCACGTTGATGTTGATCTTCCTTAGCTTCCATATTTTTCTTGTTTATAATATATTCTCCAATTCTTTGAAGTAACAGGTTCATGTCATCTATTATCTCAACTTCGTAACTTTTTGCCAATGCATGGCAATATTATGATTCTTTTTTGGTAATAGCTGATATCTGATTGTTTGAATAAGAGGCCATAATGGCTCCAGTGATGTACATGATTACTGGGGGAATTTTTTTAGGATAAGAAAGACAAGGCGTTTGGTAGGAAATGATGTAGGAAAAGTTTATAATTGAAACAAAGTATCTCGCCTTGGAGTACGAATGATAACCATAGTTAGCTACCCTGATATATGGTTTTATTACCTCATGAAGAGCCATATTTCATTTTCGAGAATGTGTAAGAGTGTCCACTAGTATACGGTTGAGGTTAGTGCATGAATCACGCTTGTCAGGAGGTGAATCATTGTTTAATTTTAAAAACCATATTTGGACCATGTATGGTAAAAGAACCGAGCGTTTGACCCTTGAATAGGCGACATAGAGTTGTGGAGGCACATTATCACAGATAACTTGTTTCCAGCTTGTTTGATTTAGTAAAATACTGATTGCTTTATGACCAATTTTACCACTATCAAGAGACAATAAAGGGAAAAGATTGTCCTTTGAATAAACGACAGCGCATTGTGGAGGTACTTTGTGCCAGACTCTTTGTTGACAGCTCATTTGTTCGAATAGAATACTCCCGTTTAGCTGGCTAACTTCACGCTTTTGCACGTTCCACGATTGACCACTTTTTGACAGACTGTTTCTTGGTACAATTGTCTGTTGAGACTTTAAAATTTTAAATCGTTGTTGTCAACTCGGTGAACTCTGGAAGAACAGAGGAGAACTGCAATTCCCAAAGAGATTATACACATAATCATATTGAAAATAATACTGGAACATACTGTTGGTAATCATCTTCGGACTGATGATTTGCAAAACTGCTAGCTGGGATGACAATACTTGATGCGACTGTAACAATAATGTTACCAGAAGGAGTAAGATGATCATGAAGGTCCAAAACTGAATGCCCGACATGATGTAGATATAAGAAGCTTCTGCAAGAGAATTAGTTAAACATTAGAGTCGATTATGAATATTTTTAAACATATTAGCATTGAAAAAGAATTTTAAACAAGAGGGCAACAAAACTGGTTGTTTTCACGAATTAATTTTTCGCAGATTCAAACACATTGAGCTAGTAACACAGATTCCAAACAACGAATTTGCACGCCAAATTTGAACACAGATTCCAAACAATGAACACAGATTCCAAACAACCTCATCGACAACTCTAAATTCCCTCCATGTTCCTCTGTCACGTTGAATTTGAACACAGAATCCAAACAACGAACACACTTTCTTTTTTATCTTCTATTCATAGAAAATCGCAAAGCGTTAAACCATTAATTTGAAAAACAGACTTGGTTTCTTCCCACCTAGTTCCATTACCCAGGAAAATGATAAAGTTCCGCCATGTTTACCTTGAAGCAATAAAAATACATAGTAGACAATTCTCTAGTGATTTTGTCTCATACTCAATCAAAGAGATTACTCCATTAACAGACAGGAAACGATGGAGAAAAAAAAATTATTTCAGAGCACGTCGGGGAAACTGATTAATTATGTATAGGCGTATACCCGGAGTAATTCCCGGGGCAACATACCGAGCGAGATAGAGGGAGATTCATTGGGACCCATTTCAGCCTTTTTCTCTCGAGATATTAAGAACGCTCACCTATGATCCGTTAGATTATCCTGCGATATTTAACCCGGTTATATTTTATGTCAACGTAGCACTACTCTACATAGGACAAGTCGGGGTTGTATTGGATGTATATATACGACGTGGGTTCATATCGACACATTTGCGGCAACAGCCAACAAGTGTAAAAAAGAAAATATCATTTCTAATATTTTCGAAAAAAATATAATTGTAGACCTTCTATATTATAAGGAAAATAATCGTTTGGTCCTTTTATAGGTGGTCCCATGTTTGTTTGGTTCTCGTAAAAGAAGAATGAGACAAAAAATAGGAAGAAAAAAGAGAGTGATTCTTATTCATGTGTGTAGAATACAATGTTTAAGCCTCTATTTATATAGATAGAAGACTTGGTGTCCAAGATATGTAAACCCTAAACTTAGACACGAAAGGCATCTAGTAAATAAACATAGTTTATAACACTCCCCCTGATGACCACTGTGGCTAAGTCATTACAAATATAACAGGAAATCTCAAATGAGAAAATCCTGAAATTGCATAAGCATGTAAAGACTCGAAACAGTGTTGGACACGCAAATGTTGCCTCATTAAAACCTTGACAAGGAAAAACCCAGTGGGACAAAACCTTGACTAAGGAAAAAGAGTACAATGCGATAAGCCCGGTGAATGCACCTTAATTTGATGATGGCGCTCCCCCTGATAAATACTTCGTTCAAATCTTCGCATGCAAATCTTTAAGTCGAGACTTTCCAATTTGAAGAACGAAATTCTTGAATGCAGAAGACTATTGTGCTTTCATGAAGATGACGGATAGTTGATGAAGTCTTCTTTTGTGTTGCATAAGCAGTATTGTCTTCGATTAATACTTTGCAGAGTCTATATTCTTCTTCAACACATTGAGAACTTGTGTAATGGATTGCTAGCTTCCCGAGATGATTTGCAGAAGTTGTTTATGTAGTTTCTTCAACATAGATCCAAGATATAGATAAATTACCATAAGTGAACAAAATTGAATTTGTGGTCTTACCTTATGTGGATCAGAATGACATCCAAATTAATAAGTTCTTATTATGTTGATTTGGCCTAACAAAATGACCTAGTTAATGGTGGGAATCCACTAAATAACCGAAATTATACAACTCCCCCTTGGATGACCACCATGTTGAGTTAAATTGCCACACTAAAAACCTTGCCAATAAAATCCAATGGGGGAAAAACAAATTGGACGAAGGAAAAAGAACACAAATATCAACATTTTAAATAAAATAATTAAATATGTCAACAAGATGTTGCCTCGTTAAAACCTTGTCAGGAAAACCACGTGGGACAAAACCTGAAACGAAGAAAAAAGAGTAGAACTTTTGATTTATGGATGCAAACTCAACTATATGAGTATTACAGAAAACGAGCATCAAAATCACAACTCTAGTCTACCTCAAAGACGAGTTTAAGATAGCATAATTCTAACTGCAGATTTAAGAAAGAAAAATAATAGAATTTATGCCGCCAAAGCGTGGATTTTAGTGTTTTTAAGGACTCCTCAAGAGACCTATAATGTTGAAATCATCAAATAATTAATCCGGATTTGTGGTTGTGCACCAAATTTCTAAAAACACATAAGGGATTGTAAAACCTTATGTAAGCAAATAAGATGGCTGCCTGAATAAAATTTGAATCCTCAAAAGATTACAAATTCAATATGTTCTTCGACCAAATTTCTTGTGTCAATGCAATATGAGTCCTTCAAAGACTACCACGCCAAGTGTGTTCTATAAAGAAAACAATTAATGAATCAATCCTGGGGTCTGAGCAAAAATGAAACCCTTAAATCGTTTTTACAACGAATACGTTTCTCGTATAGCGACGCAATATAACTACACCAACCTGTAATTAATAGTCTTGGCATTTTTAAGGTGTTTAAGTTTTGGATCCAAAATTGTGTCAATCGAGAAATTAATCCAACATAATTTGGATTATATGCCAACCAATCACATATGTCGATATTCCTCTGTAGAGGAGTTCAAAACCACCATCACTTATTTCAGTAGCTACTTTACCACGACCTCACACAATCATTTTTATTTACCACGACCCCACACAATTCTCAAGTATATGCATTTTTTGAAAAATTCAAAATTTACTGGTACCAGCGCCCACTGGTGTTATGATCTCATCATCATGAAGGGATGGGATATTAATTTTGAGAATGTGAATGGTGTTTTGGTACCCTCAATTGGAGAACTACCAGTAGCCTCCCATGGAACGCTACTTATTTTAAGAGATGTGACTAGATTTTCCTCTAATAGAGGCAAACGCTTATATAAAAACAAATGAGACATTTTATGCCTAGTTAATAACAGCCTTTTTTGATTTAGTCATGATGAGAGAGAAACTGATATAACATTGAAGTTAATTAACACCAACTTTTGTTGGTAGTGTATAGTCTCCCCCAGATTGTGGCGAAAATCATTTCATCTCATAAAACGAAAACAAGTTTCGTAAAGTATTATCCGATTAATTCGAAGACATATACTTATAATAATTTGAAGACATATACTTTTGAATAGTCATTATACATTTACCATCCATCATGGATTTTGCTAGTAGTAGCCAAAAATATATAGAATATGCAAATAAATCTCCAAAAGTTAAGTTTTTCGGATGAAAATTATGGACTTTCTTTATCAAAAGAAAAAATAAATTAAGATAAATATAGTCATTACAAGGACTAATAATATAGGCTAACATGCCGGGTGCACACCCATTGATCTTTAATGTCTGACCGTAATCCAACTAGAATGCCGCAAATTCTCGTTCATCGTTATTTAACGACTGGCTTAATTATACCACGGTAATAACGATATTTCATCATGTAGGGATCGATATAGAAGAAATAAATTCTGACTGAATTATATGTTTCTTTTTAAGAATATAAAGAAATCATTATCGTTATTTTTCTTTGAAGAGATAAAATCCACTCTTTCTAGTTGATGAATGGTTTCATGTAAAGGAAAATGGAAACCAATGGTATATTATTAGATAAAGCCATACATAATTTGATCGTCAAAAATTGTTTGAAACGATCAATCTTCCAGGCTAGGGAAAAATCAACCCATTATTGGCAAAATTTTAGAAAATTTGCCAATCTATGTTCTCTCGTGATGGAGAAAAACCAATACCGATTGGTCTATACGTCACACAAAAATTGCATCGGAAGAAAGGGAAAAAAAATGTCGCATTAGTCATCGCATATGGAAAATTCACTCTTTGGTTGACAAATGGTTTCTTGTAAAAATAAATAAAAAATAGAGATTTTGAAGGTCAATTATAGTGATGGCACCGTTCCTCCTACAATGGTAATTTGTACTTGTGAGTTTCTCCCATAATCTTTCAAGTACGACTTCAAATGACAAACATGGGAGATTTTTCGGGCAATATCAATCTGTTTTCCATCATCGATTACACCTGCTAAAAGCACAGATCTTTATCAAAAAAAACCAATAGTCTTAACCAACAATTGCAATTACTTACGTAGATCCCTCATTTTCTCACCTTTTTATTTCGTTTATTTTTTCCATTTTGTAAGCTTTTTACACTTTACTTTAATCTGACCGCAACATCTCCTCTACCAGCACCACCACTGAGTGTACTACCACCACTGAGTTTATCCAAATAATGATATATAATACATCTCAACATGTAACTCCAGTATTTCTTTTATACTATGCGTCTTCCAAATAAGTCACGATTGAACATGACTTCTCAAATTTACATTTAGTCAAATTTAAACTATATGTAGATTATTGAGAAGCCAAATTAAAAATATAGATGCATTATCCATAAAGACACAAAACATTGATCTAATAATCGGAGTTTAAAATTTAATCTAATATAAAACACAATCCACCAGAAACTATGAGGATGGGGAAACAGTCCCTGAATGCAAAGCTATGAAGCTAATATTAATTAGCTTATACTCTCGGCTTACATGCGTTATTCGAAAAAAGTTCATATCCACTATTTTCAAGTAAATTTTACTTCATATTTGAGTCCATCAGCGGAGTCAATTTAGTCCCACCAACGTGAGAAGCGTACACCTAATGAACCTTACAACTCCAAAACTTACCTCATTAGTTCAACACTTATGAAAATGTCAGTCATTAATGTAGCCTGTGCTATTTTCCAATATTTGTTTCCCGAAAGCAACCTACGTACAGAAATATCAAATCAAAAACTTGTATAAAATATTATACTTTTGAAACCAAAATATTTTATATCTTATAAACTTTGGCCCAACAATAATTGGAGATGGATATACGACGCCAGAGTTGCATTGCATTTCGCATATCCAATATTAATATAGGATACATGTAAGATTTTCGCCTAATCAAATAAGTGTGCCAACTGTGGGAGTCAAACCCACAACTATAACTATATGGTTGTAAACCATGTGATCTGTCATTTGAGTTAATGAGTTAAGATAGAAAATACCATCACCTAATGTAAGTAGGCTTGTTGATAACACGTAAGCAGTCTTTTTTCAGGTTCAATATGATGAGCATTCTTCCCCCATTCGTCAAAGTGGAGTGTAGGGCTCCAAAAAGTTAATTAAACCCCAATAAAAGGACCTTGTAGCCAAGCAAATGCCATATATGGAATTTGTCTTACGCAAAATATTATCAAAGGATATTTTTTTTGTCATTAAACCAGTATATATAAGAAACAAAACACAGTTTCTCGTGATTAGAACCCATCCAAATATGCATACCTTGCCACTTTATCACATTGCAGCACACTCTACACAAAATAAATGGAAATGGTCTAAGATTTCCACCTTTCGTCAGTTCAATAAGGACCTTGTTGGTATAAGAACCATCACTAGAGGAGTATAATATAGAGGAGTGAAATTTCCAACACAGTCAAAATAGATGGTATTTTAGGATCACCACACTAGCCATCATATTTAAGAACAAAATCATTAATCAACATAGTTAACAATAATCTCATTTCGAACAATCACAAATTATACATGTCTTATCGCTATATGTGTGTTTTTTCAAGATTTCTAGATGTAAGGAGATGTTCACCTATTAACCCCCCCCCCCCCCCCATAAAAATACCAAAACCACCAGTTGTCATAAGGCTTCCACTTTTGGAGATTCAGCTGCCCTGGCAGGTCTCCTCGTATTTCTACTTCACTTTCCAGTTTTGGTTAACTTTTATTTTGCTAACATGTATAATATGTTCCGTAGATAAATATAAATAAGATTAATCAAGCTATATAAACATTTCATCATTTTTCTCTTATTCCATTCCCTTGTCAGCAGCCTACAGTCTCAACATAAACATTAAAAGGATGAAGAAGATTAATAATTATCTGATTTACTATCTTTTGGTTTAAAAAGGATCATCACCTTCCAAGCTTCATAGCTTTTATCTAGACTATGACAATGAATCATGCCTCTACATCTTCCACTTTCCAGTTCCAATATAGAAGAAAAAAAACATTATCAATTAAAAGAAGAACAATCAGAATAACAAGAAAAGGAAAGGAAAAAAATATAAAAACTATAAACTAATTACCTTATCACGGATTGGAGTTGTGATAATTAGGTTCATTATTATTGCTTGTTTACTTATTCTGCAAACAGACACCTAAATATCAACGGAACAGTAACAAAAAACCAAAACGAAATTAAACTTTCAATTTGATTAAGATAAAACAAAAAATCAAAACAAAATTGTGCACATAATAAACTTTCGATTTGATTAAGATAAAAAAGGTGAAGTAAAAATTCAGCGACAGAGAAGCCAAAGATCAAGAGGAAAGGTTAGGGCTAGGGTACCTCTATAGCTTGGTCATTATGAAGTCTCTCCTTTTTTTTTATCCCCAAACAAAGAACGATAAAAAAAAATCAACACTATAGTGGTAATTTGGCAAGGTTACAAACATTTCATAGGACTGTCCATTATTTTCTGATTTCTTACAAACCTTTCTTAGGAATGTCCATTGTTTTTTGATTCAAATCTCAGGATTGTCCATTGTTTTCTGATTTCCTTCTCCGGCCATTGAAAGCGCGATCTTGATAGCTTGGTATAGTCAGGTATCTCTTGCGGATGCAATTGAACGTGCAAACCAAGTACCTCTGGACTATTTAAATACAGATCCATAGCTTGGTCTCTAAGAAATTCCACTAAACCAAACATAAATTGTCGACTAATCAACTGATATATCTGGAATAATCTAAATATATAGACTAACAAAAAAAAATCTGGCAGTTTCTAGATTTGTTAACAAAATCACAACATTATTCCCAAACCAATCTTACCTACCCAAGAAAGTACCAGATCCTATATTGATTATATATCTACATTTAGGTTGACATATATGTTTGTTTTTAGGAGTATAATTGAGAGTCCGATTTTGTGCACACTCCTTGGCGAGTGTGCACGTAACATTTCAATCTCCACCGTTGATTACATTTAGGGAATTATGTAACGAGGGTCATGATTCTAAACATGGAGGGTAATGGGCCCAACAACTAACTAAACAACCAATCAAAAGGATGTGTCAAATATACACTATTTAGAGGAGTGTGCACAAAATTGAACTCGTATAATTGAAATGAAAACCCCAAAGTCGTGACATGCACGAAAGCACAATATTTGGCAATTTTGGTTATATTTGGCTAAGAATCTACGCAAATCTAGCAATAAATCTCTACGTTTGAATTTTAATCTAGCATTAAAAATAAAAATAGGGAATCAGATTTTCCTAAAGGCTTCCCGTTTTTAAAAAAATAATAATTAAATTCTGATTAAATATGGGACATCGGATCAAATCAAATTCAATAGAAATTAACGGTCATGAAATGTAAAGGGGCTAACTTGTTTTTCAACCAATCAGAAGTGAGGGTTCCGTTGACCAGCCAGTGTGTGGGGAGGTTACCGCAACTTTCGACATGGTGTTATAGAAATGATTGGGTGTTTAGGTTGTTGATAATTATGGGTTTCGTTAACTTGTATACCAGTATACAGGTTAAGATTCAATATAAGAAACTGTATTTTATTTATTAAATCTTAACGTATATAAAGGTATACAAATTAACACCACTCATAACTTATTAACTAAAATTGAAATTACTTATTTTAGGGCTCAAAAAATTCAACAAACCACAATTTGGCTAAACCCCCCGATTCAATCGCATAATTAAACATAAATAACATAGTAACCTAGTTGGTCAACTAATCAACACTTTTACCCGAGGTCACAAGTTCAATTCCTCGCACTCACTATTTCCAAAAAATAATAATATTCAGAAAAATAAACATATAGATAAGATTTTAAGGGGGAAATGATGGATACAAATCTCCACCTCCAACATGCCCATAAAAATCTTCAGTCTTATACATCAAAGCTAGCAAAAATGTCACCCAAAAACATTAAAGTCGTGTTAAGAAAACAATCAGTACGGTACGAAGAATTAAGTTTGTGACCTCGCATATATGAGCTAATTGTAATATATTTTTGACCGACTAAGAGCTAGCACTATGGTGCCAGCTATGGTGCTAGCTATTTCTTCCCTATCCCTCAAATGTAGGAAAGGGATGGCACATGGAAGGCAAGCTTGCTATGGTGCCCTCCCATCCCATCCCTTACCTACACGAAACGGGTACTCAGTAGAGTATGAATAGTGACAAACGGGTATCGAGTACCCGTATCAGTCAACTCGTTGACTTGACCAAAAACGGGTACTCAGTACGCGTTTCATAGGTTTTATGACACAGAACTCAGTTCAGTCGACCATTTCTTCTTCTCCTCTAACTTTCATCCTCTCAAAACCCCTCTTACCCCCTTTCGATTTTCATGTTGATTCATTGCGTTTCGTCAGCTCAGATTAAAAGGGTTTGATGGTTACTACAAGGTGAAACAAATCCCTTCTTCAATTTTGAATTTCATCCAAAAAATCATCTAAGGTGAGTGATTCTAATGTTAGATTTTTTAAATTAATTTGAGTTTGATTATGATCAAATTTGAGATGTTGGGTTGATTACAATGCGTCATTGAATGTTGTTTGATAGTTTGGGAGGGAATGGCAGCTACTATCGCTCGCCTACTTCGCACAGTAAATTAAGGCAGTCAACATTGCTATGGTATTCACGCCTAAATACTACTACCAACTCGTGCAAAACATGCCTACAACTAGGGTTTTCACCAACACAACTAGGGTTTGCACCAACACAAAAAGGGAAGCAAGTTAAAGAGGAAGTGCTGGAAGACATACCTAGTCCGCTCGTCCGCTTCACCGTTATCACACAACCAGAGCAAGAAAAAAAAAAAAATATATATATATATATATATATATATATATATATTGAAGGTGTGAAGTAAAGGGAGAGTATATGAATTGAATCAAACCGTTTGATAATTTGGGACATTGTTGATCGATTTTATGATATTTTGTGTATTGAATCAAATAGGGTGTTGTATATGAACGGTTTTTGATATGGATATGGTATTGTTATTGATGATTTAGGATTGATGAATGATTAAATGAATATGGATATGGTATTATTATTTATGATTCAGGATTGTTGTAGTTCAGTAGACAATGTGGCTATTTTTTGTTGTTGGTTTTGTAAAATACATCCATTGTATATTTTTTGAACAAAATGGATTGTTTTGTGATGATTTTTGTGTACATGTGTGCCGTAGATTGACCCGGTTTAATTTCAACGAATTATGAAAGATAGATTGTCGGTTTCTTCAATAGAACATAGTGATCATAAATTAAAAATCCTTGATATGTCAGAGGCTAGGTTGAATTCGTTAAGACATCGAAGTAGTATAAGTCGAATTCATGAAATGTATACCTCAATTTCTAAGTTTCCAACTGCTAAACAGATTGTAGACAACTGTGGGTTCGGTTTACTTTTCAAAGTACATTATCCAAAACTACAAGACAACTGCCTTACTACCGGTATATTTGAAAGGTGATGGCAAACCACCAATACATTTCACTTCCCTAGTTTTGAAATAGGGTTTACCCCATTAGACTTCACTCAAATTACCGGAATTTAAGTGATGGGGTAAACCTAATTTCAAAACTAGGGAAGTGAAATGTATTGGTGGTATGCCACCACCTTTCAAATATACCGGTAGTAAGGCAGTTGTCTTGTAGTTTTGGATAATGTACTTTGAAAAGTAAACCGAACCCACAGCTTGTCTCACATCTGTTTAGCAGTTGGAAACTTAGAAATTGAGGTATACATTTCATGAATTTGACTTATACTACTTCGATGTCTTAACAAATTCAGCCTAGCCTCTGACGTATCAAGGATTTTCAATTTATGATCACTATGTTCTATTGAATAAACCGGCAATCTATCTTCCATAATTCGTTAAATTCAACCGGGTTCATCTACGACACACATGTATACAAAAATCATCACAAAACAATCCATTTTATTCAAAAAATCTACAATGGATGTATTTTACAAAACCAACAACAAAAAATAGCCACATTGTCTACTAAACTATAACAATCCTGAATCATCAATAACAATACCATATCCATATTCATTTAATCATTCATCAATCCTAAATCATTCTCTCTGCCAACAACCTGTCCTATTCATAATACATATTCATTTAATCATTCATCAATAATAATACCATATCCATATCAAAAATCATTCATACACAACACCCCATTTGATTCAATCCACATAATATCATAAAATCAATCAACAATGTCCCAAACTATCAAACAACATTCAATGACGCATTGTAATCAACCTAACATTTCAAATTTGATCATAATCAAACTCAAATTAATTTAAAAACCCTAACATTAGAATCACTCACCTTAGATGATTTTTTGGATGAAATTCGAAATTGAAGAAGGGATTTGTTTTCACCTTGTAGTAACCATCAAACCCTTTTAATCTAAGCTGACAAATCAAAATGAATCAACATGAAAATCGAAAGGGGGTAAGAGGGGTTTTGACAGGATGAAAGTTAGAGAAGAAGAAGAAATGGTCGACTAAACTGAGTTCTGTGTCTTAAAACCTATGAAACGCGTACTGAGTACCCGTTTTCGGTCAAATCAACGAGTTGACTAATACGGATATTCAATATCCGTTTGGCACTATTCATACGCGTACTGAGTAACCATTTCGTATAGGGAAGGGATGGGAAGGCACCATAAGAAGCTTGCCTTCCATGTGCCAATGCTATCTCTAATTTGAACAAAATTAATACTACTGAAATAAAAAAAATAATTGAAATAAAAAAATTGGGCCACAAATTAGAAAATCCTCGATTTGATCATTAAAATCCATTCGAAAGATTCCTCCTCCCTAAGATTTTTCGTGTCGTAAATGCAATAAACAAGAAGTTTCAAGGGTACTTACAGGAATCCCAGATGAACCTCGTATCCTTTCATCTTCCTCCTCCATTGAATTCATCATCGTCATCCTCATCCCAGAACTCTGCTAACATACGCTACCATCATGCCAGGAGGTGAACTTCTTTATCCTTCACCGCAACATCAACCTGCAACACCACCGCAGCAACCACATCCTACAATAATCACAACAGCAACATCAGAATTACTTGAAGATGAAACATGGGTTTGGTCTCAAATCAAAGCAGAAGCACGTCGTGATGCAGAATCAGAACCTGCTTTAGCATCATACTTGTACTCAACCATCCTCTCACACTCTTCTCTTGAAAGATCATTGTCGTTTCATCTAGGTAATAAACTCTGTTCTTCAACCTTGTTATCAACGCTTCTGTATGATTTGTTCTTGAACTCGTTCTCGACCGACTCCGATTTACGTTCTGCCACTGTGGCCGATCTAAGAGCAGTCCGAGCTCGTGACCCAGCTTGTGTGTCATACTCACATTGTTTATTGAATTACAAAGGGTTTTTAGCATGCCAAGCACATAGAATTGCACACAAATTATGGATTGAATCTCGTCGGCCTTTAGCCTTAGCATTACACTCTAGGATTGCAGATGTTTTCGCCGTGGATATACACCCTGCGGCGAAGATTGGGAAAGGGATATTGTTTGATCATGCTACTGGGGTTGTGGTAGGAGAAACTGCAGTGATTGGCAACAATGTGTCGATTTTGCATCATGTAACGTTAGGTGGGACGGGGAAATCAGGCGGAGATAGGCACCCGAAGATTAGTGATGGTGTGTTGATTGGTGCTGGAGCGACTATACTAGGGAATATTAAGATTGGTGAAGGAGCTAAAATTGGTGCTGGGTCTGTTGTGCTAATTGATGTGCCTGCAAGAACTACTGCTGTGGGTAATCCTGCTAGATTAGTTGGTGGGAAAGAAAAACCTTCTATGCATGAAGATGTACCTGGGGAGTCTATGGATCATACTTCTTTTATATCTGAATGGTCTGATTATATCATATAAACAACGTCTAAAACATACAAGAAACTTGTTTTTTCAATAAAGTTTGAAGTATTTGATAGAGTTTTTTTGTTATGAATGGGAACTTGTCTTTTTTTTGGAAATTAGCTTTGTCAGATATTGCAAATTATCGTTTATTTTAGATTAAAGCTTCTGTATTAGAGGGTTTTTAGTGCATGTTTGTACGGAAATCTGGGAAGTTTTGGGTTCGGAACTTGGAATGGGATGTGGGGGGATTGACTGGTACAATGGATTTTAGTAGTACAGTGTTAACATATGAGCATCTTTGTGACAGAGGAGATTAGTGTTCTGTTCTGGTTGCAAGGTCCTAATCCTATAGGCTATATAGCTGTAGAAATTTTTTATGAACATACTGTAATAATTTACAAGTTGTAGAGGCTGGTCATTTATTCAACTCAACACTGTGCTGGTGTGAGGTAAAATGAGTTTCTTTAGGAAGTGAAGATTGAGATTAAGGCCCTAGTTCCGGTGAAAATTTATTGAATATAGCTTGTCAGTTTCTTATTGGAAGGGGTGAATACCGTGAATTCTTTTTTCTGAATTTGACTACTACTTTGATTTAAGTGCTTCACTGCTTGTTGTTGGTGTTAGTTGATATGGGTAACTGGGATTATTATTATTTTTTATTTTTTTTATTCCTTTTGAAAGGTAACTGGGATTTGTTGACTGAATGGCTAGTTGAACTTCTTAATTGGGATTCAGGGTTTTTGCAGTAGTTTGTTGAGTGGATGAGTAAGGTTTGTTGACATGAAAAAAATTGAGCAGGAATATATGGTTGAGATGCAGATGTAGTGAGTTAATTGAGGTTGTGCAGGTTGTACTTTGTAAGCATGAAGGCATTTGGTTCCAAGTGATATTCAAATTGATAGGATGTAAACACAGGACGTTGGACCAAATGACAAAAAATTATAAACATATGTGTTTAGGAACACAAGCTGTACTTTCCTTTTCCTTGTGTAAAAGGATGGTTTTACCAGAAGCAAAAATGTAAGAAAAGAAAGAGGTATATGATTATTCTGTTTTCTCCACGCCAAAACTTATGTGAATTTTGTCTCCCGGATTTTTTTGGTGTGGTCCTGGTGGGTCTTATAGAGGACAACAGGGTCTCATTTTATGGATTTTGTTGTGTCTTGGTAGCTTTGGTGTGGTTCAATCACACGGTTCACCGAGAATTTTTGTTAATAGTTTAACATACTAAAAGGGTTATATCCGTTGATAAGTTGTGAAGAGACCATAGGTAATCTCTTAACCACCACATCAAATAAGCGGGGGATTCATTAAACTGCGAAACGTTACCCTGCCATAATGTGATGTGCTTCCAATGCCAAAAGTCCAATGCTATTTAACATCCAAAAAACCGCCAAATAAAATGAGATCAATGTATGTAAACCTAGAGCAATTGTATGATGAACCAAGAAGTCGCCAGGTATCTATTTGCACTGTGAAAGGTTAAAGGGAATATTGGGGATATGCCCCAAAATCGACTGTCATCTTGGGGATATGCCCCAGGATTCCAATTTTTGTGAATATGCCCCAGCCGTCCAAAATTCCATCCAAAACCGTTAAGTAGTCAATATGCGCACACACTTGGGATCACATATGCGAATTAAAAGACAGATATACGATATATTAACACCTTGACAAGGTTCAGGAACATATTCAGACGAAAAAATCTCTAAAAAAATTAGAGAGAAAGTTGAAACACATTTACGATAAATAGTCTATTTAACGGTTCCTTGACGGAAACCGTTACTTTGGGGCATATTCCCAAAAACTGGAATCCTGGGGCATATCCCCAAGATGACAGTCGATTTTGGGGCATATTCCCCATTTTCCCAAGGTTAAACCCAGTGCCATTGTTCTCTTTTTGTTCTTTGTTCCTTCAGTTCGTTATCACTCATACCTAGCTTTCTTTCTTCTACTCTAAGCCACAAAGTGTCCTCTATTTGCACTGTGAAAGGATCATTCCACTAATTTACTCCACTCTAGCTGACTCAGAAAGAATATCAACAACTTTATTTTTCTTCTGAAACACATAATAACATAGCAAGGAGTTGAATTCTCAAAACACTAGTCTAATGTTGATAAAGTTATGTAGCCTCCAATATTTATAAGGTCATTTTATTTATTAACTGCATCTACCACCAGCATGGAATCAAGCTCATAATGCACTCTCTCCAGATGTAGTTTGTTTGCCCATGTCATAGTTTCACATAACCCCATTCACCCTGCTTGCTCTTTTTTCTGACAACTAGTTGGTTGCATTTTACTACATATTATGCACCTGCAAAATTACGAGTTATTAGGCCAATGCCACCAGGTAGAATCACGATGAGAACCATCAAAGTTTATAGTTAGAATAATCATAGGAGGAGGAAACCAGTGTATTTTGCTACGATTATGTCTCATAACATTGTTTTAGATTTGTTGGAGCTGATGAGAGAAGAAAGGAAATGCCGGAATTGATTCTTGCTACTGTGATTCTTGCTACTGTTATTCTTACCTTTTGATTCCTCCTACTGTGATTCCTCCTACTGTGGTTCCTATTTCCGTGATTCGTTTGTCGTGGTTTTGTTACCTGGATTATGTTTTCTCCGATTGGGTATAATGAGTGGAATTTTAAACAATTTACAAATTGTCTTTCATATCTGATTTTCTTTCAATCAGTTGTAGTGGTTTATTTCAAGATTGATCCAGTAAGGCGTGTGAGAGAAGGACCCTCACCAAGGAAGAAGCGGAGTTCCATTTGAGTTTTGTTGTTGTCCTCACCGGTGCGCAAAATATATAAACTCTTCGACGAATTGTCTGAACTACTAGCCTTTCGTATTTTGGTGTCAGTCACTATCAGTTACCTATCTAGGTTTTGGAAACATGCCTAGACCCCGTTCTTCATCATTCCCGGCTACTCGGATTCACGCAGCAGCAGATGATGATGTAAACATACGACACACCACCACCAGATCCTCTCCATCATCGCATAACTCATCTTCACCAGCATCCCAAGGAATTTTTTTCCATTGCCCTTTCAAGAACTTTGATGAGTGTAATGATAATGGGAATGGGAGAGGTTTTGCAAAGAGCTCTCTATGCAAACATTTGCATGACAAACAATGTGCTATAGAAGAATTTAAGGTAATTTGTAGAGAAAGATTACAATGTATGGCTGATGTTTTTGGTACTTGGGAGAGAGTTAAATCATATGCAAATGTGGATTTGCACTCAATGTATGCACCTTCATGCTTAAAGCAGAGTTTGCCGCTCCACCCAGGTGATATTACAGCAGGCCCATCCAACGGAAGATGTGCTGATTTTCTCATTCACGGCATTGAGAAACCACAACTGTGTACCCCTGTATCTGAATCTACAGAAGTTGTCAATGATATATTTACTTGCCTCTCATTGGATCTAGTCAACCAGATTTTTCTTAAACAAATCTCTACAGTTTCTTGCATTCCTCCAAACTACGGACTGAAATTTTCTCGCACTCTGAAGGCAGCAATTGATAAGGTAATACAAAATCCTAGGGATCTATCTGCTTGGATACACTTATCATATTGCCTACTTGCACCCTCAATCTATATATCCCTAAATGTACCTTGGAAGAAAGATCCGGCACTAGGAAGAGGTTGCAAATTTCTTCCATCAACCAGGCTCTTTTAACGTGGCGTGAACCTAATGGTTGTCTACTTTTGGCTGAAAAACTGTTGGGGTTCCCCAAGTCAAAACCTGCAGGCAAACAACGCAAGAAAAATACACAAGATGTTGTTAACCTTCAAGCTTGCATAAAAAAGTTGAATCATGGGCACTATACTGCTGCAATTAGGGTCATTTCTTCTGATGGCTTGGCCCCTATGAATGTTGATACTTTATTGGACCTTGAGAAGAAGCACCCATATGCAGCTCCTCCCATCATACCACCAGAACCTATTCAAGTTGTTGCAGCGTCTGTGAGTACCAGCGCAGTTTTAAATGCCTTGAAGAGCTTTCCTAGGGGAACATCTTGTGGAAAAGATGGGTTGCGCGCACAACATCTTTTGGATGCCATGAGTGGTCCTGTAGCTGCAGTCGCAGAAGATCTTTTACATTCAATCAATGCAATTGTCAATTTGTGTCTTCTTGGTCATTTCCCGACAACTTTGGGTGAATTTATAGCTAGCGCACCTCTTACCCCATTGTTAAAACCGGGTGGAGGCATTCGCCCAATTGCAGTGGGTACTATTTGGAGGAGATTAGTGTCAAAACTGTCTGCATCTTCAGTGATTAAAGACATGACAGGATTTTTGGGAGACTATCAATTTGGCGTAGGTATGGTTTGTGGTGGAGAAGGAATTTTACACTCCGTTAACAGATTATTGGAGACTAAAAGAGATCTACAAGGTAATTCGATGTTGTTGATTGATTTTTCCAATGCCTTTAATTTAGTTGATAGGACAACCATCATTAGAGAGGTGAGGAACCAGTGTCCTGCTATCTCTAAGTGGGCGTAGTTTTGCTACGCCTCACTTGCACGATTGTACTATAACAACACCATTCTATCTTCGACTCAGGGTGTTCAATAGGGAGACCCCCTCGGACCATTGCTTTTTTCTTTGGCATTGCATATATTAGTTAAGAAAATAGCCACTCAGTGCACGTTGGATCTTCACGCGTGGTATTTAGATGACGACACTATTATTGGAGACACATTGGAAGTATCCAAAGCTATACACATTATACAAAGTGATGGTAAAACTAGAGGGCTACACGTCAATGTCAGCAAAAATGAGCTCTTTTGGCCTACCCAATATCCCCAAAGTTTTGCTGATGGCATTTTTCCCAGCAGCATTAGTAGACCTTCACTTGGTGTCAAACTCCTAGGGGGGCTTGTAAGCTTGGACATGCAATTCTGCAATGACATGATAATGTCTAGGGTGAAGAAAACCATCGACCTGATGACGTCCATTAAGAAGCTAAAGGATCCTCAAATTGAACTACTACTATTGCGCAACTGTACAGCGGTATCCAGGTTATACTTTACAATTATATTACTGATCCAGTAGCTCTACAACAAGCTAAAACTCACTTTTACGTTCATCTCCTACAATACTTGAGACAACTCATCACAGCTGATGGTGTCGGGTTCGGTCTTCTGCAACAGCGTATTGCAACATTGCCGATTAAGTGTGGTGGTCTAGGCATCTATACAATGACTGATACCATCCAGTACTGCTACTTATCATCGCAAATTCAAACACGCCGGTTGCAATGTACTATTCTTCACAACTCAAATGTCCCAGAGTCAAGCTTCATCTCTCAACATGCCTTGCACGATTACTTACAGGTACGTGGCTTATCTCCTTCAATCTACAACATCAATGACACTGCCCCCAATCCCATGCATACCTTGGCAGTACCCTACTTTGATGTCGTAATGAAGGAGATGTCGGATAAATTTCAGATGACTGATAGAGACTCAGTTTTGTGGCAATGTAACAAATCCAAACATGCACAAGAATACTTGATGGCTATCCCCATTAATGGGCTCAACCAGTCCGTCGGGCCAAGATAGTTTGCTTCAATATTGTGCTAAAGATTAGGTAGACCACTCTTTGATGAAGATAGTACTTGTCTTAGTTGCTGCAAAAGGATGGATACTTTTGGTGATCACGCGCTGCACTGTACCAAAGACGTTGGAATCAAATTTCGGCATGATTTAGTTCGAGATGTGCATGCGGATATATGTTTTAAATCTGGAGTTTCTACCCGGAAAGAAGCTGCATTGGGATTTTTATCAGATAACGACAAAGATCTAAGACCAGCACACATTCTTGTGCACAACTGGGAGAACGGTCAAGATGTGTGTTATGATGTGACGGGTGTCTCACCTTTCACTGGTGGTGGGGTTCGTACTTTTATACCTGGTCAAGCCATCTCCAATGCGGTTATCCGCAGGAAGTACTTAAACAAGTGTTTGGCTCATGGTTTCGGTTTTTGTACTTTTGCTTTCACTACCTTAATCGAATTGAACGATGATGATGTAGTCCTTTTAAAGAGGCTTAAAAATTATTTGTCAAGCCATACCATGAATGGTAAAGTGGATAGTTTTCTTTGAATGATGATGATGTAGTCCTTTTACTGAGGTTTAAAAATTATTTGTCAAGCCATACCATGAATGGTAAAGTGGGTAGTTTTCTTTTTCACATGATAGGTATTGCTATTTAGAAGGGAGTCGGACCAGTTTCTGGTAAGCTTCTCTTTTGATAATATCTATAGATCACAGCATGCTACTTCCTACATCTCAGAATATTTTATCAGGGGATGAGTGTTATTCTCAAAAACTTTATCACATTTCTCTGACCCGAAGTACCAGGCAGCCCAGGCAATACCGCTGAACCAAACAACTCTAGATAAATCAAAAATTATAATGATATGAGCTGGATTTTCGGGGTATTGATCACAGAAGGGGAAAGAAACAACCAAATAATGAACAACTTCAATAAGGTTATCCTTTGTTGAGAGAATGTACGATATGCACTTCCATAGAAATTATCATATTCTTGGTAATAATAGGAAGCTTCCATATGAATTTGAAGATCTTTTGCATTCAGGTACATCTTCTGCTGTGTATAACTTCAGTACCTTACACAAAATTGTGTTTCTCCATACTATTCATTTCCTTGTATTAAAATTCATATAAAAGAGACTGCATGCTATTGAATACTCAGCAAAAGATAAAGAAGTTTTCTATAAACCACAAGTATTAGGTGTATGCCAAAACTTGAAAACTGGAAAGAACCAACCATCACTGATTTCATGTCTTTAGCTACAAAAATAAAGTTCAAGGCAAGGAACTAACATTACTCTAATTTAGTACCACAAGGATGACGAAAAAGAACCTCAAGATCTTCAGAAAAAAAGCAACTTAGGCAGTGTCTCTAGTTCATCCTCCTGATAAGTTTGTTAATGTAATCTTCCCGATTTCCTGCATCACCTCCTTCAACATAATGGTTTCTCTTCTTCTTGAGCCCACCCAAAGGTGCACTGAGCTTAAATGGCCATAGGAAGTTGTTTGCTTGCTTGAAGTGGGGACCAACTGTCATGATCTCATGAACAAGATCTTCAATGCAAATGATTCCGTACTTCCCCAAACCCTGCGATAAATTGACAACATTTTAAAATCATCAATGCACATTTCCGGAACTGTAAAACTTGATCTCAATTATGTGAATCGTTTCAAACCTGTTCGATAATGGAATTGTCGGTCAAAGCGGTTCTTCGCTTGTTAAGCTTTCCATAACCCCTTTTGTAGATCAATTCCTTGACAGTCTTAAGATTGGGATATCTAAAACATTAAACCGAAAAGTTCAAATTAGTACCACCACAAAAACTGAACATACATAGCCACACCACAACCAAAAAATAAACAAATTGGAAGATACACACCCATAGGTAACATAAGGCCCAACTCTTTGCAACATCTGTAATGTGGCTTTGTTCACCTTAAGAAATACTCCATTAAAGATCTGCATTAAAATGAAATGCATATACATTAAGGCCGACTATTTTCTCTGCAGAACTTGTCAACATAAAATGACATTTACAAAATAAGACTAATACATAATTCTCACAGCTTTCTACTAGATCTTACAACACCCAGGTCCATTTGGTCCCATTTGACAAGACACCACACATCTGTTGGTTGGTGTTGTAATTCATATACTAGTTTTTGTAGGTATAATAATTTAAGTTATCAAAATACCCATGACATGAGGATATAGTTAACCACATATACCACCAGAGAAGTTTTCACAATAAAATGAACCTTCAACTGGTGGTTAGGGAATTTATAAACCATCTTAGTCGGCCTGATGGCATGAGGAAATTGATAAATGACTTCTTATGGAGGAGAACGTGGGTAGAAACAAAGCATAATCTTAAAATAAATATGACCCTATCTGTATGCTGATAAGCAGGAATCAATCACCTGTCTTAGACGCAAAAGCTGCAAAATCTTTTTTGATTTTGGGTCCATAGCATTGATACTGCAAAACAACAACCAGTACAAGAATTAAACACCAAGTGAACGTCAAAAAATTAAATGTGTTTAACAAATAACAAAATATACATACCCCCTGATTCGAACGATGAAGAGCAGCTTAGCTTCTGGGTTAACGTAAAATCCTCCTTTCAATTTTGCCTCACGCTTCAAATTGATTAATTCCCTCTCCTACACAATCAAAAATATTTCATCATTTAGGTGAAAATGCATATTGGAGATGATTCACATGAATTGAAAAAAAAAAGCCTGAACTATTAACCTTTTCGTAGTATTCCTGTGCATACTGCTTAGCTCTGTTGAAAATAAGTTTTCTGTTCTCAGTGCTCTTCTTCTTGGCAGCTTCGAGTTCTTGCTTCTTTGCTAGTTCCCATTCCCCACTCCTCTTCTGCTTCTTCAAAAAGGACTCTGGAACAATGGGCCCTGCTTTGACTTCTGTGGCCATCTCTTCTCTGTAGATCATCCATCCGAACAATAAGTATAATAAACAACAATTAAGAAATCTAGCAACTGTCAAACTGACTCCATCTTAACTACATTAGATGCTCATGAAACACACAAACTATTAGAATAGACGTGGCAAAAAAAAAAAATTTATGGTATACCTTATCATGTGGTAAAACAGTAAGCAAAAAGATCCCAAAAACAGAAGTGATATCTCAACCACCATTTGACACACATGCAATGCTCTTCAAGTTGATTTTAAAATTTTAAGAAACTAGAAAATATAACATCCAACAATATCCTGCTTCAAGTTCTAGCTATTTCACATCAATTAAGTTACCTACATTACTTCATGGTAAACAAACATATAAGGGTAAACCTAAGTAAAAAGGGGAAAACCCTTTCATATGGCAAGTTTATCATATAATCACAATCCAATAGTCTAATCACCATCTAATAAACATCCGTAAATTCAATTTTGCACACATCACTTCAGACAGAAAGCTAACGAATCTCTACTCATTTCAAGATAAACCCTAGATTCTTCCAAACCCTAAAACCTCATAATCAATACGAAAAAAACTCTAACTTCTCAAACCATTTCATTCCCATTAAGATCATTTGACTAGTGTTTCCTACCCAAATCAATCGAAAACACAACAAGTAAAAAAGAACATACATCGAAAATATGCTTACAAGATAAAGATCTAGGATACCAGATCGAGATACAGAATGTTTGATGAGTAGATTAAGGTTTTTCTCTGTTAATTACTTACCACCTTTCAGCGACCTGGTTTAGGGTTTCTGGAGTCGGCTTTTCCTCTCTATCCCTCTTTGGCTCGATATAATGAGAAAAAACAGAGAATATAAGGGTTTTGTAGGGTTTGTGAAGATGACCTAAATTCATCTAACGGTTGTTACTGAATAGAGAGAATCGGACCGTTCATTTACGGACTCACCTAATGGTACCCACAAAATTCATTTCACGGGGAACCACCTTGCAAAGCAGACATGTACATTATTTTGTTAACCGCCGTTTATGGCACCTGAAATTCATTTCCTAGGGATTGACACCATCTATATATACCCTAATTTCAGGAACGGTGACTGTTGTGGGCTCTACATTGTATGCCATGAACCACAAATACATTTGGGATGGATTTAATCGTGGATTTACCAATTCAGCTCTCACTTTTTTCATAAAAGAATATTTCATTTGTTTTGGAGCATATTGGAGGAAGATAAATTTGCAAATGTCTCTGTAGCGAAACTTAGAAAATTATGCTCAGTTTCAATTAGCATGTTGTCGGATATAATGTAGACATCGGTTTGGTGGGAGGCGAAAAATATAACTCCGTTAATTTCTAGTGATTGATTTTCAAAATAGTATGTGATGGTGCATATGCGTAATTCAGATTTCGAAATACAATTTTTGGAAATAGGTTTCGAACTCATCATGTTTTGGGTTTTATAAAAAAAAATTAGTGGAAAAATTGTCACATAGGGTATGAATAAATATATCAATGATCCTTCCCTATTAAAGCCGGCATTTAAAACTAACCTAAGGAAATTCCATTCATATGTTTCGCCTGCTAGTACGGTGGTAATATTCACTTACTTTCGTCCATAGTGCAGGCGATAGGGGTGAGCATGGGACGGTTTGGCCGTCACCTCATCCGTATCCAATTCTTTCAAATCTGATGTCCGCATTTATCATTCAATGGATACACAGACGGACGGGTTGGATCCACATAATCCAATGAATTTGTTTTAGTTAACACCTTAAGAATTCATGAACTATCCGTATATTTTATAAAAAAATATATAAATGTCTTAATCTAACGGGTCGGGATGTCCAACGGATTTTCAATGTTGCATCCGTATCCAATCTGTAATCCGTTATTTTCAAATATCGTCTGCATCCAACCCATTAGCGAACGTTCCAGTATTCATCAGAAATCATACGGTTGATTCGAATCAAATCCGCGGGTTGTGGGTCAAATGCTGAGGTTATACTTTGTTGAGGTTATACTTTGTTGTTGAAGATGGCGCTTGAATTGTCAGTGAGTCGGTCTAGCTAATTGGATGAGACTTCATTTTGAAGATGACACATGAATCAAACAATGAGGTTGGTCCAGCTAGTTGGGTCTGCTCATGAAAGTTAGACTTAGCAATGCAGTAAAAAGAAAGAAAAAATAAAATAAAATACTTATTATTATGGTTTTATGTGTGAGATTTATATATTCATCTTTGACATGTAATAAAACTAAGTTTTTTTTGCTTGAAAATAGGAATATATTAACGGCATAATCCGCTAATATGCAAATTCAGTCTCATTTAAGTCAAGCTCGTGCTGAGGTGCTCGTCCGATGACTAAATCTTTGGATTAGTATCAACTGTATCTGAAACGGAGTTTGTATTACATAAGTTACATATATCATAAGCTTTGACAGTGTCAAAATCTATTGAAGGAATTACAAACATAGGTGCCTGATCATTCCAAGAAACTATAGTAGCAGAATTTCTTACCTTCTTTGCTAGTAAGTCTTCCACCTTGTTTTCCTTTCTATCAACGTGTTGGAAATCCAGAAAAGAAACTAGTTATGTTGCTAGATTTTTCACTTCTTCTAATGCGGCTATGCACTGCCATTGGATAGATGATTCGTTGCCTTGTAGATATTGAATAGTATCCTTATTGTCTCATTCAATTACCAGATTTTGTATATTGTTTGTGTTGGCCCATTTCATTGCATGTAGCAAAGCTACAGCTTCTGCTTCTTCGGCTAAGGATGTCCTGAAACTTCTCATTTATGCTGCTTTGAAAGCACTTATCCAATTGCGAAGAATCATTCCAAAACCAACATCAGTAATTGAAGATAACCAAGAGGCATCACAGTTCAGTTTATATGTGTTTATAACTGGGAAACTCCGGTGAGGATTGGGTTTTATAGTGTTGCAATTAGTTTCATTCATTCTGTTCAGATTCCATGGATACCAGTAAGTGTAATGTATTGAGATATCTAATGTTATAACTGTTCGCGGGTTCTAGATTTGTTTTCAAATATTCTAAGACACATTTCCTTTCAAAAAACCAACACTTGGTAGATGCTAGTGCAATAGAAATGGAATATAGTTTTCCTGATGTCCATTCATTATATTTATCTAAGATGAAAAAATTACCATAGGTTGAGTTATAAAGTACTCCCTGTGAGGCCATTGGAGGTAAGTTCCATACAGATTTTGCATAATCACATTAAAAAAAACAAGTGGTGAGTAAATTCCACAGCAACTTGGCAGAACACACATTTATTGTCCTCTTCTATAACTGATCCCAACTTTTGTCTTGTTGGTAATGCATCTTGCTGACATTTCCAGATAAACAATTTTATTCTATGGGAAGTATCCACACTACATAAACCTTTCCAAAAATGTTTAGTTTTGTCAGTGAGTAGACTAGATGGATTTAAAAGCTTTGCACATAGAGATTTTACAAAGAATTCTCCATTTATAGTCAGAGTCCATCTTAGTCTGTCTTTTTTCAGCTTCCCATCCCTTGTTTGTATACTCTAATATTCATAATTTCCTGTACTACAGAGTTGTCAAACATGGATTGTAACAATTGTAAGTTCCACTTTTCAGTGTCAGAGTTGATTAACTATGACACAAGTGTTATTATGGTTATGTTTCTTCTTGGAGCAAATTTTTCCAAAATTGCTTCCCTGGTTGGTAGCCATTTATCTTCCCAGATGTTTATGGAATCCCTACTACCAACTTCCCAAATATTATATTTTTTAATATGTTCAATACCTTGCAGGATACATTTCCAAATCCAATAAGCTTTTGATTTCTTCTTAGAGTGCATAGCTCCAGTTTTCTTAAAGTATTTTCTTTTTAAGATTTGTGCCCACAGGTCATATGGGCTACTAACTAGCCTCCAAGCTATTGTGTTTATCATAGCTTGGTTCACCTTGATTGCTTCTTTAAAACCTAACTCTCATTGTTCAATTGGTCGACATAAATAGTCGAAAGATTTTATGTAAATTTCTTTAGAGTTTGTGTGCTTTCCCCACCAAAAGTCTTTCTGTATATCATTTATTCTTTTAGTAATTTTCTTAGGAAGGACAAAACATCCCATGCTAAAAATTGGCATGCTTGATAAAACAAATATAATTAACATTATTTTACTTGGTTGAGATAAGATCTTTCCTAACCATATTTTTATCTTTTGTTTCATTTTTTCAATAATATCATCAAAAGCTTTTAGTTTAGACCTATTCATGAACAAAGATACCCCTAAGTGAGTATCTTTTATGTTGATCTTTTTAGTCTACATATTATTCCCTGATGTTTATTGTGTACCTTTTTACTGAAAAATAATCCAGATTTTATGAAGTTTATGACTTATCCTGATGATTTACTAAACATTTGAATTGCCTCTAGTAAGTTTTTACAACTTCCTAAATCTATTTTGGTAAATAACAGTAAATCATCAGCAAAAAAGATATGAGGAATAGGAGTTGATTTTGAAGTTAATATAATCCCCTGAATTTTTTTCTAGATTCTAAAAAACCTAACAAACACGAAAAGACTTTCATACATAGGATAAAAAGGTAAGGGGATAAGGGATCCCCTTGTCTAATACCCTTAAATGGTTTAAAATCTTTACAAGGGTTTCCATTAAGCAGAACCATAATAGATGAGGTGGAGATGCATTGAAATACTAGTGCACACCATTCCTCTGAGAATCCAAAGGCTTTTAAAGTTTGGATTAGGAATTTTCAATTAACCTTGTCGAAAGCCTTCGACATGTCAATCTTTAGACCTATATTTCCAGTTTTATTTCTCTTTTCTTCATGGAATGCACAATTTCATGAGCAACAATTATGTTGTCAGAGATTTGCCTGGAAGATAGAAAAGCTGACTGAAGGGGTAATATGATTTTTTCAAGATATTTTTTGAACCTATTAGCCATGAGTTTGGCTATTACTTTATAAAGTGTATTGCATAGGCCAATTGACCTGTAATCAGGTGGATATTTAGGATTTTTAATCTTTGGAATTAGAAATAAAAAGGTTTTTGTTCAGCTCACTTTGGAGTTGTTTGTTTTTTATAAAAAAATCTTGTATTATAGCCACTAATTGAGTACCTACTATCTCCCAATTATGTTTAAAGAAACTAACTGAGAAACCATCTGGTCCGGAGCCTTATTTGGTTTAAGGTTTTTTACAACCTCCCAGATTTCTTCAGGTGAAGGTATTTCAGTTAATCCAATGTTGTCTATTAGTGAGATGCAAGGATGTATATGAGAGAAGATTTCTTCATTAGAATTAGAAGAGCCTTCGGTAAACAAGTCAAAAAAATATGAAGTCAATATTTCCTTTATTTCTATTATAGTTGAAACTACCTTATCATTTTTATCATGTATGCAATCTATGTTTCTTCTTTTCCTTCTTTTTAAGGTTGTAACATGAAAGAATGTTGTGTTTCTTTCCCCTGGAGCTATAGTGTTGTTTCTGGACTCTTGTTTTTACAATTTCTTCTTGAGAATCATACAGGACTTCCAATTCTAAGAGATTCTTGTTTATTATATTTGTGTTTATAACATTTGTAGGTTTGGTTGTTAAGTTTTATATATATTTTAAAAGAATTTTAATTTTTTATTTGGTTTTCCGAACACATCTCTTTTTCAGTTACTAAGATTATCACCAAATATTGAGATATTCTCTAGAAGATCCAAGATTGGACTATCTGTGTTTATGTTCCAAGACTTTAATTTAACAACCTCAATGCAAGTGGATTCCTTAAGCAAAGTATCGTAAAACTTGAAAGTAGGTGTTAGATGTCTATGTAAATAATTTAAAGAAAGATAGATTGGCCCATGATCAGATCCAATTGCCACAAAATTTTCAAGAGATGCTTCCTGGAATTCTGAATTCCATTCATCATTTGCTAAGGCTTTGTCAAGCCTTTGTTTAATATTAGCTATCCCTTCTCTCTTATTGCTCCAATTACAGATGTTACCTTTAAATCCTAGGTCTTTTAAACATGTTCTTTGAATTAAGTTCATTACTGGCTCAATTTTTTTTTCTATCAAAAGGAATACCTCCTTCCTTTTCATCATTGTTGAAAATTATGTTTTAAGTCACCTATTTACTAACCAAGGCATCGAGTTTAAGTTAACATTTTGTGCTATATTTTCTATATATCCCATTATTTCTAGTTCATGTTCTTGTTTTGGTGAGCCATAGAAACAAGTAGTAACCATTCCTTTGAAAGGAAGTTATTTTTGACAATAATGTTAATCATATTCAGGTTCCATTGAACCACTTCAAAATGAAAACAATCCACTCAAGCAATTGCTAGACCCCCAGCTATGCTAGCCGGGGTCTACAATGTGGGTGTTTGGAAAGTAGTTAAGAATTTTCCTCATTAAGCTCCTTTGAGATTTAGTTTCAGAAAGAATTTTTCTCATTGAGTCTAATAAAACTAAGCTTGACTTACATTTTTTTTGCATATTTTCCTCGAACCATGATGGATGCTTGGTAATATGTCAATATTGCACTGTCAAGAAAAAAATAGAACATTCATCTCGTTTTTTTTAGACCTGGCTAGTTTAGGGGTTATAGGTTTTATTTGAGGCTTATTATTTTCCTCCCCAGCCTGGGAAGGGGATGTGGGAGGTCTAAAGAGTGCTAAAATACCAAATTACCATTTACACCAAGTCACTAACCTTAATAATTCTAATTATCTAAAACAAATACAAAACTTATCAAAGCCTTTTTTTTTCATGATTATCAAAAACTAAAACCTAATCACAAACAATAATTCAATTCTCCATTTTTTTTGGGTTTTTTAAACAATATATTGGCGATCAAAAATTTGAGTGATTGAGTTAAATCCTTTGAATCCGTTCCAATGGTTCCATAGAGATTCATCAATGATTTAACTATGAATCTTTGAAATTCACCAGTGTGGTTGATTCTAGTATGCTCGTAGAAAATTTCCTTCTGCACCATCTAGCTTTCGGCCATTGTCTCCACTACATAGCCTATTAAGTTATTTTCTGTTTTGCGCTTCATGTCTTTGCCATTTGATATCCACTGTATTTTCAGCCTCTTCGGAGATTACTTATAAGGGAAAAAAAGGTATAAGAATGCAAGCGTAAAATGCAACAGCTGTATACGGAGTTTAGACGAGGTCTGGCTTCCAGTAACTTTCTTTTACCTGCACCAGCTGATAAAAACTTATATATTCTAAAAGGTATCCATATTATTTCCAAAGCACACAGGATGACAAGAAGCTGAACAAAGTAACGAAATAAAAGAGAGATTAATTTACGGTGTGCAACCATTGTTTAAGATTTCCAAGTGATATTGGCATTTATAAGCACTCTGACAAGAAAAAGACACCGGGAAGGTACCCTTGATGGACAGTTCCTTGGCTGCTGAATATTCGACACTTCTGGTCAGTTCCATACCCGGATTCACAAGGAGTTCAAGTCAGAAGAGGTAGAGATCATCCACCTCGAAGTATTGTAGGAAGATCCTCATTCTAGAATTGTGCGAGAGGGACCATCTACAAAGTTGGATTCTAGAAGTTTCGTTTGCCTCCATCACGGACATGTCCAAAGTGCCAAGCGTTGATTTTTTATCATGAACCGAAAGGATTTTGTTGTTCAGATGGAAAAGTTGTTTTACCATTTGTTGCACCACCGATTGAACTTTTGGAGCTGTATGATAATCAAACGGAAGTATGGGTACATTTTTGGAGCTACATACGATGCTACAATCAGTGTTTCTTATTAACATCAATTGGGGTGAATTATGACAGGGAATTAGCTGATAATAGAGAAGGCGTGTATACATTTCGTGTTCAAGGTGATATCTACCATAGAATAGGCAGTCTTCTACCTCCAGTGGTTGAAAATGAAACAAATCCTCCAATAACAGTTTGTCCCAGATATATACAGATGTATATTTATGATACAGATAACAAGATTAATTGGAGGATGGAAGAAGGTGGTAACGATCTAAACAGAGAGGTGATTGAGAAGTTGAGGATAATTCTGGATACACATAATAGGTTCGTGCATGTAATCAGGCCGCTTGCACAACGATAAGACATCCAAAGGTGCAGGCTGGTGATTAAAGAGCAACCTGCGACCGAGAAGCAGTGCACGCTTCTAACTGCTTCACAAGTCGCTGCAATTGTAATTGAAGGAGATGGGTCTAAAAAACCTGGAGAGCGAGACATTGTAGTCCGAACAACGGAAGGAAAGTTGTTATTTATCAATGAAACATCGTGTTGTTACGATCCTCTCCAATATCTGCTTTTTTGCCATATGGAAGTTATGGATGGGATCAGAATGTATATGGATAAAAATGACAGACAGTTTACATGCCTAGAGTACTACTCCTACATGCTCTAGGTATACATGATATGAATATTTAACAACTACGTTTTACAAAAATGAAATTACACATATTATGTTGACACAAATAATATAAATAATTTATATATTTGCAGCTACTATTATTTGACAGATTCGAAGTGATATTCGCTTCTTATTCGAGGTGGAAGACTACTACAACAATATGTTGTGGATAACTGGGTGAAGATTGATTCGTCTAGGCTTAGATGGTTATGGGATCATCAAGAGGAAATAAGAGATGAATTACATCAAGGTCTACAAGATGCACGAATGGCCGGCGAAACCAGTGCAAGTAAGTTAATAGATAATTAATTTCTTTTTTGGCCCATTGCCAATTAAGCCTAGCTACATTCATTTTGTTGATTATTAAGCCCAGTGAAGCGTTATAGGATAATGACAAACCGTTAAAAGGAAAGTACATTTTATAGGATAATGACAAATAGTTAAAAGGAAAGTACTTCCTTGAAATTTGAAATATTTTTTTTTTCTTCATGACAGAGAATCTTGGTCAAAGGAAAGTGCTTCCTTCCTCATACATGGGCAGCCCCCGTGACATGTACCAGCGGTATCAGGATGCAATGGCGTTGGTGCAAAAGTATGGGAAGCCCGATTTTTTCATTACAATGACTTGTAACCCACTTTGGGATGAAATCGTGTCCAACCTGGGGCCGGGTCAATGTGCAGCGGATAGACCTGATCTGACTACAAGGGTGTTCTACGCAAAGCTTGAAGAGCTAAAGGTAAATCTTTTTACCAAGTCAATATTTGGCAGAGTATCTTCCCATGTGCATGTTGTTGAGTTTCAAAAAAGAGGTCTGACTCATGTTCATATGTTAATTATTTTGAGTGATGAAGATAAACTACAAGGTCCCGATGATTATGATAAGATAGTGAGAGCAGAAATACCTAACCCTACGAAGAGCCAGAACTACACGAGTGTGTGAAAAAGTGTATGATTCATGGTTCATGTGGTAGTAAGTGCATGAGGGATGCTAAATGTAAGAGAAACTTTCCGAAAGAGTTTTCTAAGTGTACAGTGCAAGGAAAAGATGCGTACCATGTTTACAGGAGACGTAATGATGGACTACGCATACACAAGAGTGAGAGTTTTGAAGTAGATAATAGGATGGTTGTGCCTTATAACACTTGGCTATTACATAAGTATGATTGTCAATCAAATGCACTAACTTCTCCTCTGGGAATGAAGGTTCTCATAGAAAGCATATTCTCTACTTGAGCATGCGGGAAACTCGAATTATCATTATCATCTATAATCCGACCTTGGCGAATTCCTTTTTGCATCTTAGTTTCGAAGATATTACGACTTTGATCACCAGATGAGTTGAAGCATTTTAGCACCTTGAGATGTTTCATTTGAAGATTATAGAGTATGAGATATTCCCCATCAAACCAATACAACAACAGTTGATCGGGGAAACTTAATATATGTGTAGGTGGGTTAGTGATAGTAGTGTCAAAGTAACAGCAGAAGGGATACGGTAGTAACTCTGCCTCCTTGAGTTGAATATCGAAAGTCTCGCACTTGGTCCATACTTGCTTCACCTTGTCCTTCAATACATATGTATGAACCTTAAAACAACAACACAAACTATTCTGACCATTACAATGATGATGATCATGAAGACTTTTGAGTACCATAATCTTCTCAGAACGCGCAACACAAAGATGTCCATCATACTCTAGAATATGATGATCAACTACTAAGCATAGGTGCTCATTCATCGTCGTCAAAGTCGTCGAGGTTAGATTACATCCAGGTGGGAGTCGAACGAGCTGAATATTCTCGCTATGGATGTCAAATGAGAGCAAAATATCGATCTCATTATCATTATTATCAGCAGCAATACTAGCAGTTATCCTCCAAAAAAGGTCACCCCCACAAAGGGTGGATGATTTACGATTAGTTCTCGAAACTCTTATTTCCATTCGACAGGAAAGGGAGAAGAACCTGGTGGGGGTGATATTTGAGCAGTACTAATAACCATCTTCCTACATGAATCTCTTTCTCCCAATGTAACCACCGTGATAACAAACTCCTCTTCCTCCTTATTGGTTGTAGTATAAATAACGACAACCTTATACTGTTGCGATGATGTATTAAAACCAAAACCATGACACAATTATTTGCACGAACCTTGTCTTATGGTACTAGAAGGTGTTGCATAGGAGAAACTTATGGTGGGTTTGGTTGCAGAATTCACAATTTCCAGGAATTTGTAATCCCACGGGATTACAAATTCTGGGATTCATGTAAATCCCTCGTATTTTTGGTAACTCAGTTGAGATTCTTAGGATTCATAAAAATTTCTTGTGTTAAAGTCCATGTATTGTTTGGCATTGCCATAAGAAGCTTAAAATTGTATATATATGAGATTTGCACTAAGAAAAGTGGTCTACAAATCCCCTGATAAGTTTCCCAACAAATCTTAGGGGGGAGGGATCGGACTCCATATGGAGGATTTGCTGGAAAAGTTAATCCCATAGGAAACGTAATTCCAGGGATTTGGGAAACCAAATATAT
Organism: Papaver bracteatum; assembly: GCA_023529315.1. Taxonomy (NCBI): domain Eukaryota; kingdom Viridiplantae; phylum Streptophyta; class Magnoliopsida; order Ranunculales; family Papaveraceae; genus Papaver; species Papaver bracteatum. The sequence continues at coordinate 114,523 of JAJJWX010004422.1, read as the reverse complement.
CGAGGGAATCATAATTCCACCAAATCCCCTGGACCCATGAATCCCATCTTTAGAATTCTACATCCAAACCCACCATTAGTGTTTCATCTCTGGTCGAGTTAATGACGTTTATCGTTTTCACATCGTCCATCACTGTTTTCATACAAGCTAAACCATTACAATAACCTACAAGTTCACTTGTGTAACGAAAACTTAAGCCTGCTAATAATCAATAACACAGAGTCTCAGCATCATTCTTATCATTGTTATGATTATTATCCTACTCTTCTAAACCTAAAAAGCAAACCCTTTCGTACCTTTTATCCGGTGTATTCAGGAGATTGAGGACTAGATTCAATTTGTTTTTGTTATGAACTAAGTGATTGATAGCAAATCTTGAATCATTAAGAATGAATTGTACCATAACTTACTGACGCAGCTGCATATGCCTAGAGTCCGAGCTGATAATCTGATCAGAATATTCTCCAAAATTAACTGTTCAGGAAGATGTGGTAGATGATCATCAAAATTATTTGTAATTGCATTCTGATTCTCCCCATTCTGCTCTGCGCCCATGATTAAACACTTCTCAAATTTGAAATTTCTCACGGTGTAGTGGAATGGAGAAAAGGAAAATGAAGAAACTCGAATAAAGAAATATCTTTAAGCTATGTTAATGTTATACGCGTGGGAGAGAAACCATAGTCCCAGTGACCGTTTTTTTTTTTTTTTTTGGAAAAGACGGTCGAGGAAAGTGAAGTAGTCCTTTAAGCTATGCTAATGTTATACATGTGGGAGATAAATCATTTCTATTCCATGGACTAATTCACTTCCTCGGCCATTTTTTCCAAAAAAAAAAGGAAAAAAAAATGGACATGAAAGAATTAGAAGACTAAAAAGATAAAAAAAAAAGGGTCACTACGAGACTTAAGAAGAAATCTACATTTCTGCATCATGAAAGAATTTTATACCGATATGGTACACCTACATAAACCAATTTCAGCTTTTAATCTTTAGATTAATCTTTCGCCTCTAGCTCTCTAACCTTTATCGTTGAGTACAACAGAAGAAGAAGAAAAAAAAAGTAGTATCAAAATTTGTTGTAGATTTGACAATTTGTAATTCCGTATAGGTCTAATTAACTATCTAACTAAATTTATGTAAAATATCCCTTGTTAAATTGGGGCTTATGCCACTTAATTGGGCCTATGGATTTTTTGTTAGAATCGATTCACATGAGCATTCTTATATACCGATTCCTGTTTTGCAGTGTCAGGAATCGGTTTATACATGTGTATAGAGTAAACCGATTATAGGCCCAATTAAGTGGTATAGGCCCCAATTTAACAAGGAAAATATCGTAAACATTCTATTCCATTATTTTTAGTTTTTGGAAGAACACATGCACACACAAAATAAATGAAAAGGCTGTTTAACTAAGAGGTCACCCCAAGGCCCATCTGATGAGGCCAACTTCTAATCAGATGGCACTAGTCAATATCTTGACATTGACTAGTGCCATTGCTCATCTGATGAGGCCAACCTCTCTATCGATATCCTTGTCAATAGAGGTGTAAAACTTGAAATCGCGTGCTTCAAGTGCCATGTGTCGTGCTGTGTTGTGCCAACGATTTAAACGTGTTGTGCCGTGCTGTGTTTTACTAGTCAAAAGCTAGGCACAACACATCCCACGGGCACATCACACGAATAAACGTGCCATGATGTGCCGTGCTGGCACACGTGATATAAACAATTTGAAATCACTTAATGTATACATTAAGTCGGACATTATCACAAGAATTTAATTAGACAACATATCATTTGAAATTATTTCAAGTAAACTAACAAGTTTATTCAATAAAAAGAAATAGCCCATCAAATATAAAATTAAATTATTGTCATGTAAATTAATGTTCTAGTTAAATATAGGTGACGACATTATAACAACGATATTGAAATATATTTTCCGAATATTAAGGTATTATATGTGTTCTTATAAATAAGCCAACATAAAATGTTAACAACTAGCTAGAATAATGACTCTTTTGTGAAATATACAAAAAATGTGATGTATTATGCCTTGTTATATGGTGTATTTGTACATGTTATGACGTGCTTTCTTAATGTGCTGTGCTGGGCCACGTGCTTATTCGTGCCGCGTTCTGTGCTGTGCTACTGTGCCAATTAGTCAAACCCAGCACGTCCCATTTAACTAACGTGTTGTCTTGCGTCTTTGAGCTAAATCACGTCTTCTTTGGTAATTTGTGCTCAAATTTTAGCGTGTTGTCTTTGTTTCAATGCTACTCGTCTTGCACATCCCAATTTACACCTCTACTTGTCAATATCTTGACATTCACCATGGCACTAGTCAAATTCATTATGTGACATTGCTCATCTCCTTTATTTCCAGTGCGGTTGATTCTAGTCTGCTTGTAGAAAACTTCCTTCGGTGCGATTCAGCTTTCCACCATTGTCTCCATTACATAGCCAATTAAGTTATTTTATGTTTTGTGCTTCATGTCTTTGCCATTTGGTATCCACCGTCTTTTCAGCCTCTTCGGAGATTACTTATAAGGAAAAAATGCAAGCATAAAATGCAACAGCTGTATACGGAGTTTGGTCGAGGTTTAGCTTCCAGTAACTTTCTTTTACCTGCACTAAGCTGATAAAAACTTCTATATTCTAAAAGGTATCCATACAAGATGACAAGAAACTGAACAAAGTAACAAAAGAAAGAGAGATTAATTTACGGTGTGCAACCATTGTTTAAGATTTCCAAGTGATATTGGTATCTATAAGCACTCTGGCAAGAAGAAGGTACTCTAGATGGCCAGTTTCTTGGCTGCTGAATATTCAGCACTTCTGGTCAGTTCCATACCCTGAAAATATCTTATCTTCAATAACGGGGAGGTTCGAACTCATGACCTATTGTGTCATAAGAGTGGCCTCTAACCATTGTTCCACCTTGGTTGGAATTGATAAAAAAGATAAATCAACAATGGTTGTTTGTTCAACTTAAAAATTAATTAGTATAAGTGTTTTATTAATTAGAGTGATTTGTCTAGAGAGAAGATAAATCTATGGTCATGGTTTGTTCAACTTAAATATTAATTAGTACAAGTGTTTTATTAATTGATGTCTCATTAATTTCTCATGATAAATAATTTATTAATTTTACATCATAAATATCCCTTAATTAATATTAATACATATATCCATCAATAAATAATAATTTTGATAAAAATTATTTCAATAAATATTAGTGGTGGTGGTGGTAGTAGAGGAAGAAGTAAGTGGTTTAAGGTGTTACTAAGCGGTGGAGCCGGTAACATTAGTTTCGGTGGAAGAAATAGTGGCGCGCTGGATGGTTTTAATGGCGGTGGTATTGGTTTTTTATTTTTGAATCAAAAATAATAATTTTTTTACATGACGTGTAACATTGTATTGTGAAAAGTATAGTTGGTTGTTTTTGACACGATTAAAAAGGGAGTGACTAAATACAACCCACACTTTGGTTAAATACAATCTACAATTAAAAATCCAAAAATATTACACCTAATTTGTGTGGGTAATGAAAACCCACCTTTATAATCTTCATATCTTCCTTTTTACGGCATTAATGGTGATTTAACCCTAGATTGTCATTGGTGATTTACAACGGAAAACGATTAAGGAATGATAACCATTCCGGATCTGTGTAGCAAACAATAATGTTCATAATACCAGACAGATATGCCAAAATATACAACTTATGTCAATCAGCAATTTGTGTGCTAAACTGCTAGGGACAAATCATTGTAAGGCATGAACTCCAACCATGGTTACAAACGCCCTTTAGTGGGAAGGAGTTTGACAATGGAGGAAAAAAAAAGTTGGAAGAAGAAAGACGATGGAGAAAAAAATTACAGTAAAAGAGATATACACGGTTTTGATTACCCACGTTCAATTAGTTAACAAACATTTAGGCGATCAGCCATGGGTTGTATCTAGTCCAACTATGGGTTGCATTTAGTCACTACCATTAAAAAAGGCGGATAACAATTACTTTTGGGATGATACCAAATCATATAAGACAAAATGGTTGTTTTTGGTACCACTGCTATCTTTGGTAACCGTTCGTACGCATGATTTTCAGTATTAACAAAAAACATATAGTTGAATAAATTAATTGACGACTTAAGTTTGTTAAATCTAAACTTTATACATGACGTGTGGGATTAAAAGTTATAAGTGTGCCCAATATTCTACGAGGGATGGAAAATGGTGGTGGTGGAGAAAGAAGTGATATTTGGTGGTACTGGCCGGTATTGATGAGTAGTAATTGACTATGTTAATTATGTGCTGCTACAAAAGGATAACACTATAAATTAGAAATGTGGCTCATCGTCTTAATGCTAATATAAACTCGGTTAAAATACATGAAAATTAAGAAGAAAAAAAAAAACATTTGGATGTCACGTTATATAATAAATAAAACACTAAAAACTACATATTTAGTATCAAGGTTTCTCCGTCCAATAGATAAATCTAAGGTTGTATTGAGATCCCGTAAGTAGAGGGCGAGATGGTCTTGGATTTCTGAATGATAATGAATATAATGAAACGCTCCCTCTCGGTTTCTCCAATGAAAACCGAAACCTTCTAAAAAATATAATCAATCGAACAACACTTAGATGGAATGCATCACCACCAGTGTAAACTTCTCTGAATTGCAACATATCCAATGAAATTTCTACAGATTAATCTGGTGATTTCGTCCTACCGTAGTTTTTAACGAGGCATGCAATTAAATCTCTAATAGTGATTTTTTTAAAGGTATTTAATAATTACAAAATTCTCTTATAAGTTTTGTTTATGCAAGTATTGATTTAACTTGGGTTCTTTTATATTTTTGTGTTAAGTTGATGACTTTTTAATTTGAATACATGTTTGGTTAACAAACTTTGATACATATAGGGTATTTTATTTGTAGAACTGATGTTAGTCTCTCATTTTTCCCGTTAGCACTTTGTTTCGATCCCGTATTTGTAGACATTATTTGACTAATGTTGGGGTATTTGTTTAATCTCAAGGCCGATTAAACCCAATGTGTGTTGTATACATTGAAGGCGACATAAGTTTGTGTCGGCTCTACCTTGAAACTAATAATTTTTCTTCGGAAGGTTAGTTGAATTTATGTAGATACAAATATCAATATGACTATGCTTTTTAAAACTCCAAATTACTTGAGTAACACTAGATGTGAGAACGTCATTCATGCACTACTTAGCATAGTTGGTGTGAAATCTTTTTAGCCACGAATTTCTTCAATTTTATGTTATCAATATGATTGAGAAATAATCTTACACATGTTTTGATTTACTATTATAAGTTTATTTTTTCAACTCACATGTGTATATCTCAGCCTTCCAATAGCCAAGGGTTCTTCATTTTTATAACTCTCACATTTGCAAACAATAAATAAATAGTGTTTATCTATAGTAGGGAAAATATTATGGGTTTTTGCTTCACTCCTTAGAGCCTTAGTTATCAATAATTTCGGAACAAATGTATTCATAAATATCATGGAGTTGGATTGGCAGTTTAGGTATATGTACTGTTAGATGAAATATTCTTTTTGAAGTTTGAAATTATAATATGATGGAACAATAAATGGGGAAAATTTATATTTACTGTATCTTTTATTTTATTTTCATGTTGGCACAACATTATTACTCTGTGCAGATAATAAATTGGAATAACATGCTTAAGTAAAAAGTAAAAAGATCAGTTAACCCATTTTGTTTCCCAAAACTTATTTGAATATCAAAATAATTACTCACAAATAAAATGAAGCAAGAGGAATGTGAACAATATCGTATTAGAGACAAAACATCCCGTGCCGTTACGACACGGGTTAAGATCTAGTACTAATCTTACTAATATAAAGAAAAGAACTTTTTTTGGTAGTAGACCCCCTAAATTAATTAGTTGTCCCTATTTTTTATATATTTACATAAATACCATTGTTTTAAAAATAGATCAAATTTTTTAAAAACTTAATATCTTTCAAAATATACACCGAATTTTTTTAAAATTTATATATTTGAAAAGCTCTTTCAATCATCTTCGTAATGAGTACAAATAAGAATAGTAAATTTTTGTTTTAGGAATTTATTTTCATGATTTTCAAATTTAGTATTGTTGGGAGTAAAAATTCAAACATGTGCATCGCACATGTGTCCTTACTAGTACTAATATATAAAAAAAAACTCTTTTTGGTAGGAGACCCTCTAAATTACTTAATTGTCCCTACTTTTTATATATTTACATAAATATCATTGTTTTAAAAATACTTTTATTTAAATAGAAATTACATACTTTTGGTTGGCAACCTAGCGACAAGCTGAGAACCAACACCTTTTTGAATAGCGATACCTAATCTATGAAAAGTAAAGCTACCAACACCACTACTAGCATCATTATTAACTAAGCAGTTCTTCGGACGCTTAAAAAACATAAAGTATCCTCACCTAGTTCTCATAAGGTAAAGAAAGCTAAAACACCAAGACCATAACCAAGTGAAACACACTTATCCAAATACTTAGTGCGTTTTCGAGCAACAACATTAGAAATGGCTTTGCCCGGAACAAAAGAGCGAATCCCATCACCTGCGAATGGAGAAACCCCTGTAACATCCTTACCATTTTCCCAGTTAAGAACGAGGATATCTGTTGGCCTTAGATCTTTGCCGTCATCCGTCTGAAGCCCAAGAGAAAATTCCTTGTGCGCAGGTACACTAGCTTTGTAACAAATGTCAGCAACTATATCACGCACAAAGTCATGTCGAAACTTATACCCAACATCCTTAGCACAGTGAAGTGCATGATCTCCATAAATATCCATAGGCTTGTTACAACTAGAGCATGACCCATTCTCAACAAACAAAGGGATACCCAATCGGTAGCAAAGGACAACTCTAAACTGCCTCGGCCCAAGGCATTGGTTAAGCCCACTGATAGGAATCGCTAATAAATAATCTTGAGCATGCTTAACTTGGTTACACTGCCATAAAATGGAATCTCTAACAGACATAGAAAACTGGTCTGTGAGCTTCTTCTTAATTGCATCAAAGTAAGTAACTGCCAAGGAATGCATGGAGGGGGTGGCAGTATTATCAACGCAATAAGAAGAAGGCAATCCACATACCTTAATAAAATTCTGCAGAGCCAACTGATAAACATGACCTTTGTTGGTGGGGAAAAGATCACCAAGGATCGCCTTTTGCACAGAAGTCGTCTGACATTGAGATGCGATATAACAGTAGGCTCGGGTGTCTGCCATGGTGTATATGCCAAAGCCACCATCTTTGATAGGAAAGGTAGCTAATCTCTGATGTAAAGGCCCCGGTGATAAGGAGCCTCAAATACTTGAACAAATGCTTGTCAAAGATCTCAGTAGCTTGCTGAAGGGTAGCAGGATTGGTAATACGTAATGCAAAATATAATCTAGAAACACCCGTACAATTACGAAGTAAAAGCATCTCACTTTGGGGGTCCTTGAGCTTTTTGATGGCAGTCATAAGTTGAAAAGTCTTGTCCACTCTTTCAAAAATAGATCAAGAATTTTAAAAACTTAATATCTTTCAAAATATACACCGGATTTTTTTAAAATTTATATATTTGAAAAGCTCTTTCAATCATCTACGTAACGAGTACAAATAAGAATAGTAAATTTTTGTTTTAGGAAAAAAAAGTTCATGTCTTTCAAATTTAGTATTGTTGGATAAGTAAAAATTCAAACATGAGCATCGCATATGTGTCCTTGTCCTTACTAGTATAAAGAAAAAAAACATAGTGTGAGAGTGGACATTCCATTTTTCCTGGTAAAGATGCAAAGATCTAATATTTACAATATAATCTGGAATCTATAAAGGAAAACCTGATTCTGGTTCATTTTTTCACACATGATACACAAAAGGCTTACCAAATCCATGTGCAGAAACCATTTGATTCATGTATATATCGATAACAAGATGGAAAAGGATTAGAGATGGTTCTCGCAATACAAAGGAAAAAAGTGAGTAGCACAAATTTAAATGAAATTTAGAGAAAGACATACAGTTTACATGCAACTTGCGTGCGGGCATTCTGATGATCATTGTTCAAATTAAGTCTTACTGAACTCTCATCCGTGTCAACACAACCAAAGAGAAAGGTACTTTTTCCTAGCATCATTCCAAAGCAGGTACAACAAAAACTTCCTGCTCTTTTGCTTCAACTGCAAGGCGCATGAGGCACTGCAACACTCCTGTTGAAAGCTCCATAGCAATAAACGAGGCAGTTGTTAACATATTGACCTCCCATATTTTGCACAATACATGTAGAAAAATTACACGCCAATCAGGGAAAATATATATACTAAATGACAGCCCACCAAGAAAACCAGCTATTTATACCCCATTAGCCTGGCTCCAAGTGCACTACTGTTTCTTAAATCATACAGAGATAGCTAATTTTCATACAGAAGTGGATGCAACCCATACAAACTACAAAGTAGCAAGATGAAGATTACACGTGCTATCAGGTTCTGAACATCGAATTCTACAGTGCAGAAACCCTACACCTAAGTGGAGCAGAGGATCCATAAAATGAAGATTGACCGCTTCTTCAAGTACTTTGGTTTACGCTTCACAAAAAAGAAAGTGCTTTGGTTCTTCTGATTCTTATAAGATTACAAACTCATAATCTTGCCGATATGGACCTAGGCATAAGGATCGAGCACATTAACAGTCAAGTCCAAGCCAAAATTCCTAGGAACAACCCACATATGTGTAAATTACTACCTTCTCGTATAAACAATTTACACCAAAGATTTTATCGAAGTATCAGAAAAAACTGCATTTGAGAGTCTGAGATAAATAAACCATTTAGATATTCAGCCGAAGATATATGAGCATGCAGTTGATTTGAGAATTATTTGTGGCAAAGTCAGTAAGACACCATCGCGGAGCATTTAGTTCCAACTGCCAGTCATAACATGGAGATAAGGAGTAGATTCTCACCTTTGTGATGCAAACTACAAACTAATAGGAGAAAAAACCTGTAAGATATTTACCACAAGACCGTACATTCATCAACAAAAACTGATAATGGTGTATGCAAATAGAGATGTCATTCCCAAGAGACAAGTATATCCTAAAATGAGGCTTCAACTGCTGTGCTTCATAAAGGCAACATAGATAGTAAAATCCACCCAATCTTCGTAATGGTGAATCTTGAGATAGCATGTGACCAAACATTTAGCCATGAAGGCAACATAGACAGTAAGATCCATCTTTACTTATTGGGTACCCTAATAAGGAATAATAAATAAGATTATACGAGAACATACCCTTCGAATGTGCATATAATGATTGCATGAAAAGGCCTCATTATACCAAGGCCTACTCGGGACACAGCCGTATTCTCTTCGTATCTACCCAAGTTGTTGATTTACTCTGTACCACACAGTAAATATTGATGAAAAGATAAGGGAATGGACACATAACGACTAGGAGAAAGAGCATTCGCTATAGATTATTACATCAGATTATTCGTTTATTAGCTAATACCCAGCTTGCCCGGAGTGAGATCCATTTAAGCATCAACTTATTCAACAAAGTCTACTCGGCTGCATCCAAGAATTGAGACATTAACACCAGGTAGCATCACCTGCTGTTATGCAATAAAAAAAGTGAATCCATCTTTAAGTAATTTACTTATGTAAAAGCTTATTTCTTATGTAAAGACAACACCTATGGATAAGTATTCGTCTAACCATCTTGCTTAACTTGAAAACAGACCCATTTGTCTATCCAACCTAACTTTGCACAAACCCAAAATGAAAGGGAGAAAGGACATAGACTGTATTATTTACAAAGTGAGAATCGATGTACAATGTAATGTACCTTCATTGTTATTAATACTTCATAACAATGAGAGTGTAACTTGCAGAGAACCTGAGAACTAAAATTCATTTTGGTTTCCATGCTTTCCTTGTGCGTACTCAGAACTTCCTATTGGTTTTCATTGCTATTATGATCCTGTTAGTGGTTCTTTTGTTTCATAAATTTGAAGGACAAAGATACCGCGAGCGTGCCATCACAATTACTTGCCTGTGATGGATCAATTAGTTAACAATTTGGCTAATTTTTCAGGTGACTAATGACTACCACAGATATCTGTTAGACTTGAGTCCTAGTTCAAAAAATGGATCACAGATTTCCTATTCAAACAACCCTGCACGATCCTATCTAAGGTACTCATTCTGCTGCAATGCTAAGCCACCAAGGGTGAGAACATACAGATTTGAAGAACAAACAGACAAAAAGTAAATACACAGCAACCCTAAATTGAGAACCCAATTCAATCTAGTGTATCCACCCACCCCCACCCTACTCTGACTATGTAGCCTGAGATCATCTCAACATGAGTAATTATCTATATATGCTGATTGCACAACAATTGGTCATTTTAAATACTAAATAAAATGTGTGTCCTTAGTGCAATGAACCTTTGTCTGTAGCATATTCGGTCTCATGCTACTCATATTTAAGGAGAACGATGAGAAAAAACCTCAATCCTTCATGTTATGATATTGGGTCAGTATATATTGGTTTTCAATGACACGAGCCACTCTTGTTTTGGTCTCTGTGATTCATTCCTCAAGTTAAGACAACAGCATGAGTAAGGCAGAAGCTAGATCAAAGGGAAAATCAGAAGCTTTACACCAACTAATTTTTGCATAGTCAGGTTAGAGTCGTTAGACTGTTAGAGTACCTAGCCTGGGCATGCACCAATTTCTTTATGTCATTACCAAGCACAATTTATAAGATTAAGCCATTTGCAGTAACCTAACTATTGAAGCAATATGTGAATTCAAACCACATACATATAAGCATCACATTCATCCATGCATGACCAGTTCCAGTAAAACTATATATTCAAATTCAAGCCTCGGTATCAATCCCTACACCACCACAACAACTAAGTGAAAACCCCACAAAACACTCCCAAACCTTAAACTAACTATTGGGTTTTTACCAAAATCACAGAACCCATATCAAACAATATCATAATAATCATCACATAGATCTCTAATTTATTTCTAACTAGTAACTACGGCAACAGAAAATGGTGGAAAATAAGAGAGGGAAACAATCTTATCACAGCTTAATACTTACACAGGAGTATAATAGATCAGAGGAAAGATATTGAACTTACAGAGAAGAAGAATTTGACAAAGTCTAGCTTTTCTGAGCCGAAATCGGAGTTTTTGTAATGAAGAGAAGGGATTGTATCTTGCTGCTCCTACTTCACCTCCTATATACTTTTACGAATACATCTACTAATTGAATTGGAATTTAGGAGGCATGGTTAACGAAATGGATGATTCTCGAGAAGAAAAAAATGCGTAGTAGATATAGAGATGGATAAAGCTAGGGTTCTGTATTTTCAAAAGAGTATATGTATATATATCATAGTCGAAGTGCGGATATAGAGAAATTAGAATAAGATTTTGTTCGTTTGAAATAGTTTCCTGAAGTAACCAATGAAGCACAGACCAGTTAGCAGGATTCATGGCAAACACCGTGCAGTCCTTGCTTTTGTCTTTTAAAAAATATTTTAGCATTTGCACGCAGTCTCAGTTAATAAAAGGAATGTAATGTAGGATGAAATGCTCATCTCCGTCTGCAAGGCAGCGAAGTTAACAACAGCAGGAGACGCACTCAAGGATATACCAGACATGCATTACTCCCATTTAACGGTGCACCACAATGCAAGCCAAAAATCAAGTTTTGAAATGGAAATAAAGTCAATGTAAAGCAAGTTACCATAAATCTATGACACTACTGTTTGCATAGATAAGATAAAAGAAAAAGGTAAACCACCGATTTGGCCAGCTTTGCCTACCAAATCATGTGTATGATCCCTCGCAAATACATTTTCGCCTGCATCAACCAAGATGAAGGTAGAAAAAACATGATTTAGTCGCAGATACTCCATATAAGTGCTTCCGAATTCAATTCAGTAAAGGCACAACAGCTGTGAAAAGCAAGTAGTGTAAAAAATAAGACACGTTATTTTCTTCTATACATACTAAAGTTTGTTTTGAATGAATAAAGTAAAGACACGATCGGTGTCCATATTTCAATACGATGTTCCAAGTGATGATAAACAAATCTAGTTCATATCATAGTAATTCAAACACCGCTACTCAGCATGCTCAACTATTAAGCACGGGGGAACCAGTAGATGAGAGGATAATTGTGGCTCTAAATTTAAAAGAGTGAAACTAGTTATGAGAGTAAAACCGAGAAAGGAAAGAGAAGAAGAGAAGTGCATAGGATAAGCAGACCTTACCGGGGGGTGCCGATCAATCACAAGCAACTTCATAGAGGTAACAGGTGGAACAGACTACTTTTCAGCATTGAGGATTGACATCTTTGATCATCGCCTATACAGGTAGACATCATCGCCTAGAAGACCACAGCACATAACGGAATGTTCCAAAGATTGAGATCAGCGTCACTGGGAACACAGGTTCTACCAAAAAATATAACTACAAACAGACATGGGTTAACTAAACCAACCATCATTTTTTACTACATCACATCACACACTCCCCTCTTTCAAACCACAATTCAAGGCACAGGCCAACAGGAAGGCATTCACCTTTCCCAAAATAATGACACGGAATCTAAAAAATAGATCGAGTACGCAATATAAACAATCTTCTTATCATTATCATATAGTACGATGACAGGGTTTACTATCTGTAAGCACATTCAATTATCTCATAATTGATTATGCAAGATATGTTCGCCAGTTCGAAAGTGATCTCATAGGAATGCTGTCCTCAATCTGGATATAAAGACTAAGGTAGATGTGGATTCCACCAAACATAGAGAAGTATTCTGTTCGTTTGGTTTTGTCTAGGAGAAGAGGAACACTGGTTTAAAACATCAAAGTACATGGATCACATCAATAAAGATCGACAGCAACAATTTAGCAAGAAAAAAAAGAAGAAAACAATACACCGGTGTTGCTATGAAAACAATCAAATATATTTTAGTAAATATTTAATTAGGACAAAGGACCAAAATCTAAAGACATGAATTAAGCTTCAGACTGGAAGAAGGAAAAGTTTTTAACAACTAAACTGACAAATGTTACAGAAGTAAAATGATAGGACAAAACTAAAAGAAAGCATAAAATTTTGTCGAACCTCTATCTGTATTCACCACACCTGTAGGTTCCTTCCCCGAATTTCTGATAGACTGATCGAATCCTCGTAACAGTTAAATGCACTAACTTCTCCTCTGGGAATGAAGGTTTTCAGAGAAAGCATGTTCTCCACTTGAGCATGCAGCTGATAATCCATGTATGGGAATTTAGAATTATCATCATCACAAATAACCCGGCCTGGGCAAATCCCTTTTTGCATCTTAGTTTCGAAGATATCACGACTTCGCTCATCAGAGGAGCTGGAGCATTTTACCACCTTGAGATGCTTCATTTGCAAATTGTAGAATATAAGATATTCCCCATCAAACCAATATAGTGACAGCTGATCGGAGAAACTTAAAATACGTGTAGGTGGGGGAGCAGTAGTACTGTCAAAGTAACAACAGAAGGGAGGTGGTAGTAAGCCTTCCTCCTTAATTTGAATATTGAAAGTCTCCCCCTTGGTCCATACTTGCTTCACCTTGTCCTTCAATGCAAATATATGAACCTTAATACAACAACAACACAAACTACTCTGACCATTACAGTGATGATGGAGGTGATGATGATGACTATGATGACTTTTGCTTATCATAATCTTCTCAGAACGTGCAACACAGAGATTTCCTTTATACTCCAGAAGATGGTGATCAACTACTAAACATTGGTGCTCATTCGTTGTCGTAGTCGTCGTCGAGGTTAGATTACATTCAGTAGGGAGTCGAATGAGCTGAATCTTTTCGCTGTGGATGTCAAACGAAAGCAACATGTTGATCTTATTATCAATGTCATCAGTACTACTAGTAGTTATCCTCCAAAAAAGATCACCCCCACAAAGGGTGGCTGTTCGACGAGTAATTCTCGAAGCTCTTACTCCCATTGGACTAGGAAAAGGAGAAGAACCTGGTGCTGGTGAGATTTGAGCAATATTAGTAACAATCTTTCTACATGAATTTCTTTCTCCCAACGTAAAAACCATGCTAACAAACTCCTCATCCTCATTATTAGTGGCTGTTGTACTTGAAGTAGTAGTATAAACAAATACAACCTTGTATTTTTGTGATGATGTATCAAAACCAAAACCATGACATAAATATCTGCATGACCCTTCTCCTTTTCCCTTAGTAGGAGTAACATAGGAGAGGCAAAGTGTTTCACCCCTGGTCGGGTTAATGACAGTCATTATACTAGCAGTTTCACTCACTAGTTTAATACAGGCTAAACCATTACAATAACCTACTAGTTCATTTGTGTATAGGAAGCTTACGCTGATTAATAATCTATAATTAAGAGTCTCGCCATCAATATCATTGTTATGATTATTATCCTTCTCTTCTAAACCTAAAAAGTAAGCCCTCTCAAACCTTTTATTCGGTACATTAAGGAGATTGAAGACTAGATTCAATTTGTTATTCTTGTGATGAACTAAGTGATTGGTAGCAAATCTTGAATCATTAAGAATTGAATTGTACCATAACTTACTGACGCAGCTGCATATGGCAAGAATCCGAGCTGGTAATCTGATCAGAATATTCTCCGTAAACAACTCTTCAGGAAGATGTGGTAGAGGAGCACGATCATCGAAAATATTTACTTTTTCTCTTTTATTCTTCCCATTCTGCTCTGCAACCATGATTAAACACTTCTCAATTCTTCCAGTTATGCTCTGCATCCATGATTAAACAAACACTTCTCAAAATTGAAATTTCTCAGTGTAGAATAGAGAAAAAGAACATGAAGAGACTCGAACAAAGAAAGAAATTGGGGAACCGAGTAGAGAGGAAAAATCTTTTACTCTGCTATACACGTGTGAAGCACAGTGTTCAGATGCTAGACACATTGATTTATCGTGAGAGGATCCAACGGCAGTCTGCCGCCCAGCCTATTTACTAAAAACTTCTCGAGATTTACCACGGAAAGGAAATTTATTCTTATGACCCTGGAAATTATGGGTCTTATTTTTTTGGGCCCAAAATTATTTAATAAAATTTGCAAATTATTCTAGTGGCCCTGAAATATTATAGCAGGTGTGCATATTATATGCACATAAAATCATGTATATATTACCTGCACACTATAAAATATGAAGAAAAGTTAAAAAATTGTTTACAAAAATTAGTGTGCATATTTTCTTCACACTACAAAATACGAAGAAAATTCAAAAAATTATGTACAGAAATCAGTATGCATATTGTATGCACACTATAGAATATGAAGAAAAATTAATTTGGAAGGGGGGTTTCCGGCGATGAGAGGAGTTTCCTAGGGTATTAGATTTCATTTGATCAAACCATATCCTATTGATCTCTTCCCTGTCTTCGTCCCCCTATTCTTTTCTCCTCCTTTTGTTGTATTGATTGATACCACTTTCGACTCGTGCTTCCCTTAGCATCACTGGCTGTCGTTTCTCCTAGGGTTTTTAGGGTTTTAAGGGTTTTTCTCATGCCGAGAACAAACAATTCTTCAAACCCCAAAACGTCTGTTGCTGCTACCCCCAGTGATGATTCTGGTAACATGGTTGATCTTTTTCAATGTCCCTTTAAGGGTTTGGATGGGTGCAAAAATGGTGTTGGTGGGAAAGGGTTACTGAAAGTGTCCATGTTCAATCACCTGAAAAATCTGCATTATAAGAGAGATGGAGGAATCGATAGGTGACGTGAGAGAGTGCGTAATTGCGGAGACGTTTACCAAGCTTGGCAGTCGACATTGCAGCGTCTGGAGAGTTGGTTGTGTACTCACTGCATGCACATATATGCTTCAGGTAAGAGATGCACTCACCTGGAACCACATGAGCTTGCCCGTCCTCTGGGTTCAATTTTTGGTTTTACTGCTCCTGCTCCTGTCAGCATTAATGCTATCACTGAAGTAGAAGTTGAAGTGGATACCCCTACCCTGTGTCTCGAGCTATTGAACAGAGTGTTTCTAGCTCAGATACCCACCATCTCTAGCATACCAGCTAAGTGTAGACTACACTTCGCACGGACTTTCAAGACTGTTTTACAGAAGGTGGTGGCCATGCCCGGTGAACTGGCTTCATGGATTCAACTTCTATTGTTTCTTGTCTGTACCCTGTACGTTGCTGATTCTTGTCGAGAGGAAAAAGCTAGCACACGGAAGAAACTACAGATTAAATCTGTTAATCGGGCTCTGCGACTTTGGACTGAGCCCAATGGTTGTGCTGTTTTGGTTCATGAAGTTCTCATTATTTCTGACGAGAGGAAGAAGGCACGTGAAATGGTAACGAAGAAGGCTAAACAAGAGGATCTTGATGCCACCAACCTGAGGTTGTGTAGAGGTAAACTTCGAAATGGTCTATATACAGCCGCTATCCGTACTCTTACCTCTTCGGGTGTTGCACCCAATAATGAAGCCACCTTGTCGGAACTTCGCTGCAAGCACCCCTCTGCTCGTTTTCCATTAATTCCGTCTACTCCACCTTCCCAAACTGCCATGGTAGCGTCAACTGATTTGGTGTTAGGTAGATTAAAGAGTTTCCCCAAAGGGACCTCTTGTGGAAGAGATGGTTTTCGTGCGCAACACCTTCTTGATGCTCTCAGTGAAGCTGCTGCTGTTTTATCGGATGAGCTAATTGCATCTATTACGGACGTAGTTAAATTGTGGTTGGAAGACTCATACCCTTCTGTTTTGGGAGCTTTTGTGGCTAGTGCGCCTCTCACCCCACTCAACAAGCCCGGTGGTGGTTTGCGTCCGATTGCAGTGGGCACAATTTGGAGAAGGCTTGTTTCTAAATGCGCTTCTTCCTTCGTTGGCCATGAGATGAATTCTTATCTGGGTGACTTCCAGTTTGGAGTTGGTGTTAAATGTGGTGGAGAGGCTATTTTACATGCTGTAAAACGTGTGTTGGAAGAAAAAGGAGATCAAGATAATGTTTCCAAGCTGCTGGTGGACTTTTCTAATGCATTCAATCTCATCGATAGAACTGCAATGATTGCCTAGGGTTGAGTTTTGCAATGCTTCACCGGCACGTCTGTATTACATGGATCATGTACTTTCTTCATCAAGGTGATCCATTGGGTTAGCTTTTATTCGCTCTTACCCTCCACCCTCTAATCTTGAGTATTGCCAAACGTTGTGAGCTTGAACTACAATCCTGGTATCTAGATGATGGTACAGTGATTGGTGACACTATGATGGTTTCAAAAGCTCTTCAGATTATACAAGAGGAAGGTGTTGCTAGGGGGGCTATTTCTGAACATCAAGAAAACTGAATTATTCTGGCCCTCTCCAGATCCTAGAGCATCCACACCAGGTGTTTTTCCGCCAGACATTAGTAGGACAGAGAAAGGGGTTAAGTTGCTAGGAGCTCCTGTCAGTCTTGATGCCCAATTTAACATCGATTTGGTTGTGAAGAGAGTACATAAAACTGTGGAGCTCATTGGAAACTTGAAGATCCACAATGTGAACTCCTTTTGTTTAGGAATTGTGTTGGAGTTTCACGTTTATACTTTGCTCTTCGAACCACCATGCCGGACTATTTGCATAAAGCTCAAGATTTGTTTGACTCCCGACTTTATAAGTTTTTGCGTCATGTGATCACAGGTGATGGCCCTGGTTTTGGTCCTCTGCAGCAGAGACTTTCCACCTTGCCGCTCGGGTTTGGAGGTTTAGGGGTTTATTCGATGCAAGACACTGCGCATTATTGCTACTTATCATCTTGTCTACAGACCCTTGAACTTCAGTCTGTTATCTTGAGACGCACTGGCTTCAGTGGTTTCAGCACCAATCTCATGCGATTTACTGCTTCCTTCAACTCGGTATGTAGTCATGTTTCCCCTATATGTGTTGATAGCAATGCCACCCATTCAATGAAAACCTTGGCAGTTGTCTATTTTGATGCATTAAAGAAGAACATGAATACGAATTTCAAGTTGTCTGAACGTGATTCGATGCTTTGGATGAGTAATCAAATGAAGAATGCTTTGGATTTTCTATTAGACATCCCTATAGTTGGTTTGAATCAGAAAATTGGCGCAAGGCAGTTCATTGCGGTGTTATGTTACAGGCTTGGTATTCCCCTTTTTGAGTTGGATAACGTGTGTCCCTTCTGCAAGAGGGAAATGGATGTTTTTGGTGATCATGCAGTGCATTATGCTAATGAAGTGGGACTAAAGTTTTGACATGACTTGGTGTGTGATACCATTGCAGACATGTGCAATCGTGATGGAATTCTGGCATGTGAGGAGGTAGACTTTGGGCTTCTTGCTAGTAATGGCACTTCTTTGAGACCAGAAGACATTCTAGTGCCTAACTGGGACAATGTTCGTGATGTTTGCTTTGATGTTACGATCGTCTCACCCTTTGCAGGAGGAGGTCGCATTTCGGAGCCAGGGCAATCTCTCAAGGAAGCTGTCATTCGAAATAACACCAAGTATTTGGAAAAATGCACTTCGCAGGGTTATGGTTTCGAGGCTTTGGCTTTTACTACTCTTGGTGAGCTTGGGGAGGAAACAAATAATTTTATTAAACGTCTTCGAAATTTTATGGCTAGTAATGATGCTAGTGTGCGTGTAGGGGAGTTTCTTTTTCATAGGTTGAGTGTGGTAGTACAAAAAGGGGTCGGAGCCTAGCTTGTTGCTAGGCTCCCGACAAGTTTCTTGTCTGATGAAGATCCTTTTGAATAAGTTGTAATCAATTGACTCTTTTTTTTTCAAAAAAAATACTTATTTAAAAAAAAAAATTATATGAAATGAAAATTTGATAGTCGTATTTACGCTCGTTGTGTAGATATTTCAAAAAACTTTCCAAATATATAAAATTTGTCGAATTCTTACCTGTGATTCTTGAGACATGTTATGTTTAAGTTGGCATGACGATTATACACTTAAAGGATATAGTTTATCATTTGATAATATCATCAAACATCTTTATCCAAATGACCCTCCTTGTTTTTTTAGGGTCATTTCAATAAAATGAGTTAAATTTTTTTAAAATTGAGTTTTAAGCCAATGCCATTTGAGTAAGAGAGAGTGAGGAGAGGGTCAAACACTTAATTCCCACTTGTTTTAAAACTTTGCATGTAATAATCATTGTGTCCCACTTTTGAGTATTTAACTTCGGTGTTCCCTCCACTAATGATTATTGGTCCCACTTCTCAATATAATATCATTTTCTATAACTTTCTTCTATCTATAATAAAAAGTACAAAGAATTAATGAGCGGTTTTACTACAGCCGTTGGAGGCTAAAGATCACACGCCAGCGTTTTGGCTTCCAACTCTCGATCCAATATCAAATGCACGTTTAAGCTATGACTTCAGTGTACAAACCAACAAATTTGTTGGTTTGGCCATCTGTTTTTCATGTTTGTTGAGTCCATAGTGGGATCACAATGAACAAATTCTTGTTTTGTTGAGTCCATAGGAACTTCTCTAAGGCAACGGGTCAGGTTACAGTCCGCCAGGAAATCTCCAACTTTTTGATACGCCATTCGAGAACTAGCATTACTAATATTTCCAAAGATTTTTCCTTCAAAGTGATTTTCTATCGGATTTCTCCAACTGCTTTATAAGCATCTTTGAGCAAAGATCTCATTTCCATGCATAACGGAAACCCCAGAAGATGGAAACCCCAGAAGAAAAGATGAAGCAGCAAATTGGGTTCTTCTCGAGATATCTTAATTATATTCCTAACAGGTCCAACGGTAAACACGTGGAGGGATGCATGGTGATTTATTTAGGCTCCTAGGTCTTGGTTAAACAATGAGTTTCCCTTATAGCAACCTTATTTTGGATTTAGGAAGATTTATGAAAGCACCCTAATTTAGGTTTAACACTACCAGATGAAAATTTAATGATTTTCAACTCTAATGGGTTGAACTGACCCCGAGAAAATTCAAAGGTCTCACAATGCCCCCTCACATATTTGACATGCGTTCAACTTCATGGTGGCTGTTATGGCACCAAGGATTTATATTATAGCACTTTTCTATTTAAGGACTAATTATTATTCTTGAGGCAGCCTAATAGTGTTGAAACTATTGAGTATTAGAGTTTTAGGCATTATAAGTACAGATTTTGACTGATAGGTTCTGTTAAACCCGAGAAAGACTTTGGAGTGTTACACCACTAACCCCTTAAAATAACTTCGTCCCGAAGTTCAAAAAAAATATCAGAAGTAAAAAACATTACCTGTAGTTACTGCACGAGATGAACACTGATGAGTTCCAAATGCACAGTCCCGTTTGGGAGAGCTCTTTTAAGTTTTGGTCTAATGGTTTACTCTTTTGGTTCTCATCTCCCATTCTATGAGAATTTGAGGTTCTATCAAACTCTAGACGTCGGTGACAAGGATTCAAAGGTGTTAGAGTTGGAAAATCATCATATGGATATTATCATTAAGCTCTTGTTGGGTGGAGATGCTTATGAGGTAATTAATTTTGGTTGTTAGTGATTGTGTTCAATCAATTTCATGACATGAGTTGTTTATAATCTCTTTCAATATTGTGGTTAACAACTCAATTGAGCTTATTTTGGGAATTATGGTTCATATTTTGTTATAATTGACGAAATGGGTTATTAATATACATCGTGAATGATAGAAAGTTCGGATCTTTCATGAATAATCGAGCATATTGTTTACAACAATATAATAGTTCCCAAAATCTCTGTTATTATTATACTGATATCTTGAGATCCAGTGGTTGGATTATAATAAAAGTTTTATAAGTAATACTTCGTTGGGTGTTAGAGGTACGGTAAAAAATTCAAGGAGATCAAGTCCCGTTTACTACTGAAAAGATCACATAATACATTCCTCCATTATGCAAATTTTAAATCCTAAACAACCCAAATGTTCGAAGCATTTATCATTGTCTATGTATCAGATTAAGCTGAGATTTTAGCATGTTGTTCTCAATGATATAAGAACTATTGTATAAATTTTTAGTGTAGGTGCCCCAAAGTGTATGAGGATCTTAGTTGAATTCTGTAGATTAACCAATCTAACATTCAGGTTCTAATGTGTGTATCTCTATAATGAAATGTTGGCACTTAATGATTTTTGGATGTGTTGTTCTAACCTAAGTTGTTAGTATATTGTGGAAATTTCATGAAGATCAGGTGACTTTTGTTACTGTGAAGTTTGGATATGCTATGATTGCGTTCAATGAAACGTAAATCATGTGTGGTAGTTAATAATTGTTTGTATCACTGTGTTGGTACTATTTTTTAAAGGAAGTTAGTTTTATAATGGGTGAAGAATTATTCGTTTAATTGTTTGAATATCTTTCTTTCTATCTTTTTTCATTTGCATTTGCATTGTACAGTAATAATTGATTCTAATTGTGATAAATTGATGAGGTTTCTAAATGTTTTGAGTTCTAAAAAAATTAGGATTGCTGGATACTCTGCTAGACTAAGAATTGCAGGAAGTAAATTATAAGTAGTGGGATAAAGGCATCACAAAAAATTGATCTCTTCACCAACATCTAAACACACGCAATTTGTACGATAAAATGCTCGATAGAGGAGAAAAATGACTAGAGGTATTATCACTTTCCTTACTTGTTTTTATGGATTTTTGCACCATGTCAAAAATTCTATTTGGCATGCCAGGTGGCATGGAAAATTAGTTGTGCCACTATGGGAAAACAACTGAGCGATAGTCTATCTATCAATAGATATCCACTATAACGCTGGTGATATTATGAATATCGCTGGCGTTGTAATCCCCATCACTCAATGGACACTATGTCATTCAACGACTATTTTGTAACGACTATTTTACCCTACTGCATTCTTATATATACACCCAGTCACTTCATCAAATTACTCACACCTACTTCTGCACACATTTTACGTATTTCTTACTTGTATTCTCAATTTTAAATTTCATAATCATTAATGGAAAGATCCAATGAAGTGAGGAATATTATTATGAATCGGTTTAGATTACAACAACAAATGGATCAAAGAAGGTCGCAACAACTTGATGATGACGAAGCTGAAGATAAAGAACTAATCGACACTCTGATGCTCATACAATCGGGCCAAATACCTAGAGTTCCAGAGCCAAAAAAAAGTATTCACAAGAAGATATATGTATCGAGGGAGGGAATGGTTCCACCAGAAGTTAATGCACTATTATTTTCTTCCCAATTGTGTGAGCTCTAATCAAGATTTCCAATATAGATTCTGCATATTCCCTGGAACCTGGTGATAAAGATAATCAATCATCTTTGTCGAGTAGAACCTCAATTAAATTATTAGTTTTATGCACTAAATATTGGAGGTCATAGTTCTGAGCAAAAAGTTACTTCATTTCCAAGGGTTCTAGGTTATAGAAAACCATCATATGTGAATGATGAGTACCTTCATATGAGCAAAACAACTTTATTCATATCTTTCATTGTTTTGCGAAGTAATAATTAATCATTTTGGTCCGACATATTTACGAAAACCAATCGAGGAAGATGTTAGACAAATGTTAAGGGATAATGAAGATAGGGGATTCCCAGGAATGCTAGGTAGTTTTGACTGTGTGCATTGGGTATAGAAGGGTTCCCTTACTTACTGGGCTGATTTATCCTTGAAGTTGCTGCTTCTTATAATTGTTGGATATGACATGGTTTTTCTGGTCTTCCGGGTTCGCAAAATGATATTAATGTTTTGCACAAATCGCATATGTTTGAAGATCTAAGATATGGAATTCTTCCACAAGTCCTTACGTAATCTACGACCATCAATAAACTCATGGTTATTATTTTATGGGTGAGATCTATCCAAAATGGTCAACATTGGTTCAATATTACTGTCACCCCCTGCCGGCGAAATGGGTCGTTCATACTGGCATTTTAATGAACGCCAAATGGCGTTGTGGAAGGATGTGGAACGGGATTTTGGAATTTTAAAGAGGAAGTTCGCTATCATTTGTGGGCCATATCGTGGTTTAATTCCTCATGAAATGCACAAGACTATGTTCACTTGCATAATTCTACATTCCATGGTAGGTGATCAGGAAACCCACCGTGATAAGGACTAAGGAGTGTACTAACTATGAAGATGGAGATTTTAGTCATGAGATTCAACTAGAGAGAGGCTTTCCAGTAAGAAACTATTGGCAAATGACTAATTACAATCTGAACCAGAATTTGTATGACAATTTAAGAGAAGATCTAAGAGTGAATCTTTGGGCAAAGTACAGAAGAGTCGATGGTCGTAATTATTAAGTTTTATTTTATATATTAGTTTAAACATATTCAATTTTTATTTCATGTATTTGTTATTTTTTTTTGTAGTTTGTTATTTAATATTTATTTTTATAAAAATATTCAATTGTCACTTAGTGCTTTTCAGTTGTTCGAGCGATAAACACTCTATCTCTAACAATTATTTTTCCCAAACGGATTTCAACATATACCCACTCATTCCTTTTCAAAATCCCACCTTCTAAACCAACCTTCTACAAAAATATTCTACTCTCACTATCTAATCTCAATCAATATGCTTAATCTTAACTTGATTTACTCTAGATGAAGATTTATCTCTTTGCAGAAACTATATAAGATATTATCTGAAGATGGGTGAAGAACGACGCCATATTGGTTTAGTCAGTCAAAGTTATTGGGGTAAAGTTCATGAGACCTTCTGTAATGACACATGTAACTCTCACAATCAGGATCATGCACAATTGTTCTGTAGATTTTTTGACATAATAAAACAAGTAGAAGATTTTATAGCTTTTGTTCGGATTATAAGTCGATATAGACTTAAGGATAAATCCTATAATGAAATTGTTGTGTGATCTCGCGAGGAATGGCGAAAATGAAAAAGAAATAATTTTGAATACGAAGCTCGTTTTCACATCCTCAAGGAATTTCTCATTACCCGTATGGATTTTAATACGATTTAATGATGTTAAATGTGGTGTTATAATTAAGTTGAACTTATTAAGTAGAATTTAACAATATTTCAAATTAAGCAACTTTCATTTTAAATTAATATTAAGTAGAATGCAACCACATTTCAAATTAAAATTAAAATTAATACATCATTTACTCTAGAGGTACTACTACATCGAAATCATCATACTCATCATCATTACCAGTTGGGTTGTATTAAATCCAACTTGTTGTTCAATATGTGCTTTTAGCTTGTCAAATTCGAGTTGCCACATAGTTTTTGCTGGCATTCATAAGTGAAGTGTCCTCTTGAAGAATGTTATGCTTGTCATAATCATTGACAAATTTTTCTTGAGAAATCTGACCTTTTTTCATCTCCCTATTTTGAAATTTCCTGTCAACCGCTATTTACTTCTCGACGGTCTTCTGATGTTCAATAAACTCAGTCATATTAAAACCATCGGATCTAGAGCTAATTTTTTAGCCATCCTTGTTCTGTTTCTTCCCATAAGTATTTTTATCAACATCATCATTATTGAGAAGTTGACATTTGGGTTTTTGGGGTATCTAATGAAGAATTTGATGGCCTGGTGAAAATGGTGAAGAATCTGGTATTGGAGGAGAAGAATTGTATGGAGACCTTTCAGGTACTTGTTGATTATCTCCTAACATGTATAGATTATATTTTTTTTATGGAAATGTTAGTGTTAGAGCACTGCTCGGTCAAACTCGCATGCGTTGCTATCTCAAGCATGATTGTCAATCTTAGTGATCAAAACTATAAAGTCTTGATTTCTAGTTTACTATAGCTAAGGTCTCGGACTAGGATAGAAAGTGTAGTTGAGCTCAAGAACTCCATGGAGATCATCATACAAGACCAAGGACTACTCAATGAACCAGTGGATCTTCATCGACTAAAAGGTATGTGGAGACTTGAACTTATCTATCACTCAAAAGTCTATCTACTCAATCTCCTATCTTGAGACAAAAGTCATTTTATCTATATAGACTAAAGATATGCACATGTGACATTTCGAGATGAGTATACCTCGCTTATCTATTTCTCAAAATGGGTGTTGGTAAAGCTTTCGCTTTAGCCAAGTTCATCTTTGCCTAGTGACGAAAGTCATGTTATGTTTCAATCATTTTGGAAATTGCTCTGATGAAAAATAGTTTGTTAATAACAACTATATAACGCCCTCTGAGAATGTTTCAATGATTGAAATGAGAGTTTAGACTATATAGCCATTGGGAGGTATAAACATTGTTGTGGCAACACATATATGTATAAGTCCTTAACACTTGAACTGAAGTCTGCGAACTTTGTTGATCAAGTGGAACCGGAACGTGAGCAGCAACTCAGTCCGCGAACTGGCGTAAGTTCTCGAACCCGAGAATATCTGCTGAAGTTGAAGCTCAAGTGCAGTTCGCGAACCCAGTTCGCGAACTGACGGAAGTTCTCATCCCGAGAAATTCTGCTGGAGTTTATTAACTTCAACCGGTTATCTTGAGTCCGCGAACTCAAGAGGCTATGTCTGAAAATGTTGTTCATGAACTTATCTTAAATTACTAAGGGATGCTTTTGCAAACCGTAGCTTTAAAGTTCATGATTAATTATTCGAGTGAATCACATCGTTTTTTATTGAATTGTGTCTCTTGTAGTACTTGAGATCTCATAGCAATTGAACAACTCTCTAACTAGTTCATTTGAGTCATTTGGACTAGTTATGGTAAAGAAGAATATGGTTGATATGAAAGTTATCATTTGGCTAACCATTTGGTTGACTAATATTGAACCAACCATTGTACACGTTTGGGTACGGTTACACAAACCCAAAAACGTCAAGTACATGTGTGTATGGCAAGGTAAGTTTTCGATCTAACGGTTGAGAGATATTAGCTTATATCTAATCAAGTTTTCATCTAACGGTGAATATTGAATGTTGTGTTACTAAGCTAACATTGATTGCAAACCCTAATTTGAAAGACTATATAAGGGAGAACTCTTGCTACTGGAAAAACTAATCCCCATATACTTTTCTTGTGTGATACTAGTTTTCTCCAAACTAGAGTCGATCTCCATTAACCCTTGAGTTTTCTATCTAAATTCGGGTTAACGACTAAAAGACTTCATTGGGATTGTGAAGACAGACCGATACTACTTTTCTTGTAGTTATGTGATCTGATCTTGATGTTTCTATCATACAAGTATAATTGTAATAATTAGCTTGAGATTTCTATCTCCGATAGGCAAGATAAAAGTAGTCACAAACATCTTCATCTCATTGTTTGTAAATTCCTCAATAATCTTCTTCGCTGCGTCGATTAAGTATATTGTGAAATGATTGATGAAACTGAGTTGTTCTTCGGGAATATAAGTCTGGTTTTATCGATTGGTTCCTGTTCACCTTGATTTATCAAAAGAAGGAACAAAACTCATAAGTTTATTCGTGGGAGACGAATTTATCTATTATCTGTAGACTTTTCTGTGTGATACAGATTTGCTTGCTAAAGTCTTCGACTTTGGGTCGTAGCAACTCTTGGTTGTGGGTGAGATCATCTAAGGGAATCAAATGTGCAGTATCCTGCTGGGATCAGAGGCGTAGGAGCATAACTGTACCTTGGATCAGTGTGAGATTATTTGGGGTTCAAATACAGTCCAGACCGAAGTTAATTTGGAGTAGGCTAGTGTCTGTAGCGGCTTAATACAATGTATGTTTAATCTGGACTAGGTCCCGAGGTTTTTCTGCATTTTCGGTTTCCTCGTTAACAAAATTATGGTGTCTGTGTTATTTCTATTTCGCATTATATAATTGAAATAATACAGGTTGTGCGTTGTTCAATCGATTAGAATATCCGACCTTATTGGTTGTGGATTTAAATCGATTGACACTTGGATATTGGTCTTTGGTACCATCCAAGTTATCTCTCTTTGATTAAACTCGCGAATCTTATTTGCTTGAGTAAATCAAATCGAGAGATTGAGATAATAACTCCTTGAGTATTTTCTATTGATTGAATCTTGTTGATTCTCTAGAAAACAACTCGGAGTCGTCCATATAGATTGCTAATCGAAATATTGTGTGAGGTTGTTAGACCCCAGCATTTTCAATTGGTATCAGAGTAGGCAAACACGTTAAAGACCTTACAAGTCTGTGTTTGTAGCGATCTGACTCTATGGATAGAGGTGTTATCTCAATAAACGTACCACCGGTCTTCGATGGCTCTAATTACTTATGGAAAATTGTTATGCGAGCTTTTCTTCAAGCACGTGATTTTCAATCATGGGTATATGTTGTTAATGGCTATTATCCTCCCATCGCTGCAGAATGAGAAAATGTTCCAAAGAATATTGCTGAATATACTCCTGCAGAGGTTCTTGTTGCAAAGCAAAACTCCGACGGTTTGAATGCGATCATACATGCCATTACCCTAAATCTTCAGCACCATGTGTCTAATTGCACTAAGTCGCGAGAAGCTTGGGATATCTTAGCAACCGTATTCGAAGGAAACTCCAGTGAAAAGGATGCAAGGCTTCAGAACCTTAACTCTGATTGGGAAAACCTTTGTATGGTAGATGGAGAAACATTTGATGAGTTTAGTTACAAAGTATCTGAAATTGTTAATGCATCTTTTGCATTGGGTAAGACTATTCCTGAAAAGGACATTGTGATGAAAATTCTCAGATCATTGCCATCTAGATACAATGCTAAGAAGCATGCCATCGTTGAGGGAAATAACCTAGATACTCTCTCCAGAAACACGCTGGTTGGTAAGCTTAAGATCTTTTATCACGAACTTTCATCCAAGGCTAAGGATGTTGCGTTCAAAGCACTAAAGGACACTAAATTACTTGATAAAAGTAAAAAAGTGTATATCTCTGAAGATGATCACTCTGAGATAGATTCATCAGATGAAGATTTTGACAAATCAGTCTCGATGATCACAAGACAGTTTAGAGATCTTCTTTTGTAGAAAAGTAATCGGTTCTCCAGAGATAAGCCTAAGGCATCAGTCAAACCTCATAATCGTGTTCCTCCTAAAAACAGGGATATTGATGAAACTGATGAAGAGGATATGCCTCAGTGCTTTAAGTGTAAAGGATTTGGTCATTTTGCAAACGAGTGTCCAAATCGGAGAAAATTCACTAGGAACAAAGGTCTTGATGCAAATCTTGATGAAATGTCTGACGACTATGATTCAAATGAAGATGAGAAATCAAGTGTTGCACTTCTTTGGTGAAAATATTAATTTTGATAATTGTAGCATTGCACATATCAATTTTGATATTCTTTCAGAAGATAATCCAACCATTTTGGAAGAAAAAGTTGACCCTTTTCTTGGAAACACTGTTTATAATGCTTCAGGATCCACAATGTGCCTAGCCGCCTGCACAATTTAGAAGCCTGATTATTATCCAAGTGTAACGTGCTCATATTGTTCATTAAAAGTTCATGAACTCTCAAGGTGTTACAAGTTCAAACACAAGCAAAGACACGTCAACAAACTTCAACGAATAGCAAATCATCTATCAAGAAAGCTCAAACTTTCTCAGAAGACCGCAGAGGTATGTAAGATTTTATCTTCGCTAAGAAGTTAGTTTCCAAGGAAAAATCAAGACTATTTGAGAAGAAAGTATGGTCAAATCGTTTTGATAGACAGAGTTATGTGGATTCCTCTCAAGAGGAAATTGGTGGACAAATTATTGTTCACCACAACACAAACTAATTGTGTTGTGTCTAAAATCTTGTCTCATGTGCCGGATCAAAAGAGATAATGATTTTGTACCTCTCGGGCTTCAAGAAAAGTTTTGATTCTTCTTTTCTTATTTTTGTCTATCAAACAAAATAGAAAATGGTACTATCGATAATTATGCTCTTTATAGGGATAAGAGTTGATCGTCCACGAACCTATTTTAGGTTTCAAACCCTACATTCCTTTTCCTTCTCTAAAACCTCCTTTTATCTTAAGACTACTTGTTGAGCTAATTGTGAATTCCTCTCACAAACCCATACGCTCATGGAAGCTCCAAGAATGATGTCTTCTGATGAAAAAGAAGGTAATGTGATTGTTAAGCCATCAATCATGAAGGAAAAAGAAAAATCTCCATTGCCTCCAACCTTGAAAAGAAAAATAAGGAATATGAGGAAGCCAAGAGTTGTTCCTTCAAATTCTCAGAAGTTTTTTGACGTTATTGAAGTGTTGAAGGAGCTGCTAAAGGAGATTCAACAAATAAAGGCTTTTGTGCATAAGACTCATGAGATTCAGAAGGCCCTGGTTCGATAACAACAACCATGAAGGTTCATTGATATAAACTCCTTTCTTAATGAACCCTATGTTCCAATGGTTGTTGACATCAAGGAGTTCGGGGACGATAATGAATTCTTCAAAGGTCTTAATGTCTAGTAAATCTTCTATGTTTCTGTTTTATTTAGAAGAATAACTAGTGTGATTTGGAATAACAATGATTGTGATTACACATAGCTATATCTAATGATTTCATCTTCTTGTTTTTAGATTTATTGGTTTAAATTCTAAATTTGTTTGGAAGATGATGGTTGCAGTATTAACCTTTATGGTTTTATATATTGCAATATTTTGATGGGATTTATATGTTTACGTCCGTGAACTTGATTGTCCCATATTTGGTCAAAAGTAAAGTCGTTCACATATTGGTATGCAAATATTGATATAAGGAATGAATGGACTTTTGGAAAAACACAAAAGTGAATCCTATATTGTCAATTGTTGATGTAAGATAGGTTAAAATATTTTGTGATTCAAGGATAAAGTCTATTGTGTCACTTTGTGATGGAAAAATAGAATAGGTCCTTGTTGTTTGTTATCCACGGTATAGATCTTAACTGTTTCATATTATTATGTTTTACCGTAAAGGCTCCATTATGTATCTCATGTTGAGAACGATACAACTAAGTCGATTGTTATTGGCATGGTTGGTTGTTCCATGAGATGTTATCTGTTGAGCATTAAGAACTAAATTAATCAACTTATGTGGTTATTTAGTTTGTATTCCATGAATTCTCTCATGTTGAGTACATGAACGGTTAAGGTTGTCATTTTCTATGATAATATTAGTCGGGGTTCCATAATCTCTTATGTTGAGCCCAAATGAACTAAATCAATCATCTTGTGTGATTATTTAGTTAGCACTCCATAGATTTTTCTCATGTCGAGTGTGGAAAATTGAATTGATTACTTTGTGATTAGTTTAATTGTGTAATCCGGTTAGAGTATTTATGAGTTCTCTTGTGAATAAACTAATCGATGAATTAAGTCTTCATAAGTTTACTTGTGTTGAGCATATTTAGTCAAATTAATCATAGTTCGCTTTGGTTAATATGATTGAATATTTTGGATTCCAAATTCATACTTGTATGCAATTTGTTGAGTCTAAAGAAATCCTTCTTTTCTCTTGAAATTAAGGTCGCTCTTGTTGTTCCCTTGGGAATGACATCTAATGGGGGAGAGTTCTTTTGAAATTGCGCTTAATTTCCAAATATTTGTGGGGAGTGCGGCTGTGGAATTTTTAGGGGTTATCTTGT
This sequence comes from Papaver bracteatum, assembly GCA_023529315.1. NCBI lineage: Eukaryota > Viridiplantae > Streptophyta > Magnoliopsida > Ranunculales > Papaveraceae > Papaver > Papaver bracteatum. The sequence continues at coordinate 83,877 of JAJJWX010004422.1, read as the reverse complement.
ATCTTTATAAACTCCTTGATGAATGCATTTAGCCTCGGCTTTATGATTACATCTAAACAAGATGATAGAACATTTACCTTTGGTCATGAAATATCTCTTACGGAAATTTTATTAGGATCCCGTTCTTGTACCTTTGCCAATTTTATTGACAAAAAGTTGGAGAATTAATTGTAGTTCACATTACAAATACATATGGTTCTTCATATCATTATGTAAGGGGGATTGGTTTCCATGTGAGATGGAGTATTGATTATGGGGGAGTGAAGTATCACCATAGTATTGTTGTTGAAGTTGCGATGCAATTGGACTTTGACGCTGTGTAATAATACTATGACACTGTATAACAATAATTGAGAACCAATGCTTTTGTCATTGTTATAGCTATGAATTTTCAACAACGATGATACTAAACTTACAACCTTTGGGATCATTGGACTACTTGGAAGTGACGAAGATTTCGTGTATTGTTGAAAATTAGGCATGTGGAATAGGAGCTACAAAGTTTATTTATATATTTTTTGTATTCCATATGTATTAATAGTTTTGCCACTAAAATTGAGAAAGGGGGAGATTGTTAGAGCACTGCTCGGTCAAATTCGCATGCGTTGATATCTCAAGCATGTTTGTCAATCTTAATGATCAAAACAATAAAGTCTTGATTTCTAATCTACTATAGCTAAGGTTTCAGACTAGGATAGAAAGTGTAGTTGAGCTCAAAAACTCCATGGCGATTATCATACAACACGAAGGACAACTCAAGGAACCAGTGGATCTTCATCGACTAAAAGGTATGTGGAGACTTGAACTTATCTATCACTCAAAAGTCTATGTACTCTATCTCCTATCTTGAGACAAAAGTCGTTTTCATCTATATAGACTAAAGATATGCACATGTGACATTTTGAGATGAGTATATCTCGCTTATCTATTTCTCAAAATGGGTGTTGGTAAAACATTCGCTTTAGCCAAGTTCATCTTTGCCTAGTGACTAAAGTCATGTTATGTTTCAATCATTTTGGAAATCGCTCTGACGAAAAATAGTTTGTGAATAACAACTATATAACGCCCTCTAATAATGTTTCAATGATTGAAATGAGAGTTTAGACTATATAACCATTGGGGGATATAAACATTGTTGTGGCAACACATATATGTATAAGTCCTTATCACTTGAATCGAAGTTTGCGAACTTTGTTGATCAAGTGGAACCGGAACGTGAGCAGCAACTCAGTCCGCGAACTGGCGTAAGTTCTCGAACCCGAGAATATCTGCTAAAGTTGAAGCTCAGCTACAGTCCGCGAACTAACGGAAGTTCTCATCCCGAGAAATTCTGCTGGAGTTTATTAACTTCAATCGGTTAGCTTGAGTCCGCGAACTCAAGAGGTTATGTCTGAAAATGTTGTTCATGAACTTATCTTAAATTACTAAGGGATGCTTTTGCAAACCATGGCTTTATAGTTCATGATAAATGATTCGGGTGAATCACATCATTTTTTATTCAATTGTGTCTCTTGTAGTACTTGAGATCTCATAGTAATTGAACAACTCTCTAACTAGTTCATTTGAGTCATTTGGTCTAGTTATGGCAAACAAAAATATGGCTGATATGAAAGTTATCATTTGGCTAACCATTTGATTGACTAATATTGAACCAACCATTGTACACGTTTGGGTACGGTTACACAAACCCAAAATCGTCAAGTACATGTGTGTATGGCAAGCTAAGTTTTCGATCTAACAGTTGAGAGATATTAGCATGTATCTAATCAGGTTTCCATATAACGGTGAATATTGAATGCTTTGTTACTAAGCTAACATTGATTGGAAACCCTGATTTGAAAGACTATATAAGGGAGAACTCTTGCTACTAGAAAAACTAATCCCACACACTTTTCTTGTGTGATACTAGTTTTCTCCAAACTAGAGTCGATCTCCATTAACCCTTGAGTTTTCTCTCTAAATTCGGGTTAACGACTTAAAGACTTCATTGGGATTGTGAAGCCAGACCAATACTACTTTTCTTGTAGTTGTGTGATATGATCTTGCTCTATCATACGAGTACAATTGTAATAATTGGCTTGAGATTTCTATCTCCGATAGGCAAGATAAAAGTAGTCACAAACATCTTCGTCTCATTGTTTGTGATTCCTCAATAATCTTCTTCGCTGCGTCGATTAAGTTTATTGTGAGATGATTGATGAAACTGAGCTGTTTTTCGGGAATATAAGTCTGGTTTTATCGATTGGTTCCTATTCACCTTGATTTATCAAAAGACGGAACAAAACTCATAGGTTTATTCGTGGGAGACGAATTTATCTATTATCTATAGACTTTTCTGTGTGAGACATATTTGTTTGGTAAAGTCTTCGACTTTGGGTCGTAGCAACTCTTGGTTGTGGGTGAGAACATCTAAGGTAATCAAGTGTGCAGTATCCTACTGGGATCAGAGGCGTAGGATCATAACTGTACCTTGGATCAGTGTGAGATTGGTTGGGGTACAACTACAGTCCAGACCGAAGTTAATTTGGAGTAGGCTAGTGTCTGTAGCGGCTCAATACAATGTATGTTTAATCTGGACTAGGTTCCGGGGTTTTTCTGCATTTTCGGTTTCCTCATTAACAAAATTCTGGTGTCTGTGTTATTTATTTCCGTATTATATTTTTATATAATTGAAATAATACAGGTTGTGCGTTGTTCAATCGATTAGAATATCCGACCTTATTGGTTGTTGATTTAAATCGATTAACACTTGGATATTGGTCTTTGGTACCATCCAAGTTATCTCTCTTTGATTAGACTCGCGAATCTTATTTGATTGAGTAAATCAAATCGAGAGATTGAGATAATAACTCCTTGAGTATTTTCTATTGATTGAGTCTTGTTGATTCTCTATAAAACAACTCGGAGTTGTGCATACAGATTTCTAATTGAAATATTGGGTGAGGTTGTTAGACCCTCGCATTTTCACCCTCTAAAGGGAAGATCGGTAGATTTTTAATCAGCAAGTCTTTGTTATTCCCTTGTAGTCCATATAACTACAAGCATCATATGATATTCTACCCCCCCTTAGTCTATGGTTTTACTCTTTCGTTTAGATAAATGTTTAAGCACCAATGTTCTTTCCCTTAGAGATACCAATCAATAAAAATCAATACCAGTATCACTTGTTTACTCCATATATTTCTTCCCTTTTTGTCACAAAATGACAAAGAAACGAAAAAAAAAGGACAAACCGAAAGAATCTTACAAATATCAATAGACTTGCAACCTATAGAGTTAAGCACGAGAGTTCCACACACCATTTTTGATAACCAATATCAAAACCAAAACTACAAAGTAATTTTGTTTTGATATGTTACCAAGGAAACAATTTCCCGAAGCAACTTTCTCTAATAGTTCAGCAAACCAAACATCGATTAATTACTTTAGTTCCTTTGCTAAACCGATTGTACAAATATAATCGCTTATTTGATAAGACCAAAATAAAGATAACTCTAATTTTCTCATCAAGTTCTAATTATCCATATAACTTAGACATTTAAATTTTAAACAAGACAAGTACTAGGTTAGTTAACTAGCATTTCTTGTTAAGGCATTCAATTAGACTTGAATAACTGAAACCCCCACTTTGATAAGTCTAACTAAGATCATAATTAACTTAGTTTCTCTTATCCAGAATCCAATTGGACTAAACAATTCATCCCAAAAACCTTTTCTTTCGTTAAGCCATAAACAATTCATACAAATGTAGATGGGAAAAAATGATTCGCTGGTTTTTTAGGAAAGTGAAGAGTCGAGCGTGTTGTCGAGACTCCTCAACCGAGCAAACTGCTTAACCTCACACTGATGCACTGCAAAGGGAGTGCTTAGATTCGAGAGATCAATCTGTAGGACTCCGGCCTAAACCAAGTCAATGGCCTATCCAGAGTCAATTCTGTCGCAAAGAGGGAGATGGGTTGATCTGTAGGAGGGAAGCTGAGAATTGTGTGGGATCAACGATGATCAAAGATCGTGGATGTGTTAAAGGTTTCTGCAATAATTGGTGAACTGTTGAGTTCGAATAAGTTCTAATGGATTGATGAATTCTTGAGGGTAGTTGCTCGAGAAATTCTGTGTAGACAATTGATAGCTAATGATCATTCGTTGTTCTCAATCATGGATTCATAGACTTATTTATATTGTCAGAGTTGTGAACACCTTGACCCCTGTAAGTGTGACGGTCTCATGAGTGGAAGTGTTAGAGCATTGCTCGGTTGAACCCACCAAGCATTGGTATGTCAAGTTTGGTTGTCATATTTTAGTGAACCAAAACTCATTTGAGAGTCGCTTGATTTAAATGTACTAGAGTCAACTTCGTATAGGTTAGCTTGAAAGTATTAGGATGAGACATTACAAGTATTGCGAAGACTTGAAGATGTGAAGAAGAACGGAGCTACAACCACAACATCATCCTTCCAGTTGAGGTTAGTGATATTTGACTTGAACTGTTTCATTCCCTAACGTATCTTTCAAGTCGTGCATATTGAAAACATAAAACTTCGAAGCATGAACACTCTATATAGACATAATATTACGGAATACAATATGAAGTTTCTTGCTTAACCATTAAACTTTGTATATAAGACATCGACATAATCGTACGAATGCTATTATGATTATGTATGGGTATGAGGTGAGGATTTCATCCTAGGGAACAATGTTTACATGTGTTCTAAGGAAGTAAGTTCATGATATGTGTTGTGAACCGAAAAAGAAATCGCCAGGAGTTATTGGGGCTGTTCTTCATTGCATATCTTATAAACGACCAATATATGTGATTAATATAACCGCTCATGACTTGTTTGTGTTCTTGGTAAAACTATTCACATGAGGCCTGACTTATGGATTGGAATAACTTTTATTAGTGAAACTGATCTTAAGTAATCACCTGGGGTATGATCGAGTTTGTGAGTGTATGACTAATTATTAGGAGAAGGGGAACCGATCCTAGTAAGAGGTGCAGTGCATCACAAGGGGAACCGATCCTTGTATGAGGTGCATCAATGTTTATGGAAGAAAAGGGAACCGATCTTATGAACATGTGCAACACGTTTTTGGGAAGGGGGAACCGATCCTATGGACATGTGCAGTGCATACAAGTTAGATACCAAATATATGTGGGGAACCGATCCTAGTACCTAGTCAGCCGAATTATGGTAAGCTAATGTGACTATGCACAATACTCACATTGAGGTAGAACCGAAACTTGTTTTGGTAGAATCGTTAAACCCATGGTTTGTTATTGAGTGTTACTTGATCAATCACATAGTTCTTGAAAGTCAGATGAACCAATTATAAACTTGTTTTGAAGTGTGGTAAATCGGTTTCAAGTGAGTAAGTACGAAAAAGGACTTGCAAGAGTAAGATGTCCAAACACTTCGAACACGGTGCATTAATGCTTATTCTATATTGTTCAAAGATATTCCTTAAAGTCTAAGAAAGAAGTAAATCCCAAGATCGAAAAGGTAATTGAAGAAAATTAGGATGATTTTAAAGCAATTAAAATTGAAAATGAAAGGATGTACCAAAATCACAAGAAGTTTAGGGAAGATACTTCTCAACAAATAGAGGGTCTTGAAGAAAAACTTGTTGAATCTGATGTAAGGATTAACTCTCAACAAAAGAGTTTTGAAGAGAAAGAAGGTGTATATCTCTTACGAGAAAAACGCCTTGAGGCTAATCTAGCCGGTGCTCTTGCTAAAATTAAGATGTTGGAAGAAGAAAATTTGGAACTAAAAAAATCCAATGAAAGATCAAACAAGTTAACCTCAATGTTAGAAGCAAGTAGAAATCATCGTGATACACGAGGTTTGGTCTATAAAGGAATAAATGCTTCAAATATTAACGAAGAGGTAAAATTTGTTAAAGCTACTAATTTTTCTCAACTAGAGGCTTCCACTATTGTCAAAAATGATATTATTTCTTATAAAGAAGTAAAGCTAGTCAAGCCTAAGAATTGTGTTCAACCAGCAGCAATCAACAAGATCACTTCTGCTAATGTTAAGAAAGCAACAACGTTGAACAAGGAGAAGAAAAAGAAGAAGAAAACTCGTCAAGCTCCAATGCAAGAGGATCTTCAAAAAGGTAATACTAAAACTCATACTTTGTATATTTATACTAAGCATTGTTATTATTGTGGTAATAAAGGACACTTGCAATGGGGATGCAAAGTTCGTAAGATAGAAGATGCACTTTCTTTTGTATCAAACGAATTGGCTAAGTTTTCTCCTTATAAGAACTCAAATCGTTATTGTCATAAGTTTAGGCAAAATAATTATTATAATGATAGTTCAAATCTTGCATATCACTCGACAAGGTCATCTCATAAAATACCCAATTATATAAAGAGAGATGACGTTTTAAATGTAAAGACAAGACATGATGTTCCAAATTGGAGAAAGGGTGTTTCGTAAAATATTCATAAGGACATTGATCCTAGTGATATGAAGGAGAAAGTTTCTCCTGTTAAACCCAACTCTAAATGGGTTCCTAAGTCCTACTTAGTCAAGAAGGGACCAAAAGTTAGTCACAAGAATGACTCTCAGCTGTTAATTGTTGGTGACAATAATTACAAGAGTCTTGTTGAAAGGCTGAAGAAAGACATTATGTCTGAAATCTCTTGTACTAGTAAAGGTTGTGATAATGACACTCTTCATCACAAGTCAAAGGATAAAAACAAGATATGGAACAAGAGAAAACAAACCAAGCAAGTGGTCAAGAATGATGATTCGGTCTTAGTCACTCGTGACAAACAAGACAAGGATCAACTCAACACAACCTAGTTGTGTTAGAATGTGCATACTCACCTTGGTGCTCATTTTTGAAAGGTGAGGAAGCACATTAAAAAAACTGAGCACATGATCTCTCGATTATTATATGACTAATTAACATCTTTAGGGAGATTTATTTTCTTCTATACTCATACCTTCTCTATCTATTTTTGATATTTTGATATAAACGGTAATTTTGAGTTGATGATGTTGATATCTACTGATCATATATGCGTAACTCTTGATTTTGTGGTCCATAGACGATCAAGTAAACACACTTTGTTATTATATTGTCTCGATCTCGTATCCATAGACGATCACACAAAGTGTGAACCGATTTGTTGTATTGTCTCGACTCAGTCCATAGACAATCACTTTCGAGGAAATGACTTATAAGAAGGAAAAATAATAGCTTGAGGTATATTTGGGTACCCTCGCCTTTTCAGGAAGAGTGGGCAAGTGGAAGATCATGGTAAATCAGTTCCATGTCGTGTGGAGACTTGACGGACCATGCACCCACTACTTTGCTAACTCCTTCAACCGTTTACATATCTTATGCACATTTCTCATCGTGGATGGATCCACGTGTTGTAGGCCGCTAGACCAAAACCCTAGTTGTTATTCCCCAATTTGACGTGATTGATGTCGCACGAATAGTGGAGTTTGCATGATAGACATGTATCTAGTTTTTCAGTTGTTGACTGATTAGGCAATAAGCCTAGGTTTTGTTGAATCAAGCATGTTTGACAATTGCTCAGCGATTCATGAATGTTAATGTTGCTCGTATGAGAAAATATTATAAATTCGACGAGTTATTGAATATTGATGAGTTACTAAATACATGGATTATTCAAGCAACTGAGCAAGTATTGCTCGATTCGACTAAATACTGATAAATTACTGAATATTGATAGTTGGATCAATATTCGAGCAACTGAAACGATTTTCAATTCGATCAATTCTCAATATAAAGAATTTGATTTGTTAAATCGAAAGCAAGTATTGCTCAATTCAACAAAATACTGAATGTTGATAATTTGACGTGCAATTGAGCAAATATTACTCAATTCGACAAATTACTGATAAATTACTAAATATTGATAGTTGGATCAATATTTGAGCAACTGAACAAATGTTGCTCAATTTGACGAAATATTTATTGGTGGCGTGACCCAATAAAGTATTAAAATATTGGTAGATTACCAAATATTATATGATTAACTCAGATGCTGGTTGCTGAATCAATATAAATTCATTAGTGTTTGAATCTTACTCAGAATGATGATTCGTAGAACATTTATTTGAAACCCTAATCTCATATCGTAGTGGATGAATCACTGAAAATAGGTCATGAATGATAGAGGGGGACCAACCACATGGGACTAGGGACGTCCATGTGATGCCCAATTACTCGAGTGAGCGTGCACCAGGGTCCTAAATTGGCCAGTTGGTAAAAGAATGATGATTAAATGCCGATTTCATCATTAACTGAAATATTGCTGGGTTCAAAATTAGGTGATAAAACCTAGGTATGAACAATGGTACCGACCAAGAAAGCATGGGACTGGATCTTGGTGGTCACGGAACCAGCTGTTGTCCGTTTGAGCAATCCCCAGGTTGGTTGGAGAGAGTTTGGGCCCAATATGAGCGATTGCGCAAATTAGGTCAAAAATGTGAAAACGTGTGGGACCGACTTTGTGCAAGCCCTAGGAATGACCCTGGTCGGTCATTAAGGCATGCACGTGTTGCCATGGTGTCCGTGTCTCCGTACTGAGAGTTTCAATGTTTTCTGATATGCTTTCGAGCAATATTGTTAATTTTCAGAAGAGTTTCATCTTGACTGAAATTCTTGATTTTGTTGGAATGAGCATGTATGCTCAATTTATCAATATTTTGTAAATATTAAAATAAGAATATTTTAATATTTAAAATTAACGTGAGAGGCTAGGCGGTCGTGTGACCCGTTGGCTTTTGGTTTTTTCATGATTCGAGCAAAATTTGAGAAGTTATGACGAAATCATGATTTTTGCTCAAACCAAGGAGTTTCATGAATTTAGGAAAATAATAATTATAAAAGACTTGGGATTGCAAGGTATGGGACCGGCCATGGCTAGGGCATGGCTGGTTGCCTATGTTGCCCGATCCCACAACACTTTCCCTAAATTTTTTTTTTTTCATGAAACCATGATGTTATGGAGAATCCATGAGTTTTTGTTGAAACAGAGGAGTTTAATGAGTTTAGGGAATAATAATTATAAAAAGCTAGGGATTGTGAGGTGTGGGACGGGCCACGCCTAGGGCATGGCCGGCCGGCTATGTTGCCCGGTCCCTCACACCTTTCCCTATTTTATAATATTATTTTTCATGAATCCATGAAGTTATAGGGAATTCATGAGTTTTGCACAAACAAGGAAAGTTGCTAAATTGAAGGAGTTTTTCACTATGAAGCACGAATACTTCAAAATTGGTGACGTATCCGTATCGGCACCGTATCAGTATCGGATACCTGGGGATACGTATCAGATACTCCATTTAAAGAGTCACCTTTTTTTAATTACAAAAAGGGTAGGGGATACTCAGGGATACCTCTCAGATAAGGGATACTTCCTATAATCTAACATTTATTTATTTTTTCATTTTTTTTTACATATTAATTAAATATATACTAGGTCTTAACCCGTGCCGTAACGGCACGGGCATAATTTTTATTTAGTTATGAATTTTCCGACATATGAATATCAAATATAATGTGTATTAATATCAAGTTTACCCTTCTTATCGTTGCAAAAGTAAAGGGAAACCCGATAGATATTTTTATTCTTCACTTCACATCCTTTCTAGCATTTTCCGCCTTGACATCCTCCCATACTATGTCTCTCCTTTTTAGTGTTGTATCCTCAAGCCAACAATGAAATTATATCGAAACTAATTTTTACATATTTTGTCCCAAAAAATAATATATTATTCGATATGTTTTTTAGTTTAAAAAGATATCTTATCGATCTTTTGAAATGGTATTACCTTTTTGCATCTTTCTTATATTTAGTGAATGGTGTTAGGGTGTTCATGGAAAATAGGAACCTACTATGGGCCCGACAACATAGCACCGATCATGTCCCTACTTGACCACCTTGGGATAAGAGGTGTGTGGTTTTAATCTAAAAGTCCACAACGCTACGTAAGGAGATGCCCAAGTTTATTAAGCTTAACATGTACTCTTTTTTCTTCCATGTGGGACTATCCCTAGCTATAATTAAGTGGTTTATCGTTCCACATACTCCAACAATATCCACCTTGACGATATTAAACCACTTCACCAGTCCAATCAGACTCCACCATATGATTACCATTTGTATATGCTACCCATCGATCAGGATTATTTTCATTATGCGCCGTACAATCCTACTTCACCTTGAGTTAATGAGAAGGCAATCACCAACTCCAGCTTTGGCATTTTCTTACCCACATAGAACCCTACTACTTGAGAGTTAATGTGTGAGACACTAACTCCACCTTGAGCGCCAGTTCAACCTTGAGCATTGCCTTTCTGATCTAGAACCCTGGTCCACCTGAGTTAATGAGTGAGACAATAACTCCACCTTGAGCTCCAGTTGAACTTTGGGCCTTTCCTTCTTCACCTTGAGTCTGATTTCACTTGCGCCCTAAACCGGGTGACATCCACAACCACTTCAACGTTCGAACAGTAGCCCCAACCACGGGTTCTGATACCAATTATTAGGATCTTCATGGACCATCAGACACTACTCAGGGCCCAACCACATAACACCAAACCCCACTTGACCACCTTGGGATAAGAGGTGTGGGGTTTTTAACTAAAAATCCTCGGTGCTATGTATGGAGAAGTCCAAGCTTATTGTATGTTCTTACTATTTTAATGATGATGACATACTTAAAATCTAATTCATTCACTTAACATATTATACTTTAAAATGTTAAGTCATTTCCGATGGCAATCATTTTACCCACATACGATGTAGTTCCAGTTTTTCAAAATTCCCATAAATATTATGTACGCAATTCAATTTGGCAGGAAGAGTTCACCGAATGGAATATAGGTAATGGCTTGTCCTTTCGAAACATTGTGGCCTTTTCAACATAGTTGGATCCAGAGTTGGTAAAAATCACTGAATTTTTTGGTTCTCGGGCGAGAGTAATCTAGGTATCGGCTACCTCCCAGAAAACTGCTAATGGATGTCCATATCAGTTTTAGTTGAAAATCCCACGCTATAGGATAACCACAATGACTAAGTGGGAACAGTATTGGCAAAGATCATGTCCTTAAAAATGGTATTAGAGTCAACCACGGGTTACATGTCGAGGGCGAAAGAGTATGCTTGACGGATTGAACATATTCCAGAGTCTCATGAGTGAGAAAAAATGCCAGAGTCTAGAATTAAACATATTCCGTACCAGAGGACGACTCCAAATTAAGTTGGAATAGAGGTAATGGTTTGTCATTTTCTAACACCGAGACCTTTTCAGCATAATTGGCTTCGTAGTTGGCGAAAAATATTTATAGTTAAGCATGCTCGGTATTGAGTAATCTTGGGATGGGTGACCTCTTAAGAAGCTGCTGCTAGATGAACGCATCGGTTACCATTGAAAACTCAATACTATCAGATGAACACAATGGCTTAGTAAGGACATAATCGGTAGAAGGCAGGTCATTACATTCTACGACATTATGCCTCCAAATGTGAGGTTATTTGTTGCATAAAAATACTAAAATCATGATTAGTTAGTAAGTCAAATCATTAAGTAATTAACCTAATAACAATAAGCTCTACTAAAAGTAAACTCTGCTATCCATCATCATTGAATAAAAATAACGTTAAACCATTTATCAAGAAATATGTGAGGCGATGCGAAATTACTCACTGGGCACCAATACTTGCCACCGTCATTATGGTCCACTTATATAATTGTTAGCCAATTTAACTAAGTTTGGTGCTGTTTTTTTTTCATTCAAAAAAAGTATTTTGAAAACAATTTGATAGCAATATTTTTTCATCTTAATGTTTATTAAAGATTTCATAAAGTGTACACTTCCAAAATTTATCAATTTGTAAAGTGGGGAGAAGGAGCTTTTTAAAGCTTCAAAAGCAAAAGCTATAGTTCACCCTAGCTTCATATTTTATTTTCCAATTATATCCCATTTTGTTTATAACTGACAACAATTATCCTTGAATCTATATATAATCACCAATTTTTATTTTTTGTATTTTATATTCTTTAAAGATAATTATTTTTTATTTTCAAACTACATTTTATGTTATATCGTATCACTAAAATATACTTTTATTTTCAACGATAAATATTAAGAGATTATGGATTTTTAAAAAGTGGTTTAGAAAAATAATACATTTTAGTAATAATACTAATTAGTAAATTTAATATTACATGTGTACGTACTCTAATAGTAGAAAATTTACTTTACACACTATAACATAGAATATACAATTTTCAGAAATATTTCTGCTTTTGTCATTTTCTCACTAACTATAGTTGAACATGATATTTTCAGAGATATGTCTGTTTTTTAAAATAGTTTTAGCTTTAGTTTATAATCTGCAACTGTTCAATTGTTTTTTTATAAAGCTCGGCACAGTAACTTACATCGGCAACCAATCGTTTTTTTTACATAGCTCCGAACAATAACGTACATCGGAAAAGCACTTTTGTAAAGCTCGCAGCAATACCGAACTAATTCTAAGTATTAGCTAATAAAAATATACTTTTATTATCATCATTGGTAGAATAATTTATATATTATGTTTTTTAGTTTGATATTTAATTAATAGACTATTTATTATGAAGAATTATGGAACCTTAATGACATGATAACTTTTGTCCATTAGATGCATTTCTAATATCAATCACAACCATCACCTATGACAAACGATTACCTCCCTAGATTTATCTCTTGTGAGGAAAAATTTGAACCGCCACTTACATAAGCAAAGTTATACAAACTGTGCTTTATATTCTTGACTAGCCCTTAAACCGTGCCGTAACGGCACGTGCCATGATGTTGTGTCCCGAATACTTATCAACTCCTTATGATTTAATATGTGTTGGTCATAAAAATAGTTGGGATTTTCCTCTCTTTTTTCCTTTGTTTTTTCCTTTAATATTTTACCGCCGGAGATTTGCTCAAACGAAAGAAATATAATCTTAACTTCCAGACACTTTTTTATTTAGGTTCATTGCTTAATTCTCTACATGAACATGGAAGTTTAAATATTTTTTGGAAATATGTCGTCATCAATGCTCATCTCAGTGAAATCAACTAATCAATATTGTCCATAAAAGTCTCCACATGCTCCTATTTCGTTCCAGCTGACTCATCTATCATGGTCATGTTGTTGATCCTCCAAATAGGTAGAGAATAGTATATATTTTTTTGCATCGAACGAATGATACAAACTATCCAACGTGACATGATTATCCAATAATTTTTCAACACCCATTAGATGATTGTACCCATTACCTTTTCGAAGGTATTGTATATATGCGAACCTCTGCCATTAAATCTTCAACAAAGTATTGTGCCCATCAATTCTTCTTAACGAAGGCTTTGGTAACTTCAAAAGTCTTGGATATTTTGTCAATTCCGTATGTTCCAACCTTCACTTGGAATAAAATCTGGCGACACATTACCTCATAAAGAACCCTGAACACATATTGTACTCTCTGATCCTATTTCAAATTAATAGGTTGCCAATAGATCCTTTACCAAAATTTGACATATTCTACGTTGAATATTTATAAAAAAAATTATGGTATTGTGGATCGCTGCTTTCTAAGATTGTAGTTTTAAAAATTGGCCTCTTCAAGTCCCACGACTTTCTAAGTATATACCTCTTTCATTCGTATCAAGTAATCCATTGTATATCACAACAATTCTTCTATAACAATTCCTTTCTTTTGTCGTTTCCGGACCATCAGTAGCCATTATTGTCAAATGCAATCTGTCTAATTTTGGTTGATGTTATGTATTTGTATTGTTCATTTTTATTAAATAAATAAATTGTGGAAAAACTAAAAAAAAAACATAAGTATTACATCGGTTCTAAGTTAATATATCCAAAATACTCCGGACACTGCTTCTGATGCCTTGTTTCCTCAAATTCCTCGTTGCATTCTGGATTGTACATGCAACACCAATCATTTGCGAAGTGAGATATTTGCGCAAGTGTGGTCAATGTATTACTTGCCTGTACTAATAATAACAACACGTCAATTTTTTTCAAGGCATCCAGTTGTAAATGGTATGAATGTAATAGATTTGAATTATACCTCAATCTTAGATATCACCTTCTTTTCACATAACATAGCAATTAAGGTAGGACAAATCTTGACCACTCTTTACATAGGCAGAGTTAGCCAAACTATGTTTTGCAATTGTCTTACGTAAAAATTATTATTAATCCATATTTTAGTCAGCAAGCCTAACTAATTAGTCCTATAGAAAGGTAATCTTAAATTTTTGACCTTATCTCTTGACCAAATTATTGAAGTATTCTCAGTCATGTTCTGCTTTGTGTGATATATCCATCTGTGTCTACTCTACCTTCTAACCCATTGAATGAAACATATACATATTGATCCGTAATTTGATATTGTTGATTTATCATCAAGAGGTCGCATGATTTGAGAATGTAAAATATAAAAAATATTCTATAAACATCGGAGAAATTTTATCATCCTCACATTTTATACCCAAAATTTCCAACATAAACATCGGAGGCGAAATTTAGACTTATGATTTAGAGTTTTTTATGATGATTTTGATGAACAAATATTTTAGAATGCAAATACATTTTCCCGGTCAATAAGGTTTTATATCGGGAATTGAGTGAAAGTTGTTGTCTTTGTAGGTAGTTGTCGCGAAACAACTCGACATTGATGGTCTTTCAGGGAAACGAATGTAATAGTACTTGAGAGAGCGATAATGTTCGACCAATTTCCTTTATATAATACGGGTGATCGAACATTCATGATCATATTGTCTTATACGTTCTGGTATCATCCTCGAAATATTTGGTTTTTGTCCTTATCAATCGTGCTAAAAAAAACCAATTACATCTTTCATAATACAATGTTGCATGTTTTGTGAAGGTTTTTTTTTTTTTACTTGGTCAATAAAACTCACTAAAAAGAAAAACTATTATTATACACTACTATTACCAACACCCACCACCATAAAAACCATCCACCGCCACTATTTATTCCACCAATAGTAATGTTACCGCCTCCACCATTCACAAACACCCGCCACCGCTTATACTAACCCTACTTCCACTACCACCATTAGAATTAATATAGTTTTTAGTAAAATTATTTATTAATATAATTATGTATTTATGTTAGATTATTAAAGAGACATTTATAATAGAATTTTAATTAATCATTAAGAACAATCAATAAGACACTAATTAATAAAACCTTTAAAAATGGTTAAGTTGAACAAACCCCAGTGGTAAATTTATCTTTGCCAAGGACAATCCTTACCACTCTTTACATAAACAAATCGATAATAAATAATTTAATATGTTCTGATATTGATTCGTGTCGTTCTTTTAGTTATTACATAACATGGCAATTGATTGCACCAATTTTTTAAAATGGACATGTGTTTTATCGAGTTTATTTTAACATTAGAATGATCAACCACGTTTTATACTTTATAATATAACGTTACACATTTTGTGGCGTTACGAAATTAGCATAATATGTTTTTGTCCACCAATACCCGCCACCACCATAAAATCATATGAATCCACTTTTTTTTATCCACCACCACCTAATGGAAAAGCCAAGGGTTGACTAACTTGGCTCTAACCCCTTCAATTTTTAATAACTACATAATTTTTTTAGTTTATTTTATAAATAGTACTTTATCCATATATATTTATGGTTTAGTCCATCAAAGTTTACATGTTTTTTTTAAAAACAAAATAGGCCTCCTCAATGTCAATTTTTGACTCCACCACTGCCACCATCACTGCCGCCCATCCCATGTAGGTTGTTGGACTCAATTCTAATTTTCAATCACAAATGCCACGTATGAGGTTTAGATTGAACAAAATTTCGTCAATTGATTAGTTCCATTTTTTTTTTCCGTGTATATATTCTTTTTTGTATTGCAATCAATTTTATTTGAACATTAAAAAATCATGATTTATACGATATAGTACCAAAGATAACAGGGGTACCATTTGGGTGATCCAACTACGATCATGAAAATATTGTCTTGTATGATATCATCCCTGAAATATATGGTACATTCCTTTATCAAAAGTGTTAAAAACAACCAACCACATCTTCCACACTATGATGTTATCAAGATATTATAACGACAACATAAAATTAATATTGTCCATCACTACTCACCAGCATTCACCGTCACTACTTCTTCCACCACAAACCAGGGGCGGAGCCAGGATTTTGAGGAGAGAGGGAGAAAAAATTCTTGGCAAGTTGGATACATGTGAAAAATGGACTTTGTATCCCATTTTACGATAAAAGAACAAAAATAAATATAATTGTGCTTTACTCCGCCCTTAGCCACCACTAATCTTTTGGCCTCCACCTCTTTTACTATTCATTATCGCGAAATTTTTATTGATATTATTTATCAAAATTACCTATTAATAGAAATAAATATTATAATTAATTAGGAAAACATTTATAATTAAAAAATGATTAGTCATTTATTATGAGCAATTAGTGAAACACTTTTTAATGAATATATTATTTATTATATGCAATTTGTGTAACACTAATTAATAAAGCAATTATGGTATTTAAGTTGAACAAACCAACACTATTGATTTATCTTTTCTATCAATTCCAACCAAGGTGGAACACTGGTTAAAGGCCACTCTTATGACACAATAGGTCATGAGTTCGAACGTCCCCGTTATAATTTTTGAAATTCCATATCTTGACTTGAGTATTCATTTTTCATTCATAATATTTGAATTAATTCCAAGCGTGCGAGTTGTAGGGGGTGGTCAGGAGAACCACAACCCTTGATTTATCTTCTCTCTAGACAAATCTGGACCACCACTTACATAGGCAAACTTAGCCTAGCTTTGTTTTGTATCTTAGATGATAATAATAATAAAGTGAAGTAACAAAGTATTAGTATTGATTTTGCTTAATGGGTTTGCATAAACAAAACATAAAGTGTTCCATTATATGAGTTATTGGAAGATCCAGGTCTCTTGTACTTGTTCCTTAGATTAGTGGTTATTTATGTTTTATAGGGCTTAACCCGTGTCGTAACTAATATCTACTGATATTATTAGATTAGTGATTCATTGGACCTTCGCCAATGCTTCCACAACCTACTATTGCAACTAATATCTATTGATATTTTTTCTTTTTTTATCAAAATTATTTATTAATAGAAGAAATACAAATTTATTAATTTGACTAAGAGAAATTTTATAGTGGAATAAATTAATTATTATGAGCAATTAGTGAACAAACATTATTATGAGCAATTAATAAATTATTTAATATCAATTAGTGTGGAACACTAATTAGTTAGGTATTTATTATATTAATCATTTACTATATTTATTATATTAGATTTCCATTAATGGGTCATTAAATGTTAGTTTTATGGGACAAATTACAACCATAGATTTATCAATTGGGATATGAAATCTTGACCATCACTTACACGTGCGAGATGAGGGTGTGGTATGTACAACCACGACCGTAGATTTATCTTTGCCCAGAATAAATCCTAGCCACCACTCAGATAGGCTAAGTTAGCCAAACTGTGCTTTATAGGGATATATATATATATATAATCATGCATAAAGTTTACAAGTAGCTGGTTGGGAGTCTCGCCACAATTTGAGCTCCCACCCCCTTCTAAATAGTAAAACCTATTATGTGAAAGATAAACCTTCCTGCATTGTCATTTATATCATGGTTCGACAAACAATTCTTAAGTCTCTTCAGGAAGATCATCGCTTCTTCACTGAGTTCTCCTAAAGTGGTGAAGGCAAAAACATTGAATCCGTAGCCGAGAGCCGTGCATTTATCCAGGTACTTCTTGCGTTTGCGAGTAACAGCTCTAGAGATAGCCTGGCCCGGAGTGAAATGATGGGCTCTGTCTCCTGAAAAAGTCGAAACCCCTGTGATGTCGAAGCATGTGTCGCGACCATTCTCCAGGTTATATACCATAATGTCTGCTGGTCTCGGATTAGGGTCATTGGTTGACAAAATCCCTAGAGATACTTATAAATTTATACATAAAATCTAAATATTTATAGATATTTGTACTCATGAACATATCGAATAATTATATCTAAACCTAATAACTTGTGGACTATAAAGAAAAAATACTTGTATTTATTTTTATGGTGGTTCAAAAAAAAAACGGTGTTAGAAAAATCTAGCTTTAAGGTTTATTGGACAGTCATGTTCTTCATGTTGTTTAGAGAGAAATCGAAGTACATATGATTTTATCCTTTCAATTAACATAAGTAAGACTGAAACCCAAAATGATGAAAATTTTAATGTTTGCTTACTTTAATATATTCAAAATAGTATCTATCAGATTTTTTATTTTATGATTTTTTAGTAGAAGGAATTATTATTACATCAAATATTTATTTCTAATAAATACACGTATCCTACCATATCCCGTATCCCATTTAATGAAAATTGACGAATCCCCGTATCAGTGTCACTGTATCAGTATCGGTGCATCATAGGTTTTTCATGAGTTCATGAAAATAATAAAATAGGGCAAAATAATGGAAGAGGCATGGCCGGCCGGCCCGGCCCCTGGGCGCCTCTTATTATTTTATTATTATTTTTTGCTTTCTCCTATTTTGCGTAGGATTCCTCATCTGTCCATATTTTGGATGCTCGTTTGTGCATCCGGGTGCTCAGTCGTGCATCATTGTCAAGTACGCTTGTACCATTTTTTTGGGGCTTACTCAGTGAAGATCCAGATGCCCGATGGTTGAGTATTTATTGATAATTCATGAAATTTAGTGTATAATAATTCATGAAGCGGAACAATAAAATGAGTAGTTATTTATTATCAAATCAGAGGATCAGCTGTGGATTCGACCATGAACTCGAAATAATAAAACAAGCATTACCATTCCGTGGGATCGTGAATTCAACCATAGAATTGGAGTAATAAAATTATCTATTACAATTCCATGAGATTAGCAGTGAATTCAATCATGAAATTGGAATAATGAGATAACATAGTAGTTTATCGCCATTCCGTGAGATCTAGTCGTAGATTTGATCATGGAATTAGAGCAATTGTTATTTCCATTCCATGGGATCAGGCCGTGGATTCGACCATGGAATCGGAGTAATAATAGATTATCCTGGTTAATTCAGTGATGAATGTCACGGCAGAATTAATCTTTTGCAGAAAATATATTAGCCACGTCATATCCATTCTGAATAGTGCATAGTCAGGGAGTCACAAGTGTTCCTTACGACCTAAAGGCGTTAGTGCTCTCAATCTATGGAGAGCTGCATGAATCTCTGTACGGTCTCTCTACATAGTCAGGGAATGGTGAGTGTCACCGACGTCCTGAAGGCGTCCGCCGCCCAACTATTCTTCTATGTGGAGAGGGGTCACTCTCCTGCAGTCAGGGAATAGTGAGTGTCACCGACGTCCTGAAGGCGTTAAGCTCTCAATCTTTGGAGAACCGACCAATTATGTTATTTTGCTTAGAGGGCACGATGAAATGCCAGGGATCGAATCCCTCAGCTAGTGAGGCTTTTCGAAAACATATTCATCATGGCTTCGTAAAATATGAATCGTTGCATGCCTGAAAGCCGTGTCAAAGCATGCCTCATGATTTTACGGTTTTGCCCTTTGTTGAAAATCCACCATCAACATTAAGTCCCTTACTTAGTGGGGAACAGTCATGTTCTGCAGTAATGCATTAAATGGTGATTTTCAGTCAACGAGATCGGTGGTTGAACTCAGTCTACAAAGGTATGCTCAGAATCTTCGGTTTGCTGTAATGGTGTCACGTATGGGCAAATATTTGAGTGAGGATCCTAATAGCGCGATAAAGCGTTATTTTGTGATCACAGAGAAGTGAGTTGCTGCTGATTCGGACGTTCGAAGGCTCAGTTTTGGTCAATTTAGGATTTACGGGCCCGAGCCCAAAAAGGAAACCCTTGTGTATTAGGTTTTGGAAATAAAATTGGTATAAAAGGTAAGTAACCCTAATATTTTTTGTTTTGATCGATTAAGCACCATCATCTCTTCATCTCCTTCACGTGTGCAGCGGGGAAGGAATTTTTTTTACCGGATTCAGCACCGCCGTCCCCCGCCGTTCAACATCCGGCCAAATTCCGACCGGCTCCGACAGGTAAGTCCGTGCAAACTCTTTTTTATTTTTTTTCCTTTTTTTTGCTGTATGTTCTATGATTCATGAGTTGTTCACAAAACAGAAAATCCCCTAGTTGCAAGTATGCGTAGGATTTATGAAAAAATTGTTTTTAGAAAACGTATGAATGCCCTTTTTCGTTAGTTTAGGAAACGAACAAAAATCCCTATTATGGAAGAGATACATAAAATTTTGTATAGACATGGTATAGTTACAGTAGTAAAAGTTTTGTTTATTAGGTTTCATGAAAACCCAAGTTTATTTTCAAAGCATGGATTTTGCAAATACTTTTAAGAACGTAGGTTTGCTCGTAAAGAGTAGTAAATAATGATCCTTAGGGTTAAAGGAAATTTTTAAAAGACCTGGAGTTTATGATAAAATTTATTTGAGAACTTTCAAAACTTTTTTTGAAACATGTAGACTTTTACAAAAATAGAAAAGACCCTGGTTTCGAGACGAATGCTCGTTTGAGCAAAAAAGTATTTTTATTTTATTTACGTGAGTTATTAGCTCACTAATTTTTATTTATTCTTCAAATTACGTGACTTATTCACGTTTTTAATAAGGAAAAAAATAATTATGCTTTGATTTATGAAAAATCGTTGATAGCAAGCAATATTTTTGTGAGTTGATGAATTCCTAGTATATATGTGAGTTTGGCGATTTCATAGTGTATGTACACGCAAAAAATCAACGAATATTCACATGGAAGGTTATGTGAATTATTCATAGTTTCATGAAAAGTCAATGTCGACTTTAAATAATAATAAAAAATTTGCTCGGCTTTGCAGGTTTGAAAGAACGAACAAGTTTTTGAGGTTTTACGCTGTTATCACTAAGTTCGTGAAATCGTAAATATGTAAGAGTTAAGGATTACCATTTTTGTAGACGCTGATTGTAAGCATCATAATTGTTTGATTGCTTTAATTCTATTGTATTGACGAAACCCGTGTGGAATGTTGCAGCGATTTGGCGGAGATGACTTGATTCTGTAATGATGTTGAAAGTGACGTTTTGAGAGAAGACACTTCTGGAGATGATGTTTCCATAGATGCATCTTTTAGAGATGATGATTTCTCTAGGTATGGTAATTCTGGAACTTCTTAGGGAAATGAGGAAATTCTAAAACCTAAGAACATCCCAAACATCGAAGACAGATTCTTTGAATATTTGTATAGGCCTGAAAAGCGTCCTTTAGATTCTTCGTTTCGGTTGCTCATAAATCCCAGGACTACTGCTCGGAATAAGTTGGTGTCTCCTTCAGCAATAATTCGGTTTTGTTTGGAAGGGAAGCATTATTCGGCTTCTCATGTGGAACTTAAACTTTCTCGGAAGCCGTTGACGCACTTTTTTGGATGGGAAAGGCATATGCTAGGCCACAGCCGTGTGAGGACCTTGCTGGATAGTGTGCAGGTGACACGAGCTATTCAAGCTACTGGAGATTTGATCATTAATTATGATATACCAGGTATCGTGGCTTTGCTTGCTCGTTGGTGTATTCCTACTTACACATTCATATGCAGATGGGGAGAGTTCACAATTACTTTAGAAGATGTAGTCACTTTGTTGCATCTTCAAGTCACCGAAAATTTCCCTGGAGAACTCTCGACAGAGGAGAAGCTGATATCTCGCACTTTGGAAACTAAGATGCACGAGTTCAACGAGTCTCCCAAATTTTGCTATGCTCAATGGTTGAGATACTGGTGGCCGAGAGATATAATTCCTGAAGAACCTGTTGATGGTACCCTGTCCATCACTGATTTCCTGTGCTTGTGGCTTTCCAGAGATGTTCTTGAGGACAACGGACATTTGTTGAAGCCGTTGGTGACACCCTTTGCCATTAGGATGTCCAAAGGTGAGAAACTTCCAATTGGTATCCTGTTTTTAGGTTCACTATTTGCCAATATGGACTTTTTGGTTATTGACTCCAGCGTCTCTAACGGTTTCATGAAAATGGAGATATATGCTAATACCATGTTCCTCCAAGCTTTGATGTGGGAGCATCTTAAAAAGTATGTTCTGATTCCACGTAGTGTTTTGCAAGGGCCTAATGTCGACACTCGTCATGCTTTTCTCGAGAAAGACAATGCCAGGATCATGAGGTGGTTTACCAAGCAACCGCAATACAAGATATGTATCACTAATATTTTGGACATTGAATCCGAGTTCAACTTTCGCCCCTAGGTGTCGATTCCTAATCTATTCTCACAATTAATCGCCTTCAATACTACTGAATAAAATATCACATTGAAGACTGGTACTGATTTGAATGATGGAGAGAGATATTTCATATTAAGTTGCACTCCTGGCCACCTAATATCAGTAATGCATGGAGAATTCAGGGTAAAGGAATATAACATTGACATGGAAGCTCGGCAGATGGGCGTCGACCAGTGTATCCCAGGTCATTGAATGAACAAACCATCAGTTGAGTATTTGAAGGCTAATCTGGACTGCACTCATGTGGAGGGGAATGAGTATTTATCCCCATGCTCTGATTATGCTAGTTTCGTGACTCCGGGTTACATAGACTTCTGGCATCAGCAACTTGGGCATCTGTATGCTTTTTTGATGGATGTTAAGTCCCCAGCACAAGACTTTCCTTCCCTTGACTCTATTAATGCTCGACCAAGTCTAAAGTACCTTTCCCGTGGTGACAAAAGGAAGACATCTCCAAAATGTGCTCAGGTAAGCATATTTTCTTCACGATCGGTGAAAGTAAGCTAGACGTGTATTAATCATTCATTGATCTTGTGTAGGATGGCTGTGTTGTGAGGCCTCGAATCTGTGTAGACTTCTCAGACCTTCAAGAAAGTCCCCAGGGTGGAGAAGGAAGAAGCAAAACAGCTCATAGAATGAACCGAATAATGTGCAGTCACATGCCGCTTCTTTGGTGAGTTGTTAGCACTTCTTTTATCGTTGGACTTTATTATCCATATAATCAGGATCTTATAAGAGTATTACTAATTTGTTTCAGAATTTTGCTCCATCGATTATTGACGGTCTTCATCTTTCTCCCATACGAACAATTCAGGAATCCAGCATCGACGGAGAGGTTGATGTGAGTATTCTTTCATGTAAGTGATTTCGATATTTCTTTAAATGAAAAGATGATACATATTGTTAATGGATCTAGGAGGAAATTTTTATGGAAAGCCAACATGGTCATGCTATTCATTCGTCTTCGAACAGTAGTGAGAAAGAGGATCCTCAAGAATCGCGGCTGAATGAAAATAATGGCACTCCCAATGTTGATGCCGGCCCTGTTGACCCTTAAAATGAGTTGGAGACTCCTCAAGTAAGTATCCATTTTGTATTATCTTCATAGAAATGTAGGATTTCTGATTTGTGAATGAATGAATGAGAATCTCGCGAATAAATGAAAAGCTTTACCGAAACACGTCACCAAAAAATTCAGAACTCAACGTTTTAGCAAAAACGTTATAAAATCTTCATCCGATGTCGGATATTTGCGATCTACCCATGCATCCTTATGCCTAGGAAATTTCCAAGCTTTTTTGAAGAATATTTTCAAGTTTTGAGCACTTTTAGGGGTCTAAATCGATGAAACAGTAAACTTCCAGGAGACCTCTAGAAAATTTTCAGTTGGTATAAGGTACAATGTTTTGGATACAACTCCCTAATATTTCATCAAATTGCTATGAAAGTTTGATATGTTGTAGATGACATCCGTACGAAGGGAATGGTATATGACCCAACCTTAAATTCCTTACCAATTGCTCCCAGTTCGTCATTTTATACAGAGTAGTATAAAATTTTCCTGGCGGACTTATTGAAAAACGTGTTTTATGACTTTTATGCTATTTGCTCATGTATTGGATGCATAGTAGAGAACTTAGATAATGTTAGTTCACTTACATGCTGGACTTTATGATTGCATTGAGTTCCCATGCTTGGATCGCCCTAATCCCGTGTAATTTTCTTATTAGGTACCAAATGCCGAAGCTGAGAATAATGATGATTCGAGCAATCCCGACGTTGTTGATAATGATACAACCATCTCTGCACTTCAAGGATGTGAGATGGTTGTTGGTGATATTGTTGAGGTGATTGAAACACCAACGGTGATTGCTCCAGGAATAGAAGAAGCCGTGCCGAGAGTAGACAATACTGTCCCAGAAGAAGCTGCGCCTATGATTGTTGAGGTTTCTCCTGAGATTGAGAAGCGTATAATAGTACATGAATACTCTACTGCAGGGATAGTTAGTGAGCCTTCATTTGGTGTTTTACTCCCAAATCATATGTTGATTGGCGGATTCATAGATCCCACTGGGTATGCCAATATGTATGAAAAGTTGTGGAAGATGTATGGCCACATTGTTGTTGCAAGAGATCCCGAACGTAGCTACTTCTTGACTATGCAATTAGGAAACATATTGCGTGTCATAGACGATATTTGCACCATGCCCAGAAGTATTGTCACTCGAGATGTACTCTTTAATTGGGAGTACAACTTGGAGAATTCTGAGAGACTTGGATTTAATATGAAGTGGCTCCGTCAGAAGATCAACACCATCAAGGATGCAATAGTGAAGAATATACCTTTTACCAGTGATGTTGTGGTGGAGAAAATGGCTAAGATTGCTGAATTGACTCGAAAGATGGAGTTGGAGAAAGCATCTTTGCAAGTCTTGGAGAATGCTGAGAAGCAGAAATCATACTTTGATGGCTTTCTTAAATTTTCTTTCCATAATCTCTTGAACATTGAACTTCTGAGAGGTGTGAGATTTTATTTTGGTTTTGAATTTTGCGAGGTTTTGAGTTTTTGAGTGACTGAGGATTTTTTTTTGGATTTTGGACTCGATAGAGATTTTTTCTTAAATAAAAGAACGTTGATAGATTGCTGAATTCAAATACTGGATGCAAGTATTGCAAACGTTTTAGAGGAACTGAAATTACAAGTAAAATAAAATCCTAGGATGCAAACGTTAGATGTCTTGAGCATTTGTCTTAGGCATAAAACATCCGATGTTGAATGCTTCATGCATCAAAAACCTTGAGCCAATTCTCATGAATCACTGGTACGCTTGTCTTGCCCTTGATGTCAGCCAATTTGTAGTATCCTCCAATAACTAACTTAGCGATCATAAAAGGTCCTTCCCAGTTAGAGCCCCTTGCGGAATGGAGATTGCTCTTAATTGCATTGAGAACTAAATCCCCTTCGTGGAACTTATTAGGTTTAGTTGCTTGTGCCCTGAACATTTTCCATTTTTTCAGAATTCTTTGCACATCGGGATTTTTTGTTGGAGGAGTTTTCCCATTCTGTGACACATATGGACACTCGTGTAAGGGAGAATATTTAGGATACTAATTGTGAAACTCAGTCATTATACTATCAATGACCGTGTTGGTGAGATGTTGAATTTTGAGAGGTTCGGCATCTAACCACTTGGTGAAGTATTGCTGAGGTGAGACTAACCACTCATAACGTTTGGTGACAGCTGAGTTATGAGTAAGATCTAGTCCCTTGACTAGAGTAGCGTATTTGAAAGTTGGTAACATGGATGCATGAGGGGGGGTGATACTTTCCTGAGTGCGAAACCTTTTGATAAATTTATGTGCGCTTTCTTCAATTTTTCGTGTGAGTTCCATCAAGGCTTCAATTTTTCCCAAATGTTCAAATGGTGGAGCATCCTCCATTTATTCAAAATTGGAGCTTTATTCTGAGTCGGAGCTTTCCTTGATAGGGAAATGTGCAATTGAAGATGTTGCAGTGACCTTTCCATCATGAATCCATGCTCGTCCAAGAACCATGTCATATCCTGGATCTTCTCTAATTATGAAAAACTTGGTTTCAGTCCAAGTTGAGTCATTTTTCACTTTGAGAATGCCGTAAGCATGTCTAGGGATTCCTTCATGGTCTCTGACTAAGACATGAGCATGAGTTGCTTCTTGTCGGGTGATGCCAGCGTCTCTGAGGGTTTTAAAGGGAATGATGTTAATATTAGTGCCAACATCGACCAACGCTCGCTTGAATTCATTTCCTTTAAGGTAAAATGTGGTGAGAAGTCCCCAGTCGTACATCTCCTTGTCTATTGCTGGAGGTTCAGGGAGTATCTCCTGAATTTTTAACCTTTTCCCAGACACAATATGGTTCAATACACCAAACATATTGTTTCTTTGATGATAAGTATAGTAACTCACAGACATGCTCAATTAGGGATTGAACTATTTCCTTGACCGACTGCTTAGAGAGTGTGAATTTTCTGATTGGGAGAGGATTCATGTGCACTCCTTCAGTCCTCAGTTCCCATGAGTCAGCCTTTTCTTTGAATATACGCTTCAAGGTTCTGCAATCACTTGTCGGATGGCTGACATACCTATGAAAATGGCAGCAACGTGCATTTTCTATTTGTTCCTCTGTTGGTTCCTTTTTGATAGGGGGTAATTTGATCGCATCGTCTTGAATCCAGATTTCCAGTAGTTCGATCACTTATTCAATAGAAAAGGGGAAGTCAGGTACTTCTTGATCGTTCTGTTGATGTCGAGTAGGAGATTGTGCATTTCTGGCTTGACCATCTTTCCTTGGCATTTTTAAGGGATTGGACACTGGAGGAGCATTCTTATGTGGTTGTGCTTCAGCTTTTCTTTTGCTCCCTTCAGCAACATTCATGGAAGTTTCGACACTGTACTACTTGTTGATTAGACGCATGGCATTGCTGCTTCGAGTGTCTTTCGATTCTTCTACTTTGACAGTTTTCGTACTTTCTAGCAAGGCGAGAGCGGTAGTTGTTGATCGCTTGGTGGCTTCATGAAGTTCTAAGAAGGTCTGAAAACGAAGATTTTCCAGCAAAGCTCTGTAGACTGGGATCATTCCATTAATGCACAAATATACCAATTATTGTTCAGTAACATTGGGATCATGGCAATCCAAGGCTTAAACCATGAACCTCTTCACATAGTCATTCGGATTTTTAGCATTCTTCTGAGCCATCCTTCTTAAGTTGGAAAGAGTAACTTGCTCAGAAACAAAGAAGTATTTCCTGTAGAAATCATTAATCATTTCTACCAAATTTGTTATGCTTCCTGGTGCGATGTTGTTATACCAAGTATATGCTCGACCCGTCAGGGATTTTGAATACTCCTTCAAACAGACGATATGGTTGTGTTCATGCTCTCCTAGTGCTTCCAGGAATCGAGAAATGTGTTCTCGGGCATTCCCCGTTTTATTATAGAGAGTGAAGGTTGGACAAGTGTAACCCTTTGGAAGAGGGGTTTTTTGCGTAGCAGTAGGATATGGAGGTTGATGGCGATGGACTGATGGTGCGTGGCCTTTTCCCCGGCTCTCCATAAAATGTTTCAGTTCTTCACGAGTGATGAAACTAGCGGGTTCAGGTCCTGCAGCTTTGCGGGTTTTATCATCGTCATGAACTGGAATAATTCGGGATCCGTATTTGGAGGAGTTTACTTATCTTTTCCTTTCTCTTGAGTTTTGTCTGGCATCTTGTCAGTAAGAGTCTTGAGGTAATTGCACAGCTCTTTCTGTGTCGCAGCCATATCAGTCTGATTTTTGGAAAGAACTTCCTGGACCTTTATGAGATCAGCAATAGTATGCGGATTTTCTCTGATTTCTTCGTGATGCCTGCCGAATAGCGGATTATCTCCAATGTTGGTTTGCGAAGGAGTAGTATTATCCGTGCGATTGTTGGAAACATGAGTAGTTTTTGGAGATCCATCATTGTTGATAGCGCTAGCGTTGTTTAGGTTGGGATTCGTAACTGAACCTGACCTAAGATCAACCATTTTGTGAAAATAAGAGATTGCAACCGAGAGATTAATCTCCCACTCTGGTCTCCAATCTGTAGATGGGAAAAAATAATTCGCTGGTTTTTTAGGAAAGTGAAGAGTCGAGCGTGTTATCGAGACTCCTCAACCGAGCAAACTACTTAACCTCACACAGATACACTTCAAAGGGAGTGCTTAGATTATAAATATCAATATGTAGGACTCCGTCCTAAACCAAGTCAATGGCCGTTCCAGAGTCAATTCGGCCGCAAAGAGGGAGATGGGTTGATCTGTAGGAGGAAAGCTGAGAATTGTGTGGGATCAATGGTGATTAAGGATTGTGGATGTTTTGAAGGTTTCTGCAATAATTGGTGAACTGTTGAGTTCAAATAAGTTTGAAGGATTGATGAATTCTTGAGGGTAGTTACTCGAGAAATTATGTGTAGACAATTGTTAGCTAGTAATCATTTGTTGTTCTCAATCATGGATTTAGAAACTTATTTATATTGTCAGAGTTGTGAACACCTTGATCCCTGTAAGTGTGATGGTGTCATGAGTGGAAGAGTGGGCAAGTGGAATATTGTGGTAAATCAGTTCCATGTCGTGTGGAGACTTTACGGATCGTGCACCCACTACTTTGCTAACTCCTTCAACCGTTTACACATCTTACACACATTTCTCATCGTGGATGGATCCATCATCCATGTGTTATAGGCCGCCAGACCAAAACCCTAGTTGTTATCCCCCAATTTGATATGATTGATGTCTCACGAATCGTGGAATCTGCATGATAGACGTGTATTTAGTTTGTCAGTTGTTGACTGATTAGACAATGAGCCTAGGTTTTGTTGAATCGAGCATGTTTGACAATTGCTCAGCGATTCATGAATGTTAATGTTGCCCGTTTGAGCAAATATTGTAAATTCGGTGAGTTGTTGAATATTGATGAGTTACTGAATACATGGATTATTCAAGCAATTGAGCAAGTATTGCTCGATTTGACGAAATACTGATAAATTACTGAATATTGATAGTTGCATCAATATTCGAGCAACTGAGCAGTATTGCTCAATTCGACGAATTACTGAATATTAAGAATTTGACGAGCAACTGAGCAAGTATTGCTCAATTCAACAAAATACTGAATGTTGATAATTTGACGTGCAATTGAACAAATATTGCTCAATTCGACAAATTATTGATAAATTACTAAATATTGATAGTTGGATCCATATTTGATCAACTGAGCAAATGTTGCTCAATTCGACGAAATATTTATTGGTGGCGTGACCCAGTAAAATATTAAAATATTAGTAAATTACCAAACATTATATGATTAACTCAGATGCATGTTTCTGAATCAATATAAATTCATTAGTGTTTGAATCTTACTCAAAATGATGATTCGTAGAACATTTATTCGAAACCATAATTTCAGATCATAGTTGATGAATCGCTGAAAATAGTTCATGAGTGATAGACGGACCGACCACATGGGACTAACGTCCATGTGATGCCCAATTGCTCGAGCGAGCGCGCACCAGGGTCCTGAGTTGGCCAGTTGGTGAAAGAATGATGATTAAATGCCGATTTCATCATTTACTGAAATATTTCTGGGTCCAGCATTAGGTGATAAAACCTAGGTATGAACGATGGGACCGACCAAGAAAGCATGGGACCGGATCTTGGTGGTCACGGAACCAGCTGTTGTCCGTTTGAGCAATCCCCAGGTTGGTTGGAGAGAGTTTGGGCCCAATATGAGCGATTGCGCAAATTAGGTCAAAAGTGTGAAAACGTGTGGGGCCGACTTTGTGCAAGCCCTAGGAATGACCATGGTCGGTCATTAAGGCATGCACGTGTTGCCATGGTGTCCGTGTCTCCGTACTGAGAGTTTCAGTGTTTTCTGATATGCTTTCGAGCAATATTGTTAATTTTCAGAAGAGTTTCATCTTGACTGAAATTCTTGATTTTGTTGGAATGAGCATGTATGCTCAATTTATCAATATTTTGTAAATATTAAAATAAGAATATTTTAATATTTAAAATTATTGTGAGAGGCTAGGCGGTCGTGTGACCCGTTGGCTTTTGGTTTTTTCATGATTCGAGCAAAATTTGAGAAGTTATGATGAAATCATGATTTTTGCTCAAACCAAGGAGTTTCATGAATTTAGGAAAATAATAATTATAAAAGACTTGGGATTGCAAGGTGTGGGACCGGCCACGGCTAGGGCATGGCCGGTTGGCTATGTTGCCCGGTCCCACCACACTTTCCCTAGTTTTATATTATTTTTTTCATGAAACCATGATGTTATGGAGAATCCATGAGTTTTTGTTGAAACAGAGGAGTTTCATGAGTTTAGGGAATAATAATTATAAAAAGCTAGGGATTGTGAGGTATGGGACCGGCCACGGCTAGGGCATGGCCGGCCGGCTATGTTGCCAGGTCCCTCACACCTTTCCCTGTTTTATAATATTATTTTTCATGAATCCATGAAGTTATGGGGAATTCATGAGTTTTGCACAAACAAGGAAAGTTGCTAAATTGAAGGAGTTTTTCATGAGTTCATGAAAATAATAAAATAGGGAAAAATAATGGAAGAGGCACGGGACCGGCCACGGCTAGGGCATGGCCGGCCGGCCGGTGGGCCCGGCCCCTGGGCGCCTCTTTTTATTTTATTATTATTTTTTGCTTTCTCCTATTTTACGTAGGATTCCTTATCTGTCCATATTTTTGGATGCTCGTTTGTGCATCCGGGTGCTTAGTCGTGCATTATTGTTTAGTATGCTTGCACCATTTTTGCGGGGCTTACTCGGTGATGATCCAGATGCCCAGTGGTTGAGTATTTATTGCTAATTCATGAAATTCAGTGTAGAATAATTCATGAAGCGGAACAATAAATCGAGTAGTTATTTATTATCATTTCATAGGATCGGCTGTGGACTCGACCATGAACTTAAAATAATAAAACATGCATTACCATTCTGTGGGATCGTGAATTCGACCATAGAATTAATAAAATTATCTATTACCATTCCATGAGATTAGCAGTGAATTCGATCATGAAATTGGAATAATGAGATAACATAGTAGTTTGTCGCCATTCCGTGAGATCAAGTCGTAGATTCGATCATGGAATCAGAGCAATTGTTATTGTCATTCCATGGGATTAGGCCGTGGATTCGACCATGGAATCGGAGAAATAATAGATTATTCTGGGAATTCAGTGATGAATGTCACGGCAAAATTAATATATTGCAGAAAAGATATTAGCCAGTTAAAGCGTCATATCCATTTTGAATGGTGAATAGTCAGGGAGTCACAAGTGTTGCTTACGACCTGAAGGCGTTAATGATCTCAATCTACGGAGAGCCGCCTGAATCTATGCACGGTCTCTCCATATAGTCAAGGAACAGTGAGTGTCACCGACGTCCTGAAGGCGTCTGCCACCCAATTCTTCTATGTGGAGAGGGGTCACTCTCCTGCAGTCAGGGAAAAATGAGTGTCATCGACGTCCTGAAGGTGTTAAGCTCTCAATCTATGGAGAACCGACCAATTATGTACTTCTGCATAGTGGGCACGATTTAATGCCATTGATCGAATGGCTCAGCTAGTGGGGCTTTTCGAAAACATATTCATCATGGCTTTGTAAAATATGAATCGTTGCATGCCTGAAAGATGTGTCAAAACATGCCTCTTGATTTTACGATTTTTCCCTTTGTTGAAAATCCAACATCAACAACAAACCAAATAAATCAACTTGCATAATTATTCACCTCAACCGGAAGCAATTGAAACAACATAGACATTAAAGCACCGCAATTGCACCGAAATTTTGTAAGCCTAAACGATTGATATCAAACAATAAAGCAAGATAACAAAAGTTTATCTTAACCGAACCAATTGAATCACACACACACCCATACACAAATCATGGAATAAACATCAATTGTACCGAAATTTTATAAAGCAAAAGCAATAAAGATATGATATAGAATCATTATTTTATTAAACAGGAAAACAGTTAACTAACAAGATTGTTACCTAAAATTTCGTATCCCCTTTTCCAATATGTTTGCAGAGATCGAATATCAAGGTTAGAAAACCGAAATCAAACATCCCATAAATCAATTTGCAATACACCATAAATATTCAGCATGAAATCAAGTATTTAAATTACCTCAATATTATAGGAAATTGAATTATGAAACCAACGCAAAAAGAACGAGGTCATTCCGAGTTCGGACGAAGAAGTTATATGCAAAAGAGTTTTACACTCCTTCGTATTGCACCTCTCACTAGGATCGGTACCCATGTGTTGCTAGTGAAGGATCACAATACTAAACTGTTTTTGACATAACTTTTGCATACAATGTCCGAATTTAGTGATTTTTGGCTCGTTTTAACCGTAAAAACAAGAGATACACATATATGATAAGTA
This sequence comes from Papaver bracteatum, assembly GCA_023529315.1. NCBI lineage: Eukaryota > Viridiplantae > Streptophyta > Magnoliopsida > Ranunculales > Papaveraceae > Papaver > Papaver bracteatum. Next base: position 51,462 of record JAJJWX010004422.1, on the reverse strand, counting down.
TATATCAACATAATAAAGTTAAAGTTACCGTTTCTATCAAAAGTTCAAATATAGATAGAGAGGGTATGAGAATAGAAGACAAGAAATCTCCCTAAAGATGTTAATTAGTCATATAATAACCGAGAGATCATGTGATCAGTTTGACATGCTTCCTAACTCTTCATAAGATTGAGCACAAAGGAGAGCATTCACAATTCAACACAACTAGGTTGTGTAGAGTTGATCCTTGTCTTGTTCGTCACGAGTGACTAAGACAAAATCATCATTCTTGACCTCTTGCTTGGTTTGTTTTCTCTTGTTCCATCTCTTATTTTTCTTCTTTGACTTGTGTTGAAGAGTGTCATTATTACAACATGTACTAGTACAAGATATTTCAGACATGATGTCTTTCTTTAGTCTTTTAAGAAAACTCTTGTAATTATTGTTGCCAATAATTAACAACTGAGAGTCATTCTTGTGGATAACTTTTGGTCATTTCTTGTCAATGGAGGACTTCGGGACCCATTTAGAGTTGGTTTTCATAGGAGTAGCTTTATCCTTCATACCATTAGGACGGTTGTCCTTTTGGATACTTTGCGAAACAACTTTCTCCAATTTGGAACATCAGATCTTGTCTTTGCATTTAAAAATTTATCTCTCTTTCTATAATTGGGTCTTTTATGAGATGACCCTGTCAAGTGATATGCAAAATTTGAACTATCATTATAATGATTCTTTTGCCTAAACTCAGGACAATGGCGATCTGAGTTCCTTTGGGGAGCAATTTTAGCCAATTCGTTTGATACAAAAGAAAGTGTGTCTTTTTACGAATATTGCATCCCCATTCCAAATGCCCTTTGTTACCACAATAACAACAATGCTTAGTAACATACAAAGTCTGAGTTTTAAAGTTACCTTTTTGTAGATCCTCTTGTATTGGTTCTCGCCTAGTTTTTTTGTTGTTCTTATTCTTCTTCTTCTTATCTTTGTTCAACATTGTTTCTTTCTTGACATAAGTGTTTTCTTTGATAGATGCACTTGAAGCGCATGATTGAACATGCTTCTTAGGACAGATTGGCTTTACTTCTTTGCGAGAAATAGGAGCATCTTTGACAATAGTGGAAGCCTCTGGTTGAGAATAATTTGTAGCTTTAACAAATTTTACCTTTTTGATAATATTTGAAGCATCTATTCCCTTATAACCCAATCCTCATGTATCACGATGATTTTTACTTGCTTCTAACATTGAGGTTACATTGTTTAAGCTATCAGTGTGCTTTTTCAAGTGCAAATTTTCTTCTTCTAGTATCTTGATTTTATCAAGAGCACTTGCCAGGTCAGCCTCAAGGCGTTTTTCTCGTGAGACATATTCTCATTCCTTCTCTTCAAAACTCTTTTGTTGAGAGTTAATCCTTGTATTAGATTCAGTAATTTTTTCTTCAAAACCCTGTATTTGTTGAGAAGTATCTTCCCTAAACTTCTTGTGATTTTAATATATTCTTTCACATTTAATATTAATTGCTTTAAAATCATCCCGATTTTTCTCAATTATGTTTTTATAAATAAGAAATTGCTTACAAACAAATTCTGAGGGTGGTTCAATAACCTCTTGCGATACGTTAACTGAGTCTTTCTTTAATTTTTGCTCTCCCTTAACTCTACTTTGACTCATGTTTTATAGGTTGGATCGCACCAAACACAGATCGTTAGATATTTTCGTGTTTGCCTGCTCTGATACCAATTGAAAAGACGAGGGTACCCAAATATACCTCAACCTAAAACTTTTACACTTATAATTCCTTTATCCGAAAGTGATTATCTATGAACTAAGTCGAGACAATACAACAAATGGGTTCACATTCGTGTAATCGTCTATGGATACGAGATCGAGACAATACTACAACGAAGTATGTCTACTTGATAAAAGGTTCGGACTTAACCAAACATAATAGGATTACTATCAAGTAAATAGGAATTAACATTTGTGTAATTTACTTTAAATTATTATAACAACAATTATAATTGCGGAAAATAAAATTAAATGACACAACAAGATTTTGTTAACGAGGCAACCGCAAATGCATACAAACCCCGGGTCCTTGTACATAATTGAATAATCTCAGGATTAAGCCGCTATACAAAATCAAACCAACTTCGTATAGTTGAGACCAAGCAACTAAACCTATAGTTCACCTAGTTCCATCTGTATTCCCACGCCTCCGACCTGTAATAAGTCACGTACTTGGAACAATTCATTTGGTTCATATTCCAAACAGTAAAGGAACAACAAATTTGTTTGGTATCAACTCTTTTCAACCAAGTGATGTGAGTTCGACAAAAGAGTCTTTTGTTTATCTCAATAAACTTTTTTGTCGGGTTCTTAGATCTATCTTATCAACAACTACCAAATTAATTGTTAATATTTTGCAATCAATACTTTTAATCACAAAGAATTATATTGATTCCGATCTACACAACTAATCAATCCAATCTACCACAAGAATAAACCGATTATAGTTGGATCCTCTTTAACCGAAGCAAGTATTGTGCACACCAAAGATTATGAACCCAAATCAGAAATCTTCAAAGTATTCTTTGTCTTCAAATCTTCTTAGAATCTTCAATAAACACCGGCACAAAATCAACTTGAATCTCTTGTGATCAATCACGCACAAAACAGTGACTGTTAATAATGGATTATCACAAGACTTCTTTATATCTACAAACAGTCTAAAGATCCCCGTCGAAACTTCAATCTAGTTTGAGTGAATATTATACCATAAGAGAAGATTCTCAAGCATAAACAAACTAGGTGCAATCAAAGTGAAAATGCGGGGGTCTAACAACCTCACCCAATATTTCGATTAGCAATATGTATGGACAACTCCGAGTTATTTTCTAGAGAATCAACAACACTCAATCAATAGAAAATACTCAAGGAGTTATTATCTCAATCTCTCGATTTGATTTACTCAATTAAATAAGATTCGCGAGTCTAATCAAAGAGAGATTACTTGGATGGTACCAAAGACCAATATCCAAGTGTCAATCGATTTAAATTAATAACCAATAAGGTCGTATATTTTAATCGATTGAACAACGCACAACCTGTATTATTTCAATTATATAACAAAATATATGCGGAATAGAAATAACACAGACACCAGAATTTTGTTAACGAGGAAACCGCAAATACAGAAAAACCCCGGGACCTAGTCCAGATTAAACATACACTGTATTAAGCCTCTACAGACATTATCCTATTCCAAATTAACTTCGATATGGACTGTAGTTGAACCCCAACCAATCTCACACTAATCCAAGGTACAGTTATGCTCCTACGCCTCTGATCCCAGCAGGATACTACGCACTTGATTCCCTTAGCTGATCTCACCCACAACCAAGAGTTTCTACGACCCAAAGTCGAAGACTTTAGCAAACAAATCTGTCTCACACAGAAAATTCTACAGATAATAGATAAATTCGTCTCCCATGAATAAACCTATGAGCTTTGTTCCGTCTTTTGATAAATCAAGGTGAACAGGAACCAATCGATAAAACCATACTTATATTCCGAAGAACAACTCAGTTTCATCAATCACCTCATAATAAAGTTAATCGACGCAGCGAAGAAGATTATTGAGGAATCACAAACAATGAGACGAAGATGTTTGTGACTACTTTTATCTTGCCTAACGGAGATAGAAATCTCAAGCCAATTATTACAATTGTACTTGTATGATAGAAACGGCAAGATCAGATCACACAACTACAAGAAAAGTAGTATCGGTCTGGCTTCACAATCCCAATGAAGTCTTTAAGTCGTTAACCCGAATTTAGAAAGAAAACTCAAGGGTTAATAGAGATCGACTCTAGCTTGGAGAAAACTAGTATCACACAAGAAAAATGTGTGGGATTAGTTTTCTAGTAGCAATAGTTCTCCCTTATATAGTTTTTCAAATCAGGATTTCCAATCAATGTTAGCTTAGTAACAAAGAATTCAATATTCACCGTTAGATGAAAACCTGATTAGATACAAGCTAATATCTCTCAACCGTTAGATCGAAAACTTAGCTTGCCATACACATATGTACTTGATGTTTTTGGGTTTGTGTAATTGTAGTTGCAGGAAATCCCACACTACACCCTTGTTATGATATTGCTATATTCAACTCACAATTGAAGATTAAAAACAACACTTTATTATTTTATTCTCAGAAACGTTTACAGAAATGGAAGAATTCAAGATTACAACTATTCTCTTGAAGTTTCTCTCTCCTCAAGACTTTCTTAACTCTCAAAAATACATCATCCTTTTCTGGACATATTGGGTCTATATTTATAGGGTAGTTACATAGTTGATGACAGCTAAGTTTTCCTCTTATTTCAGATTGGTTCTGCGATTGTACTGCGATAGTTACGATGTTCATTCTCGCAAACTTTGTAACTATCGCGGGACAAACATGCTTTTCTCATGTTTTCTTCAATTGTCAGTTATTACGTCACTCTTTTGACTGCTTTTGTGACACTCGCAAAGTGTAGTTGAAGATCTTGCGGTGATGCTCGCTGGGAAGTGTTGTTAATCTCGCAAAGAAGTATTGTAGCGATATTCTGGTCCTACATCTTGCCTCTTCTCATGTCTTCTTCGCAAAGTGGAGAGGATATGAGAATCTTCAATTCTTCAAAGTGCTCGCAGCCTCTTTTCTTTCCATATTTTCTTCTCGACATTGCTCCGTTAATTTAGCTTAACCGCCTACACGTGTTGTAAATTCATCTTTTTACTGACATGTATTTACTCAACAGGTTATTCCCTTTTGCCTATAAAAGGTAGAGTTAGACTTCAAAACTAATTTTCTTCTTTTATTTCTCTATCTTCTTCATCTGTTTATTTTATCTTCCGTCTGCAACTTTTCTTATTCTTCATATTCTCCTTCTACTGTTCTCTAATGGAGTCATCAAGGTATATTTTTTTATTATAATCTTTATTTGATTCATTTTTTACTCATATTCTTCGATCTTCTCTATTTGATCCTTCATAACTCCCGTATTATGTCTTCTCTTCAGTGGAACTATCCCTAACACCCAATCATCGGTTCAAAACCCTAATGCTCGCAAAAGGCCAACTGATAAGAAGAAGAGAAGTTCTGCAAATGATAAGGTGGTAAGAAACACATCATATTTCTTAATAACAATATTGTTGCTTCTGTTTCTTATCTAAGTTATTATTCGCAGAATGTTGAGAACATAACTAATCCTCCCAAAAGACCTCGTCAATTTAAATCTCTTGAGGCTGATTTCACCAACCCCACGTTAACATCTGCGAGAGTTACTCCTACACCCTCGCGATTGGATCCTCTTTATTTTATCTGCAAGAATACCACTGTCAACACCTCTATTTCTTTTGATTCTTTGACAAATCAGGTTCCTGAAATTATCGTGACTGAAATTCCTTCTAGCCTTTTATTGCCTTCAACTATTGTTTTTCCCAATACTCCTCCTTCTGATAATACAACCATCGCAAATGACTCAAATCGTCAACTTGTCCTCGTTACTACTTCACCCTCTGCATCTCTTCCTCCATCAAATGAAACCTTAGCAGGAGTTGTTGTTGCTTTTAAAATTTTATCTAATATTTTAGACGGTGCTAGAAAATCTTCTACTGACTTTCTCCAATATGAAGTTTGCGAGACCTTACTCAAATATTTTGGCTCTGATAGTACTGCTTCACGAGCATCTTTAGAAAATGAAGTTGAAGCTCTAAGAAAAATCCTTCAAGTAAAATTTTCTGAATGTGATACTCTGAACCATATGCTTTGCAACTCTTCACTTAACTGCGAGAACCTTCGCAAAAAAAATGAGGAGCTGAAAGGTACAATTTTCCTGCCTCTACCCTTTTGTCTTTCTATTTTGCTTTCATATCCTCTGTACTCAAGTCTCCTTCTTAAATTCTTGGTTCATATATTAGTTTCAAATCAGACTCGTTTCATGGAAAGACTTAAATTTGAATCTATTGCTGAAGAAGCTCGTGTTGAAAGAGATTCTTGGATGTACCAGTATAATAGACTAGATAATATTTACACATATTCGATCGATCAAATAGATAATCTTACTAATGAGAATAATCAACTATCGCAAAGTCAAAATTTATTAAGTAACGATATTAATCGTCTCTCATATTTGTTAACCAAGTCTAACTTGGCGGTAGAATCTTTATCAGATGAAAATAGAACTTTATCCCAAGAGAAACATAGATTTTCAAGCTTGATGGCGATTTCTTCGCAGCAATTGAGTAATCTACAAAGAATATGTGATAATCAAGAGCGATCTCCTCGCTCCCTTAAAGATGAACTCAAGGAAGTAACTGAATCATCTGCCGCTAAGAAGGATAAACTTATTAAGGGTAGATTAACTCTTAATTTAAATGCCAGCAAGCTTCAAGATCAATATTTCCAATTAAATAAATCTCATTCTTTATTAGCAAAGGAAAACTCATATCTGCACTCCAAAGAAGAAAACATGAAATCTCGTCTGAAGGGTATGGTTGGCGATAAATTTGATGACACTATGAACCAATGGGAGAATTGTTTCTTTACATTACTTCAAAACTTAACCTCTCAAAAAGAAGGTAGTCAATTGACTGCCTCATTTGTTGATCTTTCTGTCAAATTTTATGTTACGTTTCTTGCGAGATCTTTGTCTGAATAATATTTAATTATTTTTGTTGCTCGCAGAATCTGAAAGAAGTCTTCATTATACCATTGTTGATCTTACTGATAAGTTGGATAAAGTTCGCAAAGAAAACAAGATTCTCACTTCCGATTTTATAAAAGCTCGCGACAAAGCAGAGAGAAGACTTGATTATCTCGAGTATTTCAAAAATACAGAGATTAGAAATTATGACAGAGGTTTCCTTCGCAAAGTTCACCTTAGTGCTGAAGTTCTTGTGAACGATATTCTGATATCTCATTCTCTCCCTCCTGTATATGTTCTTCCTCTAGAAGTTGATGATGATGAAGTCCCTCTCCCCATGGACAAGGATTTAGAATATGCATCTGTTGAAGAAGATGCTGAAGAAGATGTTGAAGAAAATAATCTAGAAGAAGAAGAAAAAGGTTCTCCCAGAGAAGGAGAAACTCGAATTGAGAAAAATGTTGGTAATGCTGACAATAATGGCAAAAACCCTGAGTCTGGCGAGACCATCGCTGAAGCTTGAATTTCATTCTTGCTTTCTTTTCCTTTTTCTTTCTTGCGAGTAATGTAACTTTTGCAACTTTTAGAATTCAACCTTTAATTTTGTTTACTTTGAACATTCTCAAGGAAGATAATGATATCTTATTTATTCATTCCCCTACTTTCCCTTCATTTTTCTTGAGATGTTGAATTGTTTCCTGTATCTTCTTGTGAAAGTAGGAATATATCTGCGATGTAATGAATTATTGCGATATTATGAAAAATTCCGAAGAAAGTTGCCTTCTCATATATTCTCCTGCGAGGAACAAATATTTCATGCATTCTGAAATAGTTAATGTTTAATATTATTCTGTTGGTCTTATTTTTCCTTCCTAGTTAAAGGTCTTATTTTGGCAAACTTTTTTTTCCGCGACAAAATCGCAGGACATCTTTACATTTGTATGTAAAAAACCATTGATCTTGCATTATCCTTGTTTTTTAGAATTTTTTGCGACAATATGATAGGTCTATATCCTCTTGCGAGAACAAAGTCCTATGACATTGCCGTCTTGCGATGAAATCGCAGGACGTATTTACACTTTCATGTAAAAACTCATTGATCTCATCTTAACTTTTCTCTTTTGGCTTGTTGCCTTTGTATAACTTTCGTCACGCGACAATATGACAGGCCTAAATGTTCTTGCAATCATAAAGTCCCATGACATTGTCGTCTTTAGACACTTATCAGCTCCCTAATGGAGGGTTCCGCCCTTATCTTCCCCCTAGTTGCCCCTTCAAGGAGGGCACATCAGCCATACAAGACTAGATCCTCCCATCCAGATTTGCCAACAACCAGTTGTTTTCGCAGCCTCTTGTCCTTTATGCATATATGGCTTATAGTTACAAGACTGCACCCTAAGTGGGGTTTTCTTCGGGCCGAGTGCATCATAGCCAAGACTTTCCAAGGATGGCCAGGGTAGTTTGGTATGCCCCGGGCACCCTTGACTCAACCGTGTACCTCGGTGCCTTGGTCATACTCTGCACTCCTTAGAAGAGGTTCTTAGTCGTCCAACCAGGGTATAACCTTATATGGTTAGAAATCCAAGATCCCTCTCCTGGATAGGTTTTCTTTAACCCCAACATCTTCATGACTCAGGTTCCAGCAGCGGTATAACCTTATCCCGGAGTCATGTAAAGAGATACCCCCTTATATGACGCACTATTAGGTCTTACATTTGCCTCTTGCGAAATTTTATTCGGGAACTAGGGTGCACGCCATAAAGGTTCGTCACATTCTATTAATCTCTGCAAAATATTTATTCGCCTTTCTTGCGATCATTCTCGCAGCTCTTGCGTTGCTTTGTTATTAGAAGAACCTCTCAGTTGTAACAGAGAAAGAAATATATATATATATATTTCTTTTTTTTACAATATACCTGTATCTCTTATCTCGCAAAAATTTTCATTGATAATACCTTTTCAGAAATATTCTATTCCATGGCCTGTCAAGTCTTTGACCAACATCTCTCCCTTCAAGGTCCATTAGTTTGTATGACCGGGTTCCAACTATCTCTTTAATGATGTATGGTCCATCCCATTTCCTCACCAACTTTCCACCATTCTCTCGTTGATAACTTGGTGTTTCTCGCAGCACTAAATCGCCAGGTTGAAATTCACGTTTCTTAACACGTTTGTTGTACTCGCGAGCTAATCTTCGCTAGTAATTTTCCATATGTTGTAAAGTCTTTTCTCTTTTTTCTTCTAATTCATCCAATTTATTTAAAATCATTCCAAAGACTTAGATTTCTTTCCCAAGCTTCTCTTTTGTTTGTAGGAATAGCTACTTCATTGGTAACATATCTTCAACTCCATACGTCAAACAAAAAGGTGACATTCTAGTAGCTTCTCGTCTAGTTGTATTGTAGGCCCATATTGCATTATGCACCTGTTCGCACCATGCTTTGTGGTATCCTTCTAGCTTCTTTTTTAAGATGTCTGCGATTGTCTTATTAGTTGCTTCAGCTTGACCATTTGCTTGTGGGTATAGAGGAGTAGATTTTCCACACTTTATCTTAAATGTATTGAGTAGCAATTCTATATTCTGCCCTTCAAATTGCTTTCCATTATCAGACACCAACTGTGCTGGAATCCCAAATCTGCAAATTATATTCTCAAATATTAATGTAAAAATATCTTTATCGCGGATATGTTATACTGCCTTTACTTCTCCCCATTTTGTGAAATAATTTGTTGCGACAATTATATATCTTCTTTGTCCAGAACCAGGCACAAATGGTCCCACAATATCTAACTCCCATTTCCAAAAAGGCCATACACTTGTTGAAGATGATAATGGTGCTACTGGTGCATGTATCTTCTTTCCATATCGCTGGCAATCTTTGCAACACCTTGAGAGTTGTTTTGCATCTTCATACATATATGGCCAGTAATAGCCTTGCATTTTTGTTCTATATGCCAAAGATCTTCCTCCACTATGATTACCAGCATCACTACTGTGCAATATCTTCAACACTTTTTGTCATTCATCCCTCGTCAAACATCTTAGCGATGGTCCACTAAAAGATCTGCGATATAATACTCCTTCTCTTAGCTCATAATTGGTAGCACTACTTTTTAATTTATGTGCCTCCAATCGATTTCTTGGGATTTCTCCTCTTGCCAAGTATGCATGAAGATCTGCTCGCCAATCAGTAATGTTGTTCTTTAATTCTTCTTCGCCAACTTCTACCATCATCACATCTTCCTCTTATTCTTCCTTTTTTATCGCTGGTAATAAAAGTGTTTGAATTTTTATGCACCTCGCAGCTGGATTTGTCATCATCTTGGATATGAAAGCAAAAAGCATCTACGAGCCTATTATCTTTCCTTGATATGTGTCTCCATTTTATTTTTGGAATTCTCATGAGATAATTCTTCGACTAATCTTTTATACTTTCTCAAAGATGGTTCGTTTGTTGTGTATTCTCCTTTTATCTGGCGAATAACCAAATGTGAATCGGTGGTGATTCTAGCATTTTCCAACTTTATTTCTACCGCAAATTTTAAAGCATGAATCACGGCCTCATATTCTATCTCATTATTAGTGGATGCAAATTCCAATCTAAATGAAAAAGCTGTTTTTTTCTCCTTCTGGTGAAATAAAAACAACTCCAATCCCATTTCCTTCTCCATTTGATGATCCATCCACCAATATCTCCCCATCTAATAGGTTATGTTAATAGCTCTTTTGGATCTCCATGTTCCTCTTCTACATCCATCATCTCTTCCACATCTTCATCATCTTCTAAAGGAAATTCAAATAAGAAATCTGCGATAACTTGTGACTTTAGCGAGGATAAAACTTCATATTGGATATCAAAGTGTCCTACTTGTGCATTCCATCTCTCAACTCTGCCTAATCTTTTAAATTTTTCACTAAAACTCAATTGGCACTTTTGTTAACACTTTGACCTTATGTGCTTGAAAGTAGATGTGAAGCTTAAAAGTTGCATGCACCAATGCTAGAATTAGTTTCTCAATCTTTGAATAATTTCTCTCTCTGAGAATTGAACGTTTTTAACATGTAATAAATTGGTTTTTCTACCCTGTATCTACTATGAGAACACGGCACTTTAAGCGTATATGTAGTTGTTTGCGAGATAAATCAATAGTTTTTCTCCCAGGTTGACTTTACGTAAGATAGTTATGTTCATTAAATATTCTTTTATTCCTTGAAAAGACTTTTCACATTCATCTTGTCCACTTGAATTTTGTTCCCTTCTTGAGTATATCGAAAAAATGTTTGCACTTGTCTCAAGATCGCGAGATGAATCTTCCTAAAGCGAGGCTAAGAGTCCATTCAATTTTTGCACATCTTTTACCGTCCATAGATTTGGAATATCGCGAGTTGCTTGTACTTTTTTCCTCCGATCAACTTGTATTCCTTCTTTTGATACAATATACCCCAGAAATTTTCCCGAAGTTACTCCAAAAGTACACTTATCGGGATTCACTTTAATATTAAATTGTCGCATTTGATCAAAAATTTCCTTCAAATCTTGTACATGATTCTCAAATTCTTTTGCTTTTAATTAGCATATCATCTACATACACTTCTAATGTTTTGTGGATCCAGCTTTAAACACCTTCTCCACCATTCTTTGATACGTTGTACCAAAGCATTTCGTAAGACAAAGGGCATCTTTGTATAACAATATAATCCTCTTGGAGCAAAAAATGCGGTATGTTCTTGATCTTCTTGACCGAGAGGGATTCTATTATATCCTTTATATCCATCCAACGACGATATTCAGCATTTCCATTCTGATTCAACCATCTCGGGATATCTCGTAACGGAAAACTATCTTTAGACAAGCTTTGTTTAAATCAAATAAAATCTATGCAAATTCTTATCTCCTTGTTCTTCTTTGGGACCACCACCATATTTGCAATCCACTCTTTGATATTTTGCTTGCCTTATAATTCTGCGTTTAGCATCTTCAATTCTTCTTCTATTTGAGAATGATATGTTGTTGCGATTTTCCTTATTCTTTGCTTAAATGGTCTTATGTTTTTGTTGATTTCTAATTTATGACATGCTATTGATGGATCTATCCCTGGAATCTCATCCATGCTCCACGCGAAGATATCTTTATATTCTCTACAAGAGATTTATAGTTCTTTCTTCCTCATCTGCCTCCATTCTAGTCCCAATTTTCAGATTTTAGGCTCTTCTTCACTCCCAATATGTATTTCCTTTGTTGGTTCTCACTTGCCAACATAACCGGCTTCGAGGTTCTCCCATTGGTGTTGGTGTTTTCATAACTCTCATGAGTTCATCTCCTTCTCGCGATATTTCGTCTGGGTATTCCTTTTCCTTCTTTTGCTCTTATCACGTAAACTTGAAATTCTTCTTCCTTCTTTGTTTCTCCTCGCCAATTTTTGTGAGCCTTTCAAGCGACTTTGGACGTTCTTCACAATTTCTTACTTCAATTTGGTAACAAAATTTCACAAAATCTGTGTCTCCTCTAATTTCTCCAATTCCACTGGGTATAGGAAATTTGATGCATTAATGCAATGTTGATGCTACAGCCTTTGATTGCATGTATCCATCGTCTTCCTAATATCATGTTATACGGTGATTCCACGTCTACCACACATAACGTTACTTGTGTTTCAATCTCTCCTAGTGGAATTCATACCACTATCTCACCTTTAGGTTTTGTTAAAGATTTTCCAAAGCCATGAACATGATATGTTGAATAAGACATTTCTTCATCCTTATATCCCATTTTCTTAAAAGTATGATAAAATATTATATCTACGAACTTCCGCATCCACCAAAGTTCTATTCATAGCCCATTCTTTTTTTACAAATTTTTATTGATTCTTCCTTTCTCATTGGTATAATGGATCTGTGATTACCAATGGAGATGTATGACTTATATTTTGTTCGGTATTTTTGCTTTCAGACGTAAATGTGATCTCCCTGCTTTTCCCAATCTTTCAATGGTGATATTTTTTCCAATCGTCATAATTATCCTTCCTTCAAAATCCCGTTTGTGTATCTTCCCTTAATATTTTCATGAAATCTATCAATCATTGTTCTCGTTACCATACCACACTCCAATTTTCTACAATCCTCTTTGATTCTAATCATCCTTCCTTCAAATATCTCACTGATTTTTTTTATGATTTTCTTAATCTTGAACAATTCTTATCTTCTTCTTCACTTTTTTTTCCTATGATTTCGCTAATTCAATCCCTGATTCGGGCGCCAAAATGTAGTTGCAAGAAATCCCACACTACACCCTTGTTATGATCTTGTTATATTCAACTCACAATTGAAGATTAAAAACGACACTTTATTATTTTGTTCTCAGAAACGTTTACAGAAATGGAAGAATTCAAGATTACAACTATTCTCTTGAAGTTTCTCTCTCCTCAAGACTTTCTTAACTCTCAAAAATACATCATCCTTTCCTGGACATATTGGGTCTATATTTATAGGGTAGTTACATAGTGGATGATGTTAAGTTTTCCTCTTATTTCGGATTGGTTCTATGATTGTCTGCGATAGTTACGATGTTCATTCTCTAAACTTTGTAACCATCATGGACAAACATGCTTTTCATGTTTTATTCAATCGTCAGTTATTGCGTCACTCTTTTGACTGATTTTTTGACACTCGCAAAGTGTAGTTGAAGATCTTGCGGTGATGCTCGCTGGGAAGTGTTGTTAATCTCGCAAAGAAGTATTGTAGCGATATTTTGGTCCTACAGTAACTGTACCCAAACATGTACAATGGTTGGTTCAATATTAGTCAACCAAATGGTTATCCAAATGATAACTTTCATATCAACCATATTTTTCTTTGCCATAACTAGTCCAAATGACTCAAATGAACTAGTTAGAGAGTTTTTCAATTGCTATGAGATATCAAGTACTACAAGAGACACAATTGAATCAAAAACGATGTGATTCACCCGAATCATTTATCATGAACTATAAAGCCATGGTTTGCAAAAGCATCCCTTAGTAATTTAAGATAAGTTCATGAACAACATTTTTAGACATAACCTCTTTAGTTCACGGACTCAAGCTAACCGATTGAAGTTAATAAACTCCATGAGAATTTCTCGGATGAGAATTTCAAATCGATTAAATGGACGGTTCGGACTGGATCCAACTTCAGAAACTTCAACTTCAGTAGATATTCTCGGGTTCGAGAACTTACGCCAGTTCGCAAACTTCGGTTCAAGTGTTAAGGACTTATACATATATGTATTGCCACAACAATATTTATATCCCCCAATGGTTGTATAGTCTAAACTCTCATTTTAATTATTGAAACGTTCTCAGAGGGTGTTATATAGTTGTTATTCACAAACTATTTTCGTCAGAGTGATTTTTAAAATGATTGAAACATAACATGACTTTCGTCACTATGCAAAGATGAATTTGGCTAAAGCGAAAGCTTTACCAACACCCATTTCGAGAAATAGATAAGCGAGATATACTCAGCTCGAAATGTCACATGTGCATATCTTTAGTTTATATAGATAAAATGACTTTTGGCTCGAGATAGGAGATAGAGTAGATAGACGTTTGAGTAATAGATAAGTTCAAGTCTCCACATACCTTTTAGTCAATGAAGATCCACTGGTTCCTTGAGTAATCCTTCATCTTGTATGATGATTGCCATGGAGTTCTTGAGCTCAACTACACTTTCTATCCTAGTCCGAGACCTTAGATATAGTAGACTAGAAATTAAGACTTTATAATTTTGATCATTAAGATTGATAAACATGCTTGAGATAGCAACGCATGCAAGTTTGACAGAGCAGTGCTCTAACACAATGTTCAACCACTATTAGTCAATCAAATCAATCGAAAACAAAAGATAAACTGCAATTATCTATTTTCCCACTAACGGTACTAATAGAGCTTCTCAATCCCAAAAAAGTCTTTAAACTGAGCGGTCGTAAGAGATTTTGCCTAATTAGGCTAATTTCCTCTCTGAATAGGCGGCTCCACCAAAGAATAACAATAACCGAGGTAGTTTTTGCTTGGCTCTGAGGATTAGTTTGCTCGAAATGCAAACTTTGATATTTATATACAAGGAAGTTTGGACACCAAGGAATTTCCAAAACCGAAAATATTCTCAAGATATGCAATATATTCCAAATTTGGTTTCCATAATTCCTGTAAATGCTTTGTCCAAACATTGACCAAAAATCTCTTAGAAAATTTCCAACTAGTAAATGCATATTACTAATTTTCCTTTTCCAAAAATAAAATTAAAAACCTTAAATAAAATATTCTCAATTTATTTTTCGATCCGGGATTTTCTCCTTTAGCTATTAAGGAATATATTTGAATAATAAAATATAAGTTTTACTGCACATGTTCAAAGTATGTCGACATCTTTACTTTGTAAGTCCTCTTTCATACTTACAATTTTAAAATTGATTTTCCACACTTCCAAACAAGTTTAGAATTGGTTCATCTGACTTTCAAGAACTTTGTGATTGATCAAGAACACTCAATCACCAAATATGGGTTTCACGGTTCTACCAAAACAAGTTTCGGTTCTACCCCCATGTGGGTACTGGATTTAGTCACACTAGCTTTCCAAAAAATTGGTAGGTTGACTAGGTACTAGGATCGGTTCCCACATATATACGGTATCTAACTTATACTTGTTGCACATGTCCATAGGATCGGTTCCCCTTTGCCTAAAAACATGTTGCACATGTCCATTAGGATCAGTTCCCCCATCTACTAAAAACTTGCAACACATCATACAAGGATCGATTCCCCTTTGTGATATGTTGCACCTCTTACTAGGATCGGTTCCCCTTTACCCAGAGTCGGTCATACCAATAACACTAAATCGATCATATCATCTCAGGTGACTAGTTAAGATTGGTTTCACTAATAAAAGTCATACCAATACAAAAGCCAGGCCTTTGTGAATAGTTTTACCAAGAACATAAACAAGTCATGAGCGGTTATACTAATCACACATATTGGTAGTTCAAAAGATATGAAATGAATAACAATACCAATAATGCCTAGCGATTTCCCTTTGATTCACAAAACAAGTTCATGAATTTACTTCCTTTAAACAAATGTAAAACATTGTCTCCAGGATGAAATCTTCACCTTATACCCATACATAATCACAATAGCATTCAAACGATTATGTCGATGTCTTATATACAAAGTTTAATAGTTAAGCAATAAACCTCATATTGTATTCCTTAATACTATCTAACTAGAGTGTAATCATTCATGCTTCATAGTTATGTTTTCAATATGCACGACTTGAAAGATACGTTAGGGAATGAAACAGTTCAAGTCAAATATCACTAACCTCAAGTGGAAGGATGATGTTGTCGTTGTAGCCCCTTACTTCTTCACTTCTTCAAGTCTTTGCAATACTTGTAATGTCTCATATCCTAATACTTTCAAGCTAACATATATGAAGTTGACTCTAGTACATAATCAAGCGACTCTCTAAATGAGTTTTGACTCACTAAAATATGACAACCAAACTTGACATATAAACGCTTGGTGGGTTCAACCGAGCTATGCACTAACAGTATTCTCCTTTTCCCTTTTAATATAACCTTTTCTTAGGAAAAAAAAGGTAAAGATAATCGGACCTGGCTTCACGAATCCCCAAACCGAAGTCTTTTATTCGTAGACCTAATTATGTTTCTAAGAGGAAACCTAAGTCAATAGAGGACGACTCTAGCTATCAACTAGAACAAAAGTGTCACTGATTTAATTTCCCAGTTCAAAAAGCATTTCTATTTATAGATGTTCAATACCAAAGGGTTACTCAGAATTCAAGTTAAGATAACTTCATATTCAAGAAAAAACTTTCTCTGTTTAGATGAAACTCTAATTAGGGTTTCAAGTAATCATGTGAAAATAAATCTTGACGTTATATAGAATAAGATACACAAAGGTATGGTTATGAATCGCAGTATAATAATTGTTCTGAAAAATATGCCTTATGAACTATAATTAATTTGATGTTCATTTAAACATCTAAGAATTTAATCATGGTACTAATTTAGTGATCAACGATGTCTTAGAGGTATTTATGAGAGTCATAACAATGCTAAGTATATTTAAAAAATAATGTTTTTAAACTTTTACTGAGACCATTGATAAAACGGTTTGTGAACTATATATGCAGTTCACGAATCAATATGCAACGGTTTGTGAACCAAGTTTTCCGATTGTTAGCCTTTTTCTACTAACATAATAAAATTCAAATCACCACGGTTTGTAAACCAAATGACGGAACCAGGAATCTATGTGGGTGGGCTAATTTTTTTTATTATCCCATCTAAATAATTTGAACGGTTTGATATTTAAAGGGGGTAGAATCAAAGGTCGTCTTCTGCTTTGGGGTGCTTTAGGCTAACTTAGAATATGGGTCCTTTATATAGGTTATCAAATCAAAGACAAAGTTATATTTTTAGTTTAGAGAAGATACATCAATATATTTAATGAGATAACTTTGACTGTCAATATGCGGCAAAGGCGCCTAAAAATTTTCAGCCTTTTTTGGTTGGATTTTGGGGTTTTAAGCTCGTAAATTAACATAAAATACGCTAAAATGGAATGTTGATTCATAAAACACAAACTTAGTAATGGTCGTATAGATGTTTCAAAACATTTAATGTAATTATAATCATCTTAGGAATTTCTAATAATTTAAATAACCGTAACAAAACAGTTTTGTAACACTTATAATTGTCACATATTACCTAGAACAACAAAAAGAAAAGATTTTGGGCCCCAAATATGTTGGGGCTCTAAAGTGACGCTATACGGCTTTAGTGCCTAATATGGCCATGGGAAGATGGTGGTTTTATATATCCTCAAATTGTGTTTATTTTTTTGTAGAAATGTAGAATCTTATAAGAGAAACATATCACCAAAATATTACACTTAAATTCATTGTCGTTTGGATTTTGCGGAGAAAATGGCGCAAATCTTGTCTGACATTTTTCATCTAAGAGTGTCCATTGATCCTCATTTGATAAAGAAGTAAAAATTATATGTATTTTAACCATTAAAATGAATTATAACAATATATATCCTTGTATTCTTCTCCTTAGTCTCCGTAGGGATAAAACCATCTAATATATGATTTCTTTTTGTGGGACCGTGTTCCTATCTGTTTGAACGGCAAGATATAATATCACATCATAAGATTCCATAAAAAAAAAGCATCAAAATGTTTCAACATTGTAGTTGGACTAAATTAGTACTTGGGCTAATTTTAGTTCTCACCTGGGTTATTTTTTCCAAGATCTAGAAATTACATAGGTCGAATGAGTTATTGCTAGTTTTTTTTTTGGGTGGGGGGGGAGTTTGGGCTGGTAAGCCACCCCGATCGTGGTGGTGAACCTAAGTTGTGAACAATCCCTTCCGAAATTTAGGTGTGCGAATCGGTTTGCTAAACTTCCTTTATTTCAAAAACTCATATATTTATGGCTTAGGGATGGTTCACCGACCTACCCCGAGTCAAAATATCGTGGTTTGAATTTATCTCTTTGATTTTGAAGCATTCCCAAATGATAAAACCATTGCTTAGGTTATTTTCAAATGATCCACAAATTAATTCTTGATCAATAAATTGTTTCAACTAATATTGTTAATGATCTTTGAACATCCTATGTTTGAGTCATATTTCAGATGTTAAACAAGACAAGATTGACTCAAAATTTCTTCTTTCCAATAAATATACTAGAATTCATATAACATATTCTCATAAGATAAAATGGTAAGATAATGGGTAAATAGTAATTGAAAATGCGGGGGTCTAACAACCTCACCCAATATTTCATTTAGAAATCTGTATGGACAACACCAAGTTTTTTTCTAGAGATTTAACAAGACTCAATCAATAGAAAATACTCAAGGAGTTACTATCTCAATCTCTCGATTTGATTTACTCAAGCAAATAAGATTCACGAGTCTAATCAAAGAGAGATAACTTGGATGGTACCAAATACCAATATCCAAGTGTCAATCGATTTAAATCAACAACCAATAAGGTCGGATATTCTAATCGATTGAACAACGCACACACTGTATTATTACAATTATATAAAAATATAATGCGGAAAAGATATAACACAGACACCAGAATTTTGTTAACGAGGAAACCGCAAATGAAGAAAAACCCCGGGACCTAGTCCAGATTAAACATATACTATATTAAGCCACTACATACACTAGCCTACTCCAAATTAACTTCGATCTGGACTGTAGTTGAACCCAAACTAATCTCACACTGATCCAAGGTGCAGTTATGCTCCTACGCCTCTGATCCCTACAGGATACTGCGCAATTGATTCCCTTAGATGATCTCACCCACAACCAAGAGTTGATACGACCCAAAGTCGAAAACTTTAGCAAACAAATCTGTCTCACACAGAAAAGTCTACAAGTAATAGATAAATTCGTCTCCAACGAATAAACCTATGAGTTTTGTTCCGTCTTTTGATAAAACAAGGTGAAAAGGAACCAATCGATAAAACCAGACTTATATTCCCGAAGAACAGCTCAGTTTCATCAATCACCTCACAATAAACTTAATCAACTCAGCGAAGAAGATTATTGAGGAATCACAAATAATGGGACGAAGATGTTTGTGACTACTTTTATCATGCCTATCGGAGATAGAAATCTCAAGCCAATTATTACAATTGTACTCATACGATAGAAATAGCAAGATCAGATCACACAACTACAAGATAAGTAGTATCGGTCTGGCTTCACAATCCCAATGAAGTCTTTAATTCGTTAACCCGAATTTAGAGAGAAAACTCAAGGGTTAATGGAGATCGACTCTAGCTTTGAAAAAACTAGTATCACACAAGAAAGGTGTGTGGGGATTAGTTTTTCCAATGGCTAGAGTTCCCCTTATATAGTCTTTCAAATCAGGGTTTGAAATCAATGTTATCTTAGTAACAAAGCATTTAATATTCACCGTTAGATGAAAACCTGATTAGATACAAGCTAATATCTCTCAACCGTTAGATCAAAAACTTAGCTTGCCATACACACATGTACTTGACGTTTTGGGTTTGTGTAACCGTACCCAAACGTGTACAATGGTTGGTTCAATATTAGTCAACCAAATGGTTAGCCAAATGATAACTTTCATATCAACCATATTCTTCTTCACCATAACTAGTCCAAATGACTCAAATGAACTAGTTAGAGAGTTGTTCAATTGATATGTGATATCAAGTACTATAAGAGACACAATTGAATCAAAAATGATGTGACGCGAATCATTAGTCATGAACTATAAATCCACGGTTTGCAAAAGCATCCCTTAGTAATTTAAGAATAAGTTCATGAACAACGTTTTCAGACACAACCTCTTGAATTCGCGGACTTAAGCTAACCGGTTGAAGTTAATAAACTCCAGCAGAATTTCTCGGGATGAGAACTTTCGTCAGTTCGAGGACTGGGTTCACGGACTGCACCTGAGCTTCAACTTCAGTAGATATTCTCTAGTTCGAGAACTTATGCAAGTTCGTGGACTGGGTTCGCGGACTGAGTTGCTGCTCACGTTCCGGTTCCACTTGATCAATAAAGTTTGCAAACTTCGGTTCAAGTGTTAAGGACTTATACATATATGTGTTGCCACAACAATGTTTATATCCCCCAATTATTATATAGTCGAAACTCTCATTTCAATCATTGAAACATTCTCAGAGGACGTCATATAGTTGTTTTCACGAACTAGTTTTCGACAGAGCGATTTTCAAAGTGATTGAAACATAACACGACTTTCGTCACTAGGAAAATATGAACTTGGCTAAAGCGAAAGCTTTACCAATACATATTTCTATAAATAGATAAGCGAGATATACTCAGCTCGAAATATCACATGTGCATATTCTTAGTTTATATAGTAAAACGACTTTTGTCTCAAGATAGGTGATAGAGTAGATAGACTTTTGAGTAATAAATAAGTTCAAGTCTCCACATACCTTTAATTGATGAAGATCTACTGGTTCCTTGAATAGTCCTTCGTCTTGTATGATGATAGCCATGGTGTTCTTGAGCTCAACTACACTTTCTATCCTAGTTCGAGACCTTAGCTATAGTAGACTAGAAATCAAGACTATATAGTTTTATTAACTAAGATTTAAAAACATGCCTGAGATAGCAACACATGCGAGTTTGACCGAGCAGTGCTCTAACACACAATACTTGTTTTGGGAAAAGAGGATCCATTTAATAATCGGTTTATCCTTGTGGTAGATTGGATTGATTAATTGAGGAAGATCGGCATCAATATGTTTCCTTATGATTAAAGGTATTGATTGGCTTAATCTTAACAATTTCCTTTGGGTGATTGAACATAAGATAGATCTTGGAACCCGGCAAAGGAGTTTATGTTAAGATAAATAAGGGAACCTTTGCACGACTCATATCACTTGGTTGAAAAGAGTTGATACCAAACATATTTTTTGTTCCTTTACTATTTGGAATACGATCCAACGGAATTGGTCCAAGTACATGACTTGTTTACAGGTTGGAGGCGTGGGAATACAGACGGAACTGGGTGAACTATAGGTTTAGAGCGGCTTAATCCTAAGAGTATTCAATTCTGGACTAGGTCCCGGGGGTTTTCTGCATCTGCGGTTGCCTTGTTAACAAAATCTTGCTATGTCATTTACTTTATATTTTCGCATTATAATTGTTTTATTATAATTAAAGTAAATTGCACAAACGTAATTCCTATTTACTTGATACGTGAATCCTATAGAGTTTGGTTAAGTCCGAATCCTTGTATCAAGTAAACACACTTTGTTGTCGTATTGTCTTGATCTCGTATCCATAGACGATCACACAAAGTGTGAACCGATTTGTTGTATTGTATCGACTCAGTCCATAGACAATCACTTTCGGGGAAAGGACTTATAGGAAGGAAAAGTAGTAGCTTGAGGTATATTTGGGGTACCCTCTCCTTTTCAATGATATTCTTTACATGCTCCTAACATGGAAGATAATTTTGTAGAGCTAGCGTTGAATCTTTTCAGATTCTCTTCTAATGATTTTACCTTGCTAACAGCTGCAGACAGATCATTCTTCAATTGTTTTTCTTTGTCAAGAAAAATACATTCTCTATCATTATAGTATTTTTGTTGAGAGTCACACTTTGCCTCAGATTCAGCAAGTCTTTCTTTCAACATACAAAAACTCTTCTAAAGTTTTTCACATTCAGTAATCTTTGAATGGCCTTCTTCATTATGGTCTTTAAGGATAGATTGTAAAATATTATAACCACTATCATACCCTTTTAAGAGTTTTTTGAGTTTCTTGTTTTCACGACAGAGAGGAAACAGATATTCTTCCAGATAGGCAGTTGATCCTTTCTTTGTTATGATATCATCAAATAGTATGATATATTGTGAGACTTCTTCATCAAGAGTTAGTTCCTCGTTTGAATCACTTTCATATGATAGTTCATCCAGTTGTTCATCTAGGCGGTTTTCCCAGTTGACATTAGTTTCTGATAGGGGAGAATATTTCTTGGTAGTCTCAGAACTTTGAACTGTATCAAAAAGATCCTGATCTGGTTTTGTGCAGCCAGAGATATCAAGACTGTTCATAGAGTCAGATCGCTACAAACACATACTTTTGAGCTCTTGAACGTGTTTGCCTGCTCTGATACCAATTGAAAAAGCGGGGGTCTAGCAACCTCACCTAATATTTCGATTAAAAATCTGTATGGACTAACTCTAATATAATTTTAAGAGAATCAAATAAATAGTCAGACTCAATCTTAATAAAAAGTATATCAAGGAGTTAATGCTCTATCTCTCGATTTGATATACACTCAAGCAAATAGAAATCTGCGAGTCTTTATCAATTACAAGAGATATAAACTTGGATGGTATCAAAAACCAATATCCAATGATCAATCAATTTCCAATCAACAACCAAAGGTTGGATTTCACAATTGATCGATACAACACACAACCTGTGATTTTTCAATTATATATAACAAAATATAATGCGGAATAAAAATAACACAGACACCAGAAATTTTGTTAACGAGGAAAGCGCAAATGCAGAAAAATGCCGGGACCTAGTCCATATTGAAAACCACACTGTATTAAGCCGCTACAGACACTAGTCTACTACAAATTAACTTCGGTCTGGACTGTAGTTGAACCCTAATCAATATCACACTGATTCAAGGTACAGTTGCGCTCCTTACATATCTGATCCCAGTAGGATACTACACACTTAATTCCCTTAGCTGATATCACCCACAACCAAGAGTTGTTACGACCCAAATTCGAATACTTGAATAAACAAATCTGTATCATACAGAAAAGTCAGCGATAATAGATAAATCTGTCTCCCCCAGATAAACCTACGAGTTTTGTTCCATCTTTTGATGAAATCAATGTAAACAGGAACCAATCAATAACCCATAATTATATTCTCGGAGAACAGCCTAAAATTATTGATCACCTCACAATAATCTAAATCGTATGGTAGCGAAAATAGATATTGCGGAATCACAAACGATGAGACGAAGATGTTTGTGATTTCTTTTTATCATGCCCTATCGTAGATATAATCTCAAGCCAATTATTCAATTGAACTCGTACGATAGAAAATGGCAAGATCAGATCGCTCCACTACAAGAGAAGTAATTTCGTCTGGCTTCACAATCCCAATAAAGTCTTCAAGTCGTTAATCGACAGGGTATCGAGAAGAAACCTATGATTAAAGGAGAATATACTCTAGCAAAACCAACTAGTATCACACAGGAGGTGTGGGGATTAGTTTTTTCTAGTTGCTAGACGTCTCCCTTGTACAATTTTCAAATCAGGGTTTGCAATCTAAGTTACCTTGGTAACAAATCATTTAATATTCACCGTTAGATGAAAAACCTTATTTATCCAAGCTAATATCTTTCAACCGTTAGATCGAAACTTAGCTTGTCACACACAAATGAAATGTTTTTTATTTAGGTTTGAGTAATCATACCTAAGCGTGTACATTTAGTTGGTTCACGAATAGTTAACCAATGGTTATCCATATGAGAAATTTCATATAAACCATATTCATCTTCTTTATAACTAGTTCAAATGACTCATAAGAACTAGTTCAAGAGTTGTTCAATTGCTTAGATCTTTATACATAGACACAATTGAAACAAAATCGGTTTGATTCACTCGAATCAATTCATGAACAATATAGCCACGGTTTGCAAAGATTGCATTCCTTATTGATTTATTTTTTAAGTTCATGAACAACCGATTTGATAAATATAACCATCTTGGGTACGTGTAAGGGTATGCGTACTCTAGCTATCGGAATTGGGTTTGAAAACCCAGCAGAATTTTTTGGCTGAAAACTTCCGTGGTACACGTACCTAAGGTGACTGGTTTGTAAGTTCGTAAACTCCAAACTCAGCAGAATTTCACCGACATGAACTCCGCCAGTACGCGTACTGGTACGCTTACCCAACATGTCTCCTTCCCCAATACCGCATGCACACATATGCACGTACTTCATATCCGGTACATGGATATATACACTAATGTGCAAACACACTATATATGCTTATATCTGTAGGTGGTTACGTAATCTCAACTCTACATTTCAATCATTGAAATATTCTTCTATAATGTTATAATAATCGTTAGACATGAAGAATCGACTATCGTCATCAAAACTATTTTCAAGGTTGAAACGTCATCATGACTTTCGTCACGGATAAAGATAAAACGTGGTTAAAGCGAAAGCTTACCAACACATATTTCGAGAAAAAGATAAGCGAGTAAACTTGGCTCGAAATAGAAAATGTGTATGTATGAAAACTATCATACTTATACGATTGTTGTCTCAAGAGTAGGAGATAGATAGACTTCTGAGTGCTATATAAGTTCAAGTCTCCACATACCTTTTGGGTCGGATGAAGTTCCACAGGTTCCTTGAGTAGTTCTTCGTCTTTATAAGATAATCGCCATGGAGTTTGGAGTTCAACTATACTTAACTATCCTAGACCGAGACTTAGTCATAAGTAAACTAGAAATCAAGACATATAGTTTTGATCACTAATATTGACAAACATGCTTGAGATAGCAACGCATGCAAATTCGACCGAGCAATGCACAAATAGTTTTGTCACTAAAATTGACAAAAAGGGAGATTGTTAGAGCATTGCTCGGTTGAACACGCAGGCGTTTCTATTCAAACTTGTTGTAAAGTTTAGTTTCCAAAACTATAAGTCTTGATTTCTAGTTTACTTATAGCAAAGTTTTGGATTAGGACAGAAAGTGTAGTTGAGCATTAGACTTCACGGCGTTCATCGAATGAAGACGAAGAACTACTAAGGAGAACTTGTAGAACTTCATCAACAAAAGGTATATAGAGACTTGAACTCATCTATCACTCAAAATTATATCTACTCTATCTCATATTTGATCCAAAAGTCGTATAGCTATATAGACTTCAATTATACATATTTGAAATTTGAGCTGAGTTTAACTCGCTTACATATTTTTCGAAATATGTGTTGGTAAGCTTTCACTTTAACCAAGTTCATCTTATATTCTTGACGAAGTTCAAAAGATGATCATGTGAAAAATTGCCTGGTAACATCTTACATGATTTGTGTGAGACAGTCATTTGATGTAGACTCGGAATATTTCGTATCGATCATTCGATCACTTGAAAATTGCTTTGAAGCTAATAGTTTGTGTGAGACAGCTATTGTCGTCTTCCTAGAATATTTCAATGATTGAAATAAGAGTTTAGAACAATTGTATATAAGCATAGTATGGGTAGTTGCATATATGTAATCCAAGTCCGGGAACCATGGTATGCGTACCCGTATGCGTACTACTTGGTTTGGTGAAAGTACAGGAACCTTATACGAATATCGGTACACATACTAGCGTGAGGTTAAGGTCCAAGAATTTCTGCTAAGTTTGGAAGGTTTGCCTACCAGTTAATGTACTGGAGAACTCAAACTTAGTCCGGCCATTTAGGTATGCGTACCTGTATATATGCATACTTGAATGGATAATTTTTTAAAATCGATTTGTTCATGAACTAATACATTTACATAATAAGGAATGCTATCTTTTGCAAACCGTGGCTATAATGTTCATGAATTTGATTCGAGAGAATCAAAATCGATTTTTATTCAATTGTGTCTTGTATACTTCTATGAGAATATAAACATTTGAACAACTCTAGTTTCATTTGAGTCATTTGAACTAGTTATGGTTAAAATGAATAAGGTTGATATGAAATTGTTCATATGGCTAACCTCGGTTAATTATTGTTGAGCCAACAAAGGTGCACACATTTAGGTACGGATACTCATATGTAAATGAAGTCACTTTTCATTTGTGTGTAACAAGCTAAGTTCGATCTAACGGTTGAAAGATATTAGCTTGAGTCTAATCAGGTTTTGTAAAGGTGAATATTGAGTGCTTTGTTACCAAGGTAACTTATATTGCAAACACTGATTTGAAGACTATATAAATGAGAACTTTAGCAACTAGGAAACCTAATCCCATACCTCATGTGTGATACTAGTTGGGACTAGAGTCGATTCTCCTTTAACCTTAGGTTTTTCACGAAACTATATAGGTTAACGACTTGAAGACTTCATTGGGATTGTGAAGCCAGACCCAACTATTTTCTCTGTAGCTGCATGTTCTAATCTTACTATTTTCTATCGTGATTGAGTACTATCTTCTTTAAGAATTGTTCAAAATTAAATATCCGATAGGCAAGATAAAAAGTAGTCACAAACATCTTCGTCTCATCGGTTGTGGTTCCACAATATCTTGTTTCGCTACCATACGATTAAGATTATTGTGAGGTGATTGATATTTATAGGCTGTTCTTCGGGAATATAAGTCCGGTATATCAATTGGTTCATGTTCACCTTGATTTATCAAAAGATGGAACAAAACTCGTAGGTTTATCTGTGGGAAATAGATTTATCTATTCAATAGACTTTTATGTGTGAGACAGATTGGTTTATCAAGTCTTTTACTTTGGATCGTAGCAACTCTTAGTTGTGGATGAGATCATCTAAGGGAATCAAGTACGTAGAGTCCTACTGGGATTCATAGAAGTAAGGAGTGCAGATGTACATTGATCAGTGGAGTATGCTAGTGTTCGTAGCGTCTTAATACAACGTGGTGTTCAAATTTGGACTAGGTCCCGAGGTCTATCTACATTTGCGGTTTCCTCGTTAACAAGATTTATGGTGTCTGTGTTATTTCTTTTCCGCATTATGTTTATTTATATAATTAAAATATCACAGGTTGTGCGTAAGTTCAATCGATTTTGAATCCAACCTTTGGTTGTTGATTAAATTGATTGACACTGGGATATTGGTTTTTGATACCGTCCAAGTTATTTCTTATATTCAATCGGGCTCGCAAATTCCTATTTGTTTGATTGCGGATTGAATTTAGAAATTGAGATATAACTCTTTGATATACTTTTCTTAAGATTGAGTTTGACTGTCCAGTTGATTCTCTTAAAAGTATATTGGAGTTAGTCCATATAGATTGCTAAGAAAAATATTGGGTGTGGTTGTTAGACCCCCGCTTTATCACCAATAATCATGTTACTTCAGATTCTTCTACTTTACAAGAGTCACTTCCTTATGATGGTACTGAAATCATAAATACAGCAAATGGAGGAGGTTGTCCATTACGCATTCTGGTAATTGTAGTAAACATGTGCATGATCATTATTTTCATCTAAATGATATTCTTCTTGTTCCACAAGCCTCTCATAATTTGTTATATGCTCATAAATTCACATCTGATAACAATTGCTTGTTAACTCCTGATTCCAATGGCTTTTATGTGAAGGATCAGAACTTTGGGAGGATTCTCTTCTAAGGTCCACATAAAAATGGTTTATATCATATAACATTAAACTCCTCATCCTCAAATGCTCTTTCATCAATACTACGTAGGAGATTTAATCATCCTTAATTTCAAACGCTTTAGAAAATCTGTAACATTTTACATCTATCAAATGTGTCAAATAACCTTTTTTTATACAATGAATCTGAGATTTGAAGGTCACGGAAACTTCCATTTCAATTATCTTGTATTGTGGTACAACAACCCCTCGAGTTGTTAAACATAGATCTTTGGGGTCCATGTCATGTTGCATCTGTTTCAGGGAGTCTGTACTATGCAAATATTATTGATGAATATACTGAATATTGCAGGATTCTTCCCTTAACAACAAAATCTGAATTTAAGACGGATTTTACTTCCTTTGTTACTAGAATAGAAAAGTAGTTATCTTTTTCAGTTATTACTATTGATAAAGCGAGGGTCTAACAACCTCACCCAATATTTCTCTTAGCACCCTGTATGGACTAACTCCAATATAATTTTAAGAGGATCAACTAGACAGTCAGACTCAATCTTAATAAAAAAGTATATCAAAGAGTTATATATCAATTTCTTGATTCAATCCCAACTCAAACAAATATAAATCTGCAAGTCTGATTGAATACAAGAGAACTAAACTTGAACGGTACCAAAGACCAATGTTCAAGGATCAATCAATTTCAATCAATGACCAAACATTGGATTTACCAATTGATTGATTCATCGTACAACCTGTTATATTTCAATTATATAACAAAATATAATGCGGAAAAAAAATAAATACAAACACCAGAAGTTTTTTAACGAGGAAATCGCAAGTCCAGAAAAACCCCGGGACCTAGTCCAGATTGAACATCACACTGTATTAAGTCGCTACAAACACTAGCCTACTAGAAACTAACTTCGGTATGGACTGTAGTTGAACCCCAATCAATCTCACATTGATTCAAGGTACAGTTACGCTCCTTATGTCTCTGATTCCAGCAGGATACTACGCACTTGATTCCCTTAGCTGATCGCACCCACAACTAAGAGTTGTTACGACCCAAAGTCGAAGACTTTAATAAAAAAATCTGTATCACACAGAAAATTCTACAGTAATAGATAAATCTATCTCCTACAGAAATACCTACGAGTTTTGTTCCATCTTTTGATAAATCAAGGTGAACAGGAAACAATCGATAACCCGGACTTATATTCTCGAATAACAACCTAGAATTATCAATCACCTCACAATAATCTTAATCGACTAGCGAAATAAGATATTTCGGAATCACAAACGATGAGACGAAGATGTTTGTGACTACTTTTCTATCTTACCTATCGGAGAAATTAATCTCAAGCCAATCTTATGGTTGCACTCAATCACGATAGAAACAGCAAGACCAGATTACACAACTACAAAGAAAATAGTTGATTCTGGCTTCACAATGCCAATGAAGTCTTTAAGTCATTAACCTACAAGGTTTCAGTAGAAACCTAAGGTTAAAGGAGAAACAACTCTAGCTTATACAACTAGTATCGGATACGAGGTATGGGGATTAGGTTTCCCAATTGCTAGAGTTCACATTTATATAATCTCCAAATCAGGGTTTGCAATCTAAGTTACTGTGGTAACAAATCATTAAATATTCACCGTTAGATGAAAACCTGATTAAATTCAAGCTAATATCTTTCAACCATTAGATCGAACTTAACTTATTATATACAAATGAAATATACATCATTTAGGTTTGAGTAGCCGTACCTAAACGTGTACACCTAGTTGGTTCAACCGTAGTTGATCAATGGTTAGCCATATGAGCACTTTCATATCAACCTTATTTATCTTCACCATAATTAGTTCAAATGACTCAAAGGAACTAGTTCGAGAGTTATTCAATTTCTTAGATATTATAAAAGTATACAAGGCACAATCGAAGCAAAATTGGTTTTGATTCACTCGAATCGATTCTTGAACATTATAGCCATGGTTTGCAAATTGCATTCCTTAATATATAAATGTTTTAGTTCATGAACAAATCAATTTTAGAAAGTAACACATTTAAGTATGCGTACGGGTATGCATACTTAAGTAACCGGCATTTGAGTTTGTTTTGGTTTCCAAACTCAGCAGAAATTCACGGACGTGAACTTTCCGCCAGTATGCGTACGAGTACGCATACTTAGGTAACTGGATTGAGTTGGTTTTGATTCCAAACTCAGTAGAAATTCACGGACGTGAACTTCCGCCAGTATGCGTATGGGTACGCATACTTACCCAGTCTCCATCAACCATTTAGTACACACACGAGTATGAATACATTTGGTTCCCGGTTTTGGACTTATACAATAATGCGCGAACACATTATATGCTTATATACACTAATGATCGAACACATTATATGCTTATATCCAAAGATGGTTACATGTTCTAAACTCTTTATTTCAATCATTGAAACATTCTTATAGGATGTTAAATAGAGGTTATTCACACACTATTTTTCATCAAAGCAATTTTCAAGTTATTGAAATAATCAACATGGCTTTCGTCACTTGTAAATATGAATTAGGCCATAGAGAAATCTTACTAACACATATTTCGAGAAATAGATAAGCGAGATAAACTCGATTCGAAATAGCAAATGTGTATAATCGAAGTCTATATAGCAATACGACTTTTGTCTCAAGATAGAAGATATAGTATATAGACTTTTGAGTGATAGATAAGTTCAAGTTTCCACATACCTTTTTGTCGATGAAGATCCACCAGTTCATTGAGTAGTTCTTCGTCCTTGCATGATGAACGTCGTGGAGTCTATAGCTCAACTACACTTTTTATCCTAGTCCTAGACTTAGCTATAAGCAGACTAGAAATCAATACTTATAGTTTTGGCAACTGAACTTGATAACAAGCTTGAGATAGCAACGCTTACGAGTTCGACCGAGAAACGCTCTAACAATCTCCCCCTTTTTCAATTTTAGTGATAAAACTATCAATACATATGGAATACAAAATTAATAAACTTTGCAACTTCTCTTCCACACGCATGATCTCCTTAGTTCTTCAACATTACTCGAAATCTTCGCACTTCCAAGTACTCAAATGATTCCAAAGATATTCAAATCAACATCACCGTTGTTGAAGATTCGTAGCCATAACAATGAGAAAACAAAAGCTCTCAATCATTGTTACACAGTGTCATAGTATTATTACACAGCATCAAAGTTCAATTGTATCACAACTTTGACAGCAATACTATGGTGATATGCATCGCTCCCCCTTAGTTAATACTTCATCTCACATGAAAACCACTCCCCTGACATAATGATCCGAAAACCATATGTATTTGTATTTTGGACTACACATTAATTCTCCCCCTTTTTGACAATAAAATTGGCAAAAGTACGAAAACTAGTGGGATCCTAATGAAATTTCCATAGAGACGCTTCATGACCAAAAGAAAACACATATCAACGTTTTAGATGCAATCATATAGCCGAAACTAAATACATTCATCAAGGAGTTTATAAAGATACAAGATAACCCCTATAATATTCCACAACCACACTTCCCACAAAGATTTGGAAATTAAGCACAAGTTCAATTAAGAACTCTCCCCCATAAAATGTCATTCCTGAAAGAACAACAAGAGAGACCTTACTTTCACAAGAAAAGGAGGATTTCTTTGGATATTAACAAAGAACATGAAATTATGAATTTGTATCCAAAAATATCAACTAAATTAACCACAAGAGAACCCATGATTAATTCAATCGGAACTGCTCAACATAAGAAAACTTATGGAGCCACACAATATATACATAATAAATATGGATCAGGGAAGATTAACACTACGGGATAAAGAAAGATTCATTCTATCTTTCATCACTATTTGCACAATGACATATAATAGACTTAATCTTTGTAAACAAAAGCTCGTCCTTTCTTCCATCAATATTTGCATAATGACATAAAAAGTCTTATCTTTTGTTTGTCAAAAGTTCATTCATTTGACCATATTTTATCGACATATGAAAGATTTAACTTTTGACCATATTATCTGTACTTCTTATGGATCTAACACATGTAGCAATTTTAATTGAAAGATAAAATCATTCAAGGCTAAACATAAAAGTTATTACATCCATTAAACCAACGGTTTTAAAAGTATATCAACATAAAAGTTAAACAGACAAGGTAGGAAAAAGTTCAGCAGGTACATAGATTAATCACTCAACCCATAATAATCTCTTTTAATCTCATAAAACTTCTCAGCCAGTTCAGGATAAACAGTTTGAGCATGCTCCACTTGTTCTCTAAAAACATCATTTTCTTCCTGAAGACGAATGAGTTTGGTTGCAGCTGAGGTACTTGCAGAGGCTCTGGTCGCATGATGTCTCATTTTCTCAATGCTTGACATACTCAGAGATTCTGGACCTACAATATCATAGCCAAGAGGAGTAATCCCAAGGTGACCACAAATCCTTGAAATGAGACAAGGAAAGCCAGGAGTTTTCCTTGAAGTTTATTTCAAGCTTATCATCTGATTAACAATAAGTCCACAGAAATCAATGCTTCTTCCATCAACAATACAACATATCAATTCAGCAAGTGATCTGGTCTATAGATTATTGTCCATAGTACTCGGCATCATGTTGGCCACAAGAAGCTTTGCAGTAACTTTGAGAAATAATCCAGCACCGCTAACATCAATCTTTCCATCTCTCCGAAAAATATCTCTATCAAAGAGGCTACTAGACATCACTTGTGAAGTTAAACTTTTATTCTCAGGTTTCTGTATAAATCTAAGGTTAAAGGAGATTTGACTCTAGCTTATACAGCTAGTATCACACATGAGGTGTGGGGATTAGGTTTCCAAGTTTCTAGAGTTCTCCTTTATATAGTCTCAAAATCAGGGTTTGCAATCTAAGTTACCTTGATAACAAATCATTCAATATTTACCGTAAGATGAAAGATTCAAGCTAATATCTTTCAACCGTTAGATCAAACTTAGCTTGTTATACACAAATGAAATATACGTCATTTAGGTTTAAGTAACCATACCTAAAGGTGTACACCTATTTGGTTCAACAGTAGTTAACCAATGGTTGGCCATATGAGCACTTTCATATCAACCTTATTCATCTTCACCATAACTAGTTCAAATGACTCAAAAGAACTAGTTCAAGAGTTGTTCAATTTCTTAGATCTTATAGAAGTATACAAGACACAATCGAAGCAAAATTGGTTTTGATTCACTCGAATCGATTCATGAACATTATATCCACGATTTGAAAATTGCATTCCTTAATATATAAATGTTTTAGTTCATGAACAAACCAATTTTAGAAAGTAACACACTTAAGTATGCATACGGGTATGCGTACTTAAGTAACCAGATTTTAGTTTGTTTTGTTTCCGAACTCAGCAGAAATTCACGGACGTGAAATTTCCGCTAGTATACGTATGGGTACGCATACTTAGTTAACCGGATTGAGTTGGTTTTGATTTCCAAACCCAACAGAAATTCACGGACGTGAACTTCCGCCAATATGCGGACGGGTACGCATACTTACCCAGTCTCCATCAACCATTTAGTACACACAAAAGTATGCATACATTTGGTTCCCGGTTTTGGACTTGCACACTAATGTGCGAACACATTATATGCTTATATCCAACGATGGTTACATGCTCTAAACTCTTTATTTCAATCATTGAAACATTCTTAGAAGATGTTAAATAGAGGTTATTCACACACTATTTTTCATCAAAGTAATTTTTAAGATATTGAAATAATCAACATAACTTTCGTCACTTGTAAAGATTAACTTGGCCAAAGAGAAAGCTTACTAACACATATTTCGGGAAATAGATAAGCGAGATAAACTCGGCTCGAAATAGCAAATGTGTATAATCGAAGTCTATATAGCAATACGACTTTTGTCTCAAGATAGGAGATATAGTAGATAGACTTTTGAGTGATAGATAAGTTCAAGTATACATATACCTTTTTGTCGATGAAGATCCACTAGTTCCTTGAGTAGTTCTTCGTATTTGCATGATGAACACCGTGGAGTCTAGAGCTCAACCACACTTTTTATCCTAGTCCGAGACTTAGTTATAAGTAGACTAGAAATCAACTTATAGTTTTGGCAACTAAACTTGACAATAAGCTTCAGATAGTAACGCTTGCGAGTTCGACCGAGCAATGCTCTAACAACTATTAGGAAAGATAATGGTGGTGAATTTTTAAAAACTTTTCTTTAAGATTTTTGTGCCACAAAAGGTATTTGTCATGAACTTACATGTCCTCATACGCCAGAAAAAAATGGTGTTGCTGAAGTTAAGCATGGGTTGAAACATTGCAAACAACCAATTATCTAATCAACAGATTACCCACTAGGGTTATTCAATTCATGTCTCATTTCACTAAACATTTTCACAAAAAACCAGACTATAATTTTCTTAAAGTGTTTGGATGTTCTTGCTTTCCCTGGTTAAAACCATATACTCACAATAAATTAAAACATAGAAGTAAACATTGTATCTTTTTAGGTTACAGTCTTCAACATAAAGGATATAGATGTTTAGATCCTATCTCAGGGACTATCTACATATCAAGGCATGTTTCCTTCAATGGTTCTTCCTTTCCATACAATGATCTTGTCAATCATGTATCTACTTCTTCTAATGAGAGCATTTCTTCAATTCTTCCCTCTAACTCTCTCCTGTTAAAAGATCAGTCCTCCTCTCATACTTCACCTCTCATCACAAAAAATGATCATGCCATGACTATTAGAGGGAAAATAGGATTTATACACCAAAGTTGTATTCTGCTACAAAGAATACACTTCTACTTGCCTTTATGTCTGTTGTTCCTAAGAGTATTGTAGTTTTTAATAAGGAGAAAGTATGGAGAGTATCTTCAGTTGTAGAATATAATGCACTCATGTAGGTTGGTACTTGGTCTCTTGTACCACCTGATGCTGCTCAGAACCTAATAGGTTGCAAGTGGGTGTTCAGGATTAAGTATAATGAAGATGGAAGTATTGATAGACATAAAGAAATACTGGTAGCTAAAGGTTATCATCAGAAACATGGACTTGACTATGAAGAAATATTTAGTTATGTAGCTAAGCCTAAAATATCAAAATAATGCTTTCCTACATGGTAATTTGCAGGATGAGGTTTTTATGTCTCAACCACCTGGTTTTATAGATCCTGTAAAACCAGATCATGTGTACTTGCTGCATAAATCGATCTATGGAATCAAGCAATCCCCATGGGCACGGTATGACAAGCTGCGTTTTGTCAACTAAACTTTAGATACTTCTCTTTTTGTGATCGAATAACATTGGCTCTTGTCTATGTGGATGACATTTTATTAACTCAACAATTACCCAGCTTCAACGACATTTTCTTATCAAAGACTTAGGTGACTTACATTTATTTCTTGGTCTTGAAATTTAGAGAAGTGCAAATCAGTTGTATCTTTCTCAAAAAACAACAACAAATGATCTTCTTCTGAAACATCATATGGAGGGTGCCAAACCTTGTTCCATACCTATTACAGTATCAACTAAGTTGAGTAATACATCAGGGTAACTTTTGGATAATCCAACTGAGCACAGATCCTTAGTAGGGGAACTACAATATCTTACCTACTTAGACTAGGCTAGATATATCTTTTGCAGTTAATTTAGTATGTCAGTTCATGCAGCATCCCAGAACTGAACATATTCTGACAGCTAAGAGAATCTTAAGATATCTTAAAGGTACTCTAGATTCTGGCTTACATTTTTTGAAAGGAAACTCTTTTCTCCGTGGATTCTCTGATACAGATTGGGAAGGAAGTATTGATGACAAGTGTGGATAACCGTAAAAATAATGCCTGGCACATCTAGGCGCGCAAGCCATAACTTTCCCGGTGCACCATGATGAAGTTATGATCTGGGCCTTTAATCTAGGAAAAACGCACGTCCACTTGCCCTTGCAAGCATGCTCATGGATCATGATGCAGCTAACTTAGCTTCCACATCGTTCCAACTTACCCTTGTTCGCAAAAGGGTATAAATCCTTGAAGGATATGGACGATGCACCTTACATGCATCTATGGCTTCCGAGTCTTGTCCAACCATATGGTATTCCTTGAACTTATGTATAAGAAATTGTAGGCCTCATGACATACTTTTTTTAGGCTTATGCAAGCTCGGACAACTTGCATATCGATTTAGTTTACTTCCGAGGCCATGCCTAATGCTTTATTGGCACATGCCTAAGTCGAACGCTTTGATAGGAAGTATGAGCATCCAAGAAATGGAATGCAACTTGCCTCGTCAAGTTTGGAAAAATCATCTCTTGCGTCGAGCTACCAAGCCAGATGATATGAGAGGTCAGTATATCGCAATATTCTCACAATTAGATGATATGTGCGACAAAGTGCTGGACCGGAAATGATGCAACTCATAGAGGATGCATACATACCCTTTCCTACTCTAAATGGATCAAGCACAGACCGTAGTTTATCATCGAAGGGACCGCAAGTTAAGCCAACTCTATCGCAAAGCCTTGGACAAGCAATAATGGTAATGGCCTAGTCCGTGTAGGCCGTTCAGTCAAAATGCATAAAAGATATGCATCATCGAGTTCGTGGCATGGCATAGTAATTCCCATGCTTAACACGCTCCATTGGCTAGGCTACACAGCTATAAATAAGGCATAAGCATCATTTACACCGTTACGGCTAAGCTATGAAGCTAACTTGGTGCATGGTCCGCATAAACACCTTTAATCAACTACCCTCACTATATATGTTTACTTGACATTTATACAACTTTGATTAGGGGATAAAAAATCATTCATCAACTTCCATTTTTACTATTCATGGCCATTGTCATATATTTCCTGAATAACCGGCCAAGATGGTTGTACAGTTCTGGATGACAGGCTAGTTCCAATGTCCATCCATGGTGGCTGAACATATCCTGATCCAAGTCCACTGAATGGACGTGATGGTTGTACTTCCAACTTTTCCCCATAAGTCATTCCAATATCCTGCCGTGATGGTTGTACATTGTCAAGGCCAGCCTGCTCTGGCATGTTGCACCATTGTGGTGCAGTATTGGACATAGGCCAATGACATGCGTATTGCGCCATTTTGGCGCTACTTTGTTCTAGGCCAGCCACCCAACTGGCCTAATGCATATTTTGATGGGTGATTGTCCTTTGGACAATATCGCTTACAGTTTACACCCTCTTGGTGCCATATTGGCCTTTACCAATATGCCCATATGATATGTTATTTTTTGGCAACGTATTGGCCTAGTCCAATGTTCTTTTACTACGCAACGAAATCTTTGGATGAAGCTTCATTCCAGGCAATGACGCATCTTTGCGCATGCGTCATGCTAAAAACACGGGGTGTTATAATATTCACTCCTTCAAAAAAAAATCGTCCCCGAAATTCAAAACAAAAACTATTGTGGACAATCTCTTCGGTTTGGTTCCTGAACAAAAGTCTCATACTAGATGTTCAGAAATCACGAGTTTCTTCAGTTTGTCATGGAACATCAGTTAGGACCTTTTGAGCAAACGTCTCATACCGCATACTCATGAATCCAAAATGAGTCCACAATGTTACCGAGAATCAACATTCGCCAGTTGCCAAAAGGATATCTCAACAAGGTATCCTAAATGTGCATCCCATACTATACACTCAGGAGTCCCTAAAGTTCACAAAGTTGGTGCCAACAATTTTTAATACTGTGTGGAATAGGATCCAGTTTCCAACCATCCCATACGGTCATCCAGGTTTCCACTCGTAAGTGAGATGCTAGCCGGGCCTGACAACGCACACCATTGACCAGTTTCCAACATATGGGGATGATCAGTCCCATTGTCTACCCACCATCCCATATGGTCTTCCGGATATCCACTCGTAATTGGGGTTCCACTTAGGCCAGGAAAACTCACAGAACTTAAACAAGCTCAACTCGAATCGCAAAGTAACAGGCTTAGCAGTTACAAACCGTTTTTGCGCAAAAGTTGGCCTACTCTCCAACTTTATTTTCTTTTTGAAGGAAGAATACTCATTGATGGGTCAAATCCTCACAGTCCCTGGAGTTATCTCAGAACTTGCTCTGATACCAACTTTGGAGGACCAGAAAAATTATGCCTAGCGCGCCTGGGGGCGCAGGCCATAACTTCCCCGATGCGCCATGATGAAGCTACGATCCAGGCCTTTAATCTAGGAAAATTCACGTCCACTTTCCCTTGCAAGCATGCTCATAGAGCATGATGCATCTAACTTAGCTTCCACACCATTCCAACTTACCCTTGTTCGCAAAAGGGTATAAAGCCTTGAAGGCTATGGCCGATACACCTTACATGCATCTCTGGCTCTTGTCCAGGAATAAGGAATGCCTTGAAATTATGCATAGACAGTTGCAAGCCTCATGAAGTACTTTTCTTAGGCTTATGCAATCTCCGCTAATTTTCATATCGACGTAGCTTACTTCGGAGGCCATGCACAATGCTCTATTGGCATATGCCTAAGTCGAACGCCTTGATAGGAAGTATGAGCATCCAAGGAATGAAATGCAACTTGCCTCATCAAGTTTGGCCACAATCAACTCTTGTGTCGAGATACCGAGCCTGATATGAGAGGCCACTATGTCGCAATCATCTCACAATTAAATGATATAAGCGACAAAGTGCTAGACCGGCAATGATGCAACTCATAGTGGTTGTCTATGTACCATTCTTTACTCTAAAGGGATCAAGCACAGACCGTAGTTCATCATAGAAGGGACAACAACTTAAGCCAACTCGATCGCAAAGTATTGGCCATGCAATAATGGTAATGGCCTAGTCAGTGTAGGCCGTTCCGTCAAAATGCATAAAAGATATGCATCATCGAGTTCATGGCATGGCATAGTAATACCCATGCTTAACAAGCCCCATTGAATAGGATACGTAGCTATAAATGAGGCCGAAGTATCATTGTACGAAGTATCATTTACACCGTTCCGGCTAAGCTATGAAGCTTACTTGGTGTATGGTCCGCATATGCACCTTCAACCAACTACCCCTCCCTATATATGTTTACTTGATATTTTTAAAACTTTGATTAGGGGAGAAAAAATCACTCATCAACTCCCACTTTTACTATTCATTATCGTTGCCATATATTTCCTGAATAACCGGCCAAGATGGTTGTACATTCAGTTCTGGCTGACAAGCCAGTTCCAATATTCGGACATGGTGGCTGAATATTACCAGAGCCAGGTCCACTGAAGATCCGTGATGGATGTACTTCCGACTTTTTCCCATAGGACACTCCAATGTCCATCCGTGATGGTTGTACATTGTCAAGGTCAGCCTGCTCTGGACTGTTGCACCATTGTGGTGCGATATTGGCTATAGCCCAATAACCTACGTATTGTGCCATTTTAGCTTTATTTTGTTCTAGGCCAGCCACCCAACTGGCCTAATGCATCTTTTGATGCGTGATTGGCCTTTGGACAATATAGCTTACAGTTTACACCATCTTGCGGTGCCATATTATCCTTGATCAATATTCCCATCCGATATGCCATTTTTTTGGCAGCGTATCTGTTAGATCATTGCTCGGTCAAACTGCATGCGTTGCTATCTCAAGCATGTTTGTCAATGTTAGTGATCAAAACTATAAAGTCTTGATTTCTAGTCTACTATATCTAAGGTCTCAGACTAGGATAAAAAGTGTAAATGAGCTCAAGAACTCCATGGAGATCATCATACAAGACGAAGGGCTACTCAAGGAACTAGTGGATCTTCATCGACTAAAAGGTATGTAGAGACTTGAACTTATATATCACTCGAAAGTCTATCTACTCTATCTCCTATCTCGAGACAAAAGTCATATTACTATATAGACTAAGATTATACACATATGATATTTCGATTTGAGTATATCTCGCTTATCTATTTCTCGAAATATGTGTTGGTAAAGCTTTCGCTTTAGCCAAGTTCATCTTTACCTAGTGACGAAAGTCATGTTATGTTTCAATCACTTTGGAAATCGCTCTGACGAGAAATAGTTTGTGAATAACAACTATATAACGACCTCTGAGAATGTTTCAATGATTGAAATGAGAGTTTAGCCGATATAACCATTTAAGGATATAAGCATTGTTGTTGTAACACATATATGTATAAATCCTTATTACATGAACCGAAGCTTGCAAGCTTTGTTGATCAGGAGAAACCAGAACGTGAGCCATCAACTCAGTCCGCGAACTGGCGTAGTTCTCGAACCCGAGAATTTCTTTTGGAGTTGTAGCTCAGTTTCAGTTCACGAACTGATGGAAGTGCTCGACCCAAGAATTTCTGCTGGAGTTTGTAAAATCCAACCGGTTAACTTGAGTCCGCGAACTTGAGTAGGTTATGTCTAAAATGATGTTTTTGAACTTATTATAATTAACTAAGGAATGCTATTGAAAACCGTGTCTTTATAGTTCATGAATCGATTCGAGTGAATCACATCGTTTTTGCTTCAATTGTGTCTTGTGTAGTACATGAGATCTCATAACAATTGAACAACTCTCTAACTAGTTCATTTGAGTCATTTGGACTAGTTATGGTGAAGAAGAATATGGTTGATATGAAAGTTATCATTTGGCTAACCATTTGGTTAACTAGTATTGAACCAACTTGTAGCGCCCCCTAAGCTAGCAGCTGACTAATCCAATAAATTAACTAAATAAAGAGGCACTAAAATCTAAAACATGCACTTAAGCATTTAGTTAAGAAATGCGATACAAAACTTAACCCAAAGCTAACCCCGCTCAGAAATATATATACAAGATCTTCTCTCAAATGATACATATATAATAGTCAATTGATTTTTAAACAAAATATACAACATAATAAATATAACAGAAGATAATCAACTAACGAAGTCAACCCGTGAAGCTTTCATTTGTGCAACCCCGATCTCATCACGAAACCTGAAGTGGGAATAATTAACATTTAACCTTCTAAGTAATCATAGGCAAGATTTGGAAAACAATACATGTTTTTCCGAAAACATTGAACAATGACTAAGTCACTGAAATAATCATACATGTATATGGAACAAACTCCTTCTTTCAAATAATGTACTAATATGGTTGTGAATTCCTAAATACCGGAAATTCACACCTACATAGCTATGGATGCCACCAAGACCATGGTGACCAACTCTATTCAATAAAAGCTCTAGGTATAAAACTATATACCACAAGTGGAAATTCTCATTTCCCATAACA
The DNA here is from genome assembly GCA_023529315.1 of Papaver bracteatum. Classification (NCBI taxonomy): domain Eukaryota; kingdom Viridiplantae; phylum Streptophyta; class Magnoliopsida; order Ranunculales; family Papaveraceae; genus Papaver; species Papaver bracteatum. Next base: position 10,579 of record JAJJWX010004422.1, on the reverse strand, counting down.
ATTCATGTTGACGACGAAACAATACAAGTCCTTTCCACATCGTGGAAAGATTCACAGAAATAACAGGATTATCATAATGCATTTTAAATAAAATATGGAATGCAGAAACATACAATGCATGAGTTTGTTACGCATAAACTTTTATAAAAGCGACAATAATGATTACAAAGAGTCAAATGCATTCCCATACCTTTTTGAAGATAAGCCACGCCTGTCTCGAGATCCATTGGTTCATCCTTTGAATCGATCGTTGTCAATAATTAACTGTTAATCAAATAAGTATTCTAAGAGTCTAGCCAAAGTGGCTCACACAAGAATCATATAGTTCCATCTCACAATTGTAGGCCCATTTATGATTCTACACCTTTTAATTATATATTATTAGCAAATCTAAGGTTTAATAATTCAATTAGGTTGGTTCTATAATCTATTAGCTAAGTCTTATGAATGTCTACAACTTTGTAGAAAGAACCAAAGCTCAATTCGGACCATAAGTGGTCCAAAACATCAATATAAGATAACTAGTCTAAAGCCCAAGCCCACTTAAACAAACCCATTAATAAGGGCCTGGCCCAACTGGGTCAATCTAACAGTCATTAACGGTTGAACTAACAGTCAAGAGTCAACTAACAGTCAACGTCTAAGTCAAGTCAAAGTCCAGGGTAAATGGTCAAGGTCAAGTCAACTGAGTTAACTCGGGTAACTCGGTGAGTCAACATCGATTCAACTCTATCAGAAAACTGAGTCAGCTAAACAAGACTGACTCAGACTGAATCAATTCAGTCAGACTAGCCAAAGGTTGAACTGCATCATACTGGTGTATCACAAGACTCTATAAACTACACTAAGCTCTAACTGAGTAACAAAAATCCTCTCTGCCATCAGTTCATTTCTAACTCTACCTCATTAACATATCAATTCTACCGAACTAAAAATATACATTCAAATTATACTTTAAATTCCAATTACAAATGTAAACCAAGTTTACCTGCAGTTGCAGCAGTTCCAAGCTTTCACAGCAACTACTAATTACAATTCTACAATCACCATTCTTCTTCATTCCCTCAATTCTATCAGATTAAACACAAACACTACTTCATATGAATCATTACAAACATACATTTAAGTTATGTAAACTTCGTAACCAATTTGTAACCATAAACTCGGTTTACCTGCAACAACAGTTACAAGTCTTCATAGAGACTGCCATCAAGCCGTACAACTACACCCAAGAACACATCTATAACCAACAGAACCCCCATCTTGGATTACACATCACTTTAGACACCACTGCATCAATACAGTAAAACATACCACCACCACAATCTCAATAAACACTCTTCCAAAAATCTAATCTCAGTTCCCCTGCAACAACACCACCAATGTACATTTCCATTCTCATCCTTTTCATACATACACACTGAACTGTATCAGAAATCAACATATGTGTCATTATTAGAAGAAAAATCCATTCACTCTAAACTCAGTTGTAATTCAATTTACAACTAAATTATCTTAACTTCATCTCAACCTTAACACCCTAACAGTTCCACTTCATATTCATTTCCAAATTAACTTCAATTATAACACATATATTCAATCAAATATACTAAATAACTTCACTAAACATATTTAAAGAACAATTACCTCATAACTAGTATCTACAGCTTCATTACAATCTGCAATTCAACTTATGAACAACAACTTCATTCCTAAAACCCAATTCAGTTAACATTCTTCAACTACAATCACCACCAATTACCAGTTCAAACATAAACCCAATCATTCTTAATTCTACAATCTGATTAAACTCATACCACCACTGGTTCAATCACATCCACTTCAAATAACCAACTATATCCACATGCAATTCACATTCAATTCCCCACTAATTTAACTCCAACACCAACAACTTGGACATACCTCATAAATATGCTTCTTGTTTGAGCCTTACTAATGAATTCATCTAATTCAAATCGAATCCATAATTTTAATTGAACACAACCAGTCATTCTTTTTCTATCAACCACTCAATTACCAGCTAGTTCTACAAACAATCAAACTTGAATAACCAAAACCTTAATTCCTCAATTCATCACTGGGATTTGAGAATTAACAATCAATTTCAAGTGGTTCTTCAACCTCATAACCTAATTGAAACTAAACCCACTTCTAATCATCAATCTACAGCTCGATTCTTCCATGCATGAAACCCAATTCAAACCCTAGCTTCCTGATTCAATCCTCAAACAATACTACAACCTCGAACAACGGCAATTAAGGATAAACCCACCTCTAATATTCCTTCCAGACCTTCAATTTCATCATATAATTTATCTTTAATTAAATCTCAAACCCATATCCAGAAACCCTAATTCTGATTAAAACAATATCAAATAATCCAACCACTTCAATCAAACATTAAATAAGAATAAACCCATCTTAAATTAGACTTCTGAACCTTCAATTCATCTTCAATTTCACACAATCCCTCAATCAACTCAAGAACCCTAATTCAGTTCATCTTTTCAAAAAACCTAACTTCAGAATCTAATGATTCTTCCACTGTATCCCCTATTTCATGTCATACCCATTTATATTCATTCACCTACAACTCTAATTTCATCGTCTAGTCTTCAGAACATCAATTCTTCACGAACCCTAACTTCAAAAACTCTTAACTTCTAATTTACTTTCCTCTTCGAGTTTGAATCAACAACAGACAACAACACCATCACTATCAAATACTCCATGATCTTCTACACCTCTCACAGATCGCAAACCTCCCTGATTGAACTCTCAATCACTCGCAGAAGAACGAGAACAGGGGAAAGGACAGAGAAGAAGAACGAAAAAAGAAAGAGAAAATAGAAATCCCCCTCCCTTATCGATTTGCTTTTGAGTTATCCACTAAGGGTGCCCTGAGAAGAAAAGTCGGGTGCTGATAACACTTTAATGATAAATGACCAATTTACCCTTCACCTAATATAACATATATCTTCTTCGTCTGATAACCGATTGACACGCTCTAGTAGTCCATTCCGCGTAATTTTTCGAGACCTATTCAACGGTACTAGTTTCGTAGCTAGATCATTGTTAGCTTAATTCCTAATAATTAACATTCGAGTTACACTAATCGAGTAATTAACGACTAAGACGTCTTTTGACTAGTCTAATAGCGTTGACGAGCTTGAGGGTCGTCACACAACTATTATACAAGTTTGGGTACGGTTACATAAACCCAAAATCGTCAAGTACATGTGTGTATAACAAGTTGAGTTTTCGATCTAACCCTTGATAAATATTAGCTTGAATCTAATCAGGTTTTCATCTAATGGTGAATATTGAATGCTTTGTTACTAAGCTAACATTGATTGCAAACCCTGATTTGAAAGACTACATAAGGAAGAACTCTAGAAACTGGGAAACCTAATCCCCACATATTATGTGTGATACTAGTTTGCTAAGCTAGAGTCGATTCTCCTTTAACCTTTGGTTTTTTTCTTCTAAAACCAGGTTAACGACTAAAAGACTTCATTGGGATTGTGAAGCCAGAACGATACTACTTTTATCGTAGTTGTGTGATCTGATCTTGCATCTTCTATCGTACGAGTATAATTGTAATAATCAGCTTGAGATTTATTTCTATGATAGGCAAGATATAAAAGTAATCACAAACATCTTCATCTCATCGTTTGTGATTCCACAATATCTTTTTTCGATACGTCGATTAAGACTATTGTGAGGTGATTGATAAAACTGAGTTGTTCTTCGGGAATATAATTATGGTTTTATTGATTGGTTCATGTTCACCTTGCTTTATTAAAAGACGGAACAAAACTCATAGGTTTATTCGTGGGATACAAATTTATCTATCTTATAGACTTTTCTGTGTGAGACAGATTTGTTTATTAAAGTCTTCGACTTTGGGTCGTAACAGCTCTCGGTTGTGGGTGAATTCAGCTAAGGGAATCAAGTGCGCAGTATCCTGCTGGGATCAGAGTCATAGGAACATAACTGTACCTTGGATCAGTGTGAGATTTGTTAGGGTTCAACTACAGTCCAGACCGATATTATCTTGGAATAGGCTAGTGTTTGTAGCGGCTTAATACAGTGTATATTTAATCTGGACTAGGTCCTAGGGTTTTTCTGCATTTGCATTTTTCTCGTTAACGAAATTCTGGTGTCTGTGTTATTTCTTTTCCGCATTATATTTTGTTATATAATTGAAATAATACAGGTTGTACGTTGTTCAATCAATTAGAATATCCGACCTTATTGGTTGTTGATTTAAATTGATTGACCCTTAGATATTGGTCTTTGGTACCATCCAAGTTATCTTTCTTTGATTAAGACTCGCAGATTGTATTTGCTTGAGTAAATCAAATTGAGAGATAGAGATAATAACTCCTTGAGATATTTTCTATTTATTGAGTCTAGTTGATTCTTTAGAAAGTAACTCGGAGGTGTGTGGTTGTTAGACCCCCGCTTTTTCAATTGGTATCAGAGCAGGCAAACATGTTCAAGACCTTACAAGTCTGTGTTTGTAGCGATCTAACTCTATGGACAGAGGTGCTATCTCAATAAATGTACCACCAGTCTTCGATGGCTCTAATTACTTATGGTTTAAAATTGTTATGCGAGCTTTTCTTCAAGCACGTGATTTTCAATCATGGGTATATGTTGTTAATGGATATGATCCTCCCGTTGTGGTAATTGGAGATGTAAACATTCCCAAAGACATTGGTGAATACGCCCCTGCCGAGATACTTGTTGCAAAGCAAAATTCTGATGGTTTTAATGCGAACATACATGCCATTACCCAAAATCTTCAGCACCATGTGTCTAATTGCACTAAGTCACAAGAATCTTGGGATATCTTAGCAACCGTATTTGAAGGTAATTCCAGTGAAAAGAAAGCTAGGATTCAAAACCTTAATTCCGATTGGAAAACCTCCGTATGGAAGATGAAAAAACATTTGATGAGTTTAATCACAAAGTGTCTGAAATTGTTAATGCATCTTTTGCATTGGGTAAGACTATTCCTAAAAAGGACATTGTGACGAAAATTCTCAGATCGCTGCCATCTAGATACGATTCTAAGAAGCATGCCATCGTTGAGGGAAATAACCTTGATATACTCTCCAGAAATACACTGGTTGGAAAGCTTAATATCTTTGATCATGAACATTCATCCAAATCTAAGGATATTGCGTTCAAAGCACTAAAGGACACTAAATTACTTGATAAAAGTAAAAAAGTGTATATCTCTGAAGATGATCACTCTGAGACAGATTCATCGGATGAAGATCTTGAAAAATCAATCTCGATGATCATAAGATAGTTTAGGGATCTTCTTTTGAAGAGAAGTAAAAGGTTCTCCAAAGATAAGCCTAAGGCATCAGTGAAACCTCACAATTGTGTTCCTCCTAAAAACAAGGATATTGATGAAACTGATGATGAGGATACGCCTCGGTGCTTTAAGTGTAAAGGTTTTGGTCATTTTACAAATGAGTGTCCAAATCGGAGAAAGTACACTGGGAACAAAGGTCTTGCTGCAACTCTTGATGAAATGTCTGACATCTATGATTCTAATGAAGATGGGAAATCAAGTGCTGCTCTTCTTGGTAAAAATATTGATTTTGATAGTTGTAGCAATACACACATCAATATTGATATTCTTTCAGAAGATAATCCAACTATTCTGGACGACAAAGTTGACCCAATCTTTGGAAACACTGCTTATAATGTTTCAGGTCCCAATATGTGCCTAGCTTCTTGCACATTCCAGAAGCCTGATTTTTATCCAAGTGTGACGTGCTCATCTTGTTCATTAAAGGTTCATGAACTCTCAAGGTGCTACAAGTTCAAACACCAACAAAGGAATGTCAACAAACTTCAACGAAGATCAAATCATCTAGCAAGAAAGCTTAAACTTGCTCAGAAGACCGCTGAGGTATGTAAGATTTTATCTTCGTCTATGAAGTTAGTTTCCAAGGATAAATCAAGACCATTTGAGAAGAAATTATGATCAGATTGTTTTGATAGACGGAGGTCTGTAGATTCCTCCCAAGAGAAAATTGGTGGAAAAATTGTTGTTCACCACAACGCAACTTGATTGTGTTGTTTTTAAAACCTTGTCTCATGTGCCTGATCAAAAGAGACAATGATTTTGTACCTCACAGGCTTTAAGAAAATTTATTTTCTTATTTTCTTAGATTTGTCTTTGTTTTTGTCTATCAAACAAAAGAAAAGGGTACTATTGATAATTCTACTATTCATAGGGTTAAGAGTTGTTCATTTACGAACCCGTTTTAAGGTTTCAAACACTACATTCCTTTTCCTTATCTAAAACCTCTTTTTATCTCAAGACTACTTGTTGAGTTAATTGTGATTTACTCTCACAAACCCATACGTTCATGGAAACTCCAAGTATGATGTCTTCTGATGGAAAAGATGGTAATATGATTGTTAAGCCATCAATCACGAAGGAAAAATAAAAATCTTCATTGTCTCCAACATTGAAAAGGAAGACAAGGAATGTGAGGAAGCCAAGAGTCGTTCCTTCAAATTCTCAGAAGTTTTCTGATGTTCTTGAAGTGTTGAAGGAGATGCAAAAGGAGATTCAATAAATAAAGGATTTTGTGTATAGGACTCATGAGATTCAGAAGGCCCTAGTTCGACAAATGCAACCAAGAAGGTTTATTGATATAAACTCCTACCTTAATGAACCTTATGTTCCAATGGATGTTGACGACAAGGAGTTCGGGGACGATAAAGAATTCTTCAAAGGTCTTATTGCCTAGTAAATCTTCTATTTTTATTATTTTATTTAGAAGAATAACTAGTGTTTTGGAATAGCCATTATTATCTTTACACATAGCTATATCCAAAGTTTTCATATTCTTATTTTTAGATTTATTGTGTTAAATTCTAAACTTGTTTGGAAGATGATGGTTGCAGTATTAATCTTAATGGTTTTATATATTGCAATATTTTGATGGGATATATGTGTTTACGTCCGTGAACTTAATTGTCCCATATTTTGTCAAAAGTAAAGTCGTTCGTGAATTGATATGCAAATATTGATAAAATAATGAATAGACTTTTGGCAAAACACAAATGTTAAGCCTATATTGTCAATTATTGATGTCTATTGTGTGTCATTGTGAAAATAGTGATGGAAACATAGAATGAATCCTTGCTTATTCCACGGTATAAGGTCGATTCTCCGATCCACAATTTTTGTGTAAATACTGTGATGTTCCATGAAGTGTCTTATCTTGAGCACTAAAACAACAAAAGTTGATTTCTTTTGTGATTAGCTTAGTTGTTATTCCGTAAGGTACTTTATGTTGAACATGATTGAACTAAATTAATCATCTTGTATGGTTATTTAGTTAGCACTCCATAAGTTTTTCTAATGTTTGAGCATTCCTTTGACTGGGTTGGTTATTCGTGATTAACTTAGTCATTGCTCCATAGAATTTCTTATGTCGAATATGGACAATTAAATTGATTACTCTTGTAATTGGTTTGGTTGTGCATGACAATTAGATTATTTGTGAGTTTTCTTGTGATTAATCTAATTGATTTAAGTCTCCATAAGTTTACTTGTGTCGAGCATATTTAGTTAAATTAATCTTGGTTTTCTTTGGTTAATATGATTGAATATTTCTTTTTGGATTCCAAATTCATACTTGTATGTAATTTGTTGAGTCTAAAGAAATCCTTCTTTTCTTTTGAAATTAAGGTCGCTCTTGTTGTTCCCTTAGGAATGACATTTTATGGGGGAGAGTTATTTTGAACTTGTGCTTAATTCCAAATCTTTGTGGGGAGTGCGGCTGTGGAATATTAGAGGGGTTATCTTGTATCTTTATGAACTCCTTGATGAATGCATTTAGCTTCGGCTTTATGATTGCATCTAAACAAGATGATATACATTTACCTTTGGTCATGAAATGTCTCTTACGGAAATTTCATTAGGATCCCGTTCTTGTACCTTTGCCAATTTTATTGACAAAAAGGGGGAGAATTAATAAAGTAGTTCATACTACAAATACATATAGTTTTCCGATTATTATGTAAGAGGGAGTGGTTTCCATGTGAGATGGAGTATTGACTAAGGGGGAGTGAAGTATCACCATAGTATTGTTGTTAAAGTTGTGATGCAATTGGACTTTGACGTTGTGTAATAATACTATAACATTGTATAACAATGATTGAGAACCGATGCTTTTATCATTGTTATAGCTACGGATTTTCAAAAACGATGATGCTAAACTTACAACCTTTGGGATCATTGGACTACTTGGAAGGGACAAAGATTTCGAGTATTGTTGAAGATTAGGCATGTGGAATAGGAGCTACAAAGTTTATTTATATATTTTGTATTCCATATGTATTAATAGTTTTGCCACTAAAATTGACAAAGGGGGAGATTGTTAGAGCATTGCTCGGTCGAACTCGCATGCGTTGATATCTCAAGCATGTTTGTCAATGTTAGTGAACAAAACTATAAAGTCTTGATTTCTAGTCTACTATAGCTAAGGTCTCGGACTAGGATAGAAAGTATAGTTGAGATCAAGAACTCCATGGCGATCATCATACAAGACGAAGGGATACTCAAGGAACCAGTGGATCTTCATCGACTAAAAGGTATATGGAGACTTGAACTTATCTATCGCTCGAAAGTATATCTACTCTATCTCATATATTAAGATAAAAGTCGTATTACTATATAGACTAAGATTATACACATATGATATTTCGAGCTGAGTATATCTCGCTTATATATTTCTCGAAATATATGTCGGTAAAGCTTTCGCTTTAGCCAAGTTCATCTTTACCTAGTGACGAAAGTCATGTTATATTTCAATTACTTTGGAAATTGCTCTGACGATAAATAGTTTGTGAATAAGAACTATATAACGTCCTCTAAGAATGTTTCAATGATTGAAATGAGAGTTTAGACGATATAAACATTGAAGGATATAAGAATTGTTGTGGTAACACATATATGTATAAGTCCTTATTACTTGAACTGAAGCTTGCGAGCTTTGTTGATCAAGAGAAACCGTAACGTGAGCCGTCAACTCAGTCCGCGAACTGGCGTAGATCTCGAACCCGAGAATTTCTGCTGGAGTTGTAGCTCAGTTTCAGTCCACGAACTGACGGAAGTTCTCGACCCGAGAAATTATGTTGGAGTTTGTAAACTCTAACCGGTTAAATTGAGTCCGCGAACCCTATCCGCGAACTTGAGTAGGTTATGTCTAAAAATGATGTTTGTGAACTTATTATAATTAACTAAGGAATGCTATTGCAAACCGTGGATTTATAGTTCATGAATCGATTCGAGTGAATCACATCGTTTTTGCTTCAAATGTGTCTTGTATAGTACATGATATCTCATGGCAATTGAACAAATCTCTAACTAGTTCATTTGAGTCATTTGCACTAGTTATGGTGAAGAACAATATGGTTGATATGAAAGTTATCATTTGGCTAACCATTTGGATAACTAGTATTGAACCGAATATTATACAAGTTTGGGTACGGTTACACAAACCCAAAATCTTCAAGTACATGTGTGTATAACAAGCTAAGTTTTCAATCTAACGGTTGATAAATATTAGGTTGAATCTAATCAGGTTTTCATCTAACAGTGAATATTGAACGCTTTGTTACTAAGCTAACATTGATTGCAAACCCTGATTTGAAAGACTATATAAGGGAGAACTCTAGCAACTGGGAAACCTAATCCCCACACATTCTGTGTGATATTAGTTTGCTAATCTAGAGTTGATTCTCCTTTAACCTTTGGTTTTCTTCTTCTAAAACCAGGTTAATGACTTAAAGACTTCATTGGGATTGTGAATCCAGACCGATACTACTTTTATCGTAGTTGTGTGATCTGATCTTGCATCTTCTATCGTACGAGTACAATTGTAATAATCAGCTTGAGATTTATTTCTCTGATAGGAAAAATATAAAAGTAATCACAAACATCTTCGTCTCATCGTTTGTGATTCCACAATATCTTTTTTCGATGCGTCGATTAAGACTATTGTGAGGTGATTGATAAAACATAGCTGTTTTTCGGGAATATAAGTCTGGTTTTATTGATTGGTTCTTGTTCACCTTGATTTATCAAAAGACGGAACAAAACTCATAGGTTTATTCGTGGGAGACGAATTTATCTATCTTATAGACTTTTCTGTGTGAGACAAATTTGTTTATTAAAGTCTTCGACTTTGGGTCGTAGCAACTCTTGGTTGTGGGTGAATTCAGCTAAGGGAATCAAGTGCGCAGTATCCTCCTGGGATCAGAGGTGCAGGAACATAACTGTACCCTGGATCAGTGTGAGATTGGTTGGGTTCAACTACAGTCCAGACCGAAGTTACCTTGGAGTAGGCTAGTGTTTGTAGCGGCTTAATACAGTGTATGTTTAATCTGGACTAGGTCCCGAGGTTTTTCTGCATTTGAGGTTTCCTCATTAACAAAATTCTGGTGTCTGTGTTATTTTTTTTTCGCATTATATTTTGTTATATAATTGAAATAATACAGGTTGTGCGTTGTT